>JAMXBD010000327.1:600000-1156025 GCA_024138025.1 Combretum micranthum
TCATTTCAAACTTTCTACGATCGCATCACCACAGTCTGATGATGAATCTAGGTACATGACTAAAGTCTCATGCTCCAATGCAGTAGGTAGTTTAATGTATGCAATGGTTTGTACTCGTCCCGATTTGGCATATGCCATTAATGTCGTGAGCCGCTGTATGGCTAATCCCAGTAAACTTAGTAAACTTCATTGGCATGGAATAAAATGGATATTGAGATATCTAAAGGGAATGAGTGATGTATGCTTGGAGTTCAGGTAGAAGACTAGCATTTTGGCAGGATATGTTGATTCTGATTTTGCTAGTGATTTAGATAAAAGAAGATCTCTTATGGGTTATATTTTCTCGCTAGGAGGTTATGCTAAAAGCTAGAAAGCCTCATTGCATCCAACTATAGCTTTGTATATTACTAAGGCTGAATATATGGTAGTGATTGAAGCAATCAATAAGGCTTTATGGTTGAGGGGTTTATTGTCTAAGTTTAGATCTTCAGGTGATAGCACAATTACATATTGTGATAGTTAGAGTGTTATTTATCTCAGCAAGGATCTCATACATCATGAGTGCACTAAACACATTTATGTGCATTACCATTCTATTCGGGATATTGGGAGTCAAGGTGATATAAAGGTGAAGAAGATTAGCACCCACAACAATCCAATAGATATGTTGACGAAGATGCTTCCAGGTGACAAGTTCACTTATGTCTAGACTTGGTTTCTGTTTTGAAGAGATCAATATAGATCGTGGTGACCCATTTTGCAAATGAAGATTCGTTGTTTTTGTGTTGCTTTGATCACTATTTTGTATTTGTGTACTCTAACTCATTTTTTTTATGTATTTATGAGAGTTTATTGCCATTAGGTATGTTGTATTTTATGTAGAGTTACACCTCAGGGTTGTGAGGAAAAAAGATGGGGATTTATTGAGATGTTTTTGTAGTTTTGTTTATATATGTATCTAAAACCCTAGGTTTTAAAAAGGAGAGAGACTTTTCTATGAAGAAACACTAGAGAGTTCGAGATTGTGCAATCTTGAATAATTCTCATCTTTGTACATTTTTTTTCAATGGTGATTATTCTTTTTTGTTGCCCACGGGTTTTTTCACTCGTATTAAAGTTTTTCCCACATAAATCCCTGGTGCCATTTTCTCTTTCTCTATCCTTTTTTATTTAATTGTTTTATGCTAATGATTATTACTAATATTTAACCCTATTGATCCTAACGTATATCGTCTACGCATATATTGTTCACACATAGCTATGGAAACAAGTTTCATTTATACGCTATGTTTTTTTTATGTAGACAAATGTAAATCAACCCAAGAAGTTGTCAATCAAGTTTATCTATATCTGATAAGTATCTGTATCTTATCTATATATGATATATATAGTTATTTATAAATAAAAATATTTTTTGTTCTTTTGCATCTATTTTTAATAAATAGTCTACTTGAAATAGATATGAAACAAATATCAAACTGGCACCTAACTAGCAAACCAAATGCAAACTTTTATAACCTGTTTTCACACCTTTAAGGACTATGACCTTACTCCATCTAATCCAATCCGCATTGAAAAAGAAAATTGGGAAGAAATATTCACACAAATAGACAACGCAAACATATGTACCTACTAGAGAGTTATACACTCTTGGTGTAATTAAAATTAGGATAAATATCAAATTTGGTACTTGAATTTTTTATAAAATTTCAATTTAGTACTTAAACTAGTGATCAATTTAATATCTACTCAAACTTTTTGCTCTATTTTTATAACATCTTTAGCACCGTTTACTATATTTACTAGCTTAAAATAGGCAGCAAACATATCATTGAATTTTTATTAATTCTTCTAGCACTGTCTAATACAAATAGATTGTTATCTCAAAAAATAAAACAAATTGTGATAGTGTGATAATAAAAATAGTCACGAAAATTTTAATTGAGTATTAGATTGATTTACTTCAAAATTTAGATACTAAATTGAATACTTGTGCAAAATTCAGGTATTAAATTTGACATTTCTCCTTTCTTATAAAAAAAAAAAAAAAGAAAAAAAAGAAAAACCTGACATTTTCCCTCAAAATTATAGTAAATATATAATTAAGATTGTGTTTCAACAAAAACTAGAGAATAGTTAAATTAAATCTTTGGAAATGACGCTTTAAGGAGTAAGAAACTGGTATCAGAAGCAACGGTTGCTTTTCAAAGTCCAAAACCATTCCACTGGCTTTAGCAAAGACGCTGCAAAATTAAAAGAGAGTTGTCGGTTCAAAAGTTCTATAATGAGTTTTTAAATAACTTTATAACAGCATTAAAATTTATAAATTTACCTATGATATATCTTAAGACAAGTATTGTCTCACTTTACTAAAAATATACATATATGTACACATGCGGACACGTTTATGGGCCTTTAAAATCTTACCATCTTTGAATTGGTTAGGGGAAAAAAAAAAAAAGAAGAAAGAAAGGGCAACATAAAATTGAGGTACAGAAAATTGTTCGCGAGCCGGGCAGGTAGTGTTTGGGGCCACCGGTAGGAAGTTAGGTGTACAAAAGTTGAGAGGCGGGCCAAAGAGATGTATTTTATGACTTTCTGATCTTTGAAGAATATTGGTCTTTGTTTTTGATTAATCGGGTGAACCAGAACTGAATTGGGAAAGAAATATATGCGCATCCAAGGGAACATCTTTGAAAAAATACATGGGTACTGTGTTTTTTTAGTAACAGGAATATCGATCACAGATAAGCAAATATGTTATGTGGGTATGGATCCGGTTATAATAATTACATGCATGCTGTGTGTAGAGAGGAGGAGTAGGTAGTCTCAATAGGTTCTAACACAAGTATGACTAGTGAGGAAGCTAAAAAACATTAACCTCTCTAAGCAAAGTGAATCAACGTCCACTCTTGATCAAGATGGGTGATTGATTTGCTAAGATAGAAATCCGACAGCATAATGGCGGAATCTAGCTACCAATGGCATCTGTCAAATTAGTCATTCGTATAATGGATATTAAAGTGGGCTCCCTTGAGAACCCATGTCCATTAAGCATATTATTTATAGTGTGTGATCAATTTGAAAAAAGTTGGAATTAAAAGCCTTTAATCAGATTCAATCATCTACAACATATGTAGAAGGCTAAATTTATTTTATGGGTTTGAAGTACAATAATTACTTGGATTTAACTTTTCGAATTAAAGTGATAAAGCGTATAGAGTAAGCTCAATTATTTGGGATAATTAAAAGAGAATTGACATAATGGACTTGAAGTAAAAACCACCAGACTAGTCTGTCTAGCATCCAATGTTGCTCAGGTTTACACACTAAAGAAGCTCTTAATATGTCTAAGTCTATATGGGAGTCTACTTTGAGATATATTAATAAAAGGAGCTTATCTTGGTCATGGATTGTTTGTGTGATTCAATGAAAGACATCGGCAACCAAGCATTTTATATACCTCTAGTCCCTCTTCATAGGTCATCGTGATGCTAGATTTTTGTCTCAACCATACATCAACAAATCCTGTGAGGTTTGACACTCTAAAATTCCCTCACTTGTATGCATGCGTTTAAGCTAAGTGGAATTGTTTCTTCTTCCTATACACTTCTTTCCTAATTATCTCTTATGTGTCAATACATGTTACTCCTCAATGGCCATGTGTAGTATGGTATGCACAAAGCATGCACGTGACCTCCACAATTGAACCTATACATCCATAGCATCACTATCATTTATTAATATCATAGTTCTGATAAAAGGTATTACTTAATATAAGCAGTCTAAGAGCATTCCCATCTCATAGAATTTTTACAAGATCCTTAAGGTACCATACTAGTGTCTTAAGAACATTTTATCTCTAAACACATCATTACTTTATCCTTAAAATCCTTCACATGAGATTTTTTATATTTTTTTGAATTTTCTAGGTACCATATACTTTAACACAAATCTCTCAGCAAAAATAAATAAAATAAAATAAAAAGATGAAAGATCTCATTTTCTAAGGTCCTTGGCAGAAGATCGAAAAAGTTAATATACCCATCCATAATATAAGGACCTCAGAAAAGGATATTCTTACTACAAAGGAGTCGTCCCCAATGCTAACAATTATAGACTTTATAAATGAGATCCTTAATGCGAGGACAGGATTTAAGGAGCTCCCATTGGAGATGCACCAAAATGCAACCCATCTTTTACTTTTTCCTATATGCTACACGGGTTAGCATAAAGCATCATAATTCAACTTCAAAGTCTTTGTGATATCAGTTTTGTATTTCAACATTTTAATTTATGATCAGAGTAACTACAGGGTTTATTTGATATTGTTACATGTATACACAGCTTGTGCATGTTGCGTGCTTCATATGGAAGAGATTGGTGTTGTAATTCAAATAGCTCTTAAATTTAATGAAATAAAGAAGGATCAAAGATGAGGAAAGAGTGATCCGACTAGGCCTGCATATTGAATTAATAATTGGCGAAGATGGAGTACCATTTTTGATAGCTAAAGCACGTACAGAATTTGATAATATGTTTGGATAGTCTTTTTTTATCTATATTTATATCGAAACGATCTATATAAATATGTCTAATTTGCATTTATATTTTATTTTATTTAATCTTTTCATGAGAACTGTTAAGTTTTTTTTATTTGTATCCATTTCTTGATAAATAATTTATTAAAAAATTTAAAAAAAAAGATAATTATATTTACCGGAGAAAGCTAGCTAAATAGTGACCAATGGATTTATGAAGGTGATACGTAATTAAAGCGCAAAAATCTTTCAGCTGACTTGTACAAAAAATTGCCAAAGATTTTTTTTCCCCCCTTAATCATGATTAGTCACATAAACTCCTCTGTTTTATGACGTTGTATTACAGAGTCATTGTCAATCACAAAGATTTTCCGGTAAAATAGTACTTTTTAGCTACTCGTTCGTCGTTTACCATGAAGATGACTTCGAGTCTTCAACATTCGACGACAATTAAAAAGAAAAAGAAAACAAAGTAGGGAAAAGCATCATTGAGCCCACGAGGTTCAACCACCAGAAATAATCTCCACGTTCCATCAGCTTGGACGTGCTAATAGTTTGTGGAAGGCCCTTCGGAATCACATGGCATATTTTTAGGAAGTATCTAGTTATAAGAATTGAATAAGATAAGAAAAATCGAATAATATAGTATAAAAAATATTGAATAGTATAATTTTTTTATAATATGTTTGATATATATAATATTGGACAAGATTTTTATTAAAATATTTTATTTTTCTCCAATTTCAGCATTATTGTACCATCAAATGTAAAAAATGAAAAATTTAGGTTTTATCCAATACTACAAAGAAAGTTTTGTCTAATCATAAATACATTTTATAAATCAAATACAGTATAATAACTTTTATGTAGTCTTTTATAGAATTGATCGATATATGAATATTTTTAATAAGACATGGAACCCAAGTATATGTGAAAGCAAGTTTGAAGAACGTAGATTTCTTTTTCTTTTTTTTTTTTTTTTGGTCATTATAATGGAAATGAAAGATTTGAACTTGGTCTATCCTAATTAATACCACTAAATTATAAAGTTATTGGTGTACAAAATACTGTTAAAAAAATCTTTTAAAACCTTTTTTTTTCTCATGTTAATCTCATGTTAATTACTTCATAAGAAATCGAGATACCCAAACTTTGTTAATTTATACAATTAACTATCTAAACTTTAGAAGTGTCAATTTACTACTAAATTTTATTTATTTTTATAATTAACTACTTAAGTTTTACAAACTTTTATAATTATCAACTTAGACTTTATTTATTTTTGCAATTAATTATCTCATACATATATAATTAGTGATCTTGAAAAGTTCATCAGTTTTAAACTTTACATAGTAAACTGTAAAGTCAAAATTACCATAATGAAGATAAAGGGGAAGGACACATATCCAATATGTGTAAGTTGCAGTAGTTTTTAAATTCATTACAATTTATAAATTAAAATGTTTCTAGTAGGTGTAACAGTTATTTAATACATCCTTAAACATGTGTGTGAAGCTAAGATTTTTTTTCATAATTCTAGTGTTGATTATTTATCGTCCTTTTGGTATGTGGTCCTCAAAAAAGGCAATGATCAATCAGAAGTGAGAAAATAATTAAAAAAAGAAAGAAAAGAAAGAAAGGGGAAAAAGAAAGGGCAAGAATAACAAAAGATGTGCAAGGGTTTTTATTGTCTCTCATAATGCTTCCATTATCCCATGTCTTGGTAGTTTAGCTCACACGCAACATGGCCATCATTGAACCACTTCATTATGGCAAATTTTCTAGATTTTCCAACTCGTGTATATCTTTTCCCTTCTGAAAATATTGTAAACATGAAAGCTGTGAATCAGCCAAGTTATCTAAATTTTACTTAATATTTGCTTGAATTTAATTGAGTTAGTTTGAATTTGAATTATTAAAATAGTTTGACTAATTAAATTCTAGCTTTATAGTATAGCTTGATTAATTGAAGGGTCAAATCTATCAAACTTGAGTTACCAATTAAGTGTTAAATAATCAAGTTTAGATATTAATATTTTCTTAAGTTGAAAAAAAATATTCACTCTAAGTAAGTCAAGTTAATCGAGCCTAACTGAATTGTCCATGAATTATTCTATATCACTTTCAACTATGTCCAAGATAAAAATTCTAAATTCAACCAAGTTTAAGTTTAGTATCATATTCAATGTTTATTATAATCATGAGTTAATTATATAATTTTTTGAATATATGAATCTTTTTTAGTTAAAATGAAGTATATAATCTTAATAAAATTATGAATCTAGGTATACGATTGAACGAATATATAATTTCATCAACTATATACAATTGTCCCAATTATATACATATACATACTGCGAATTCAACAACCATAATAAAAGGGGAATATGGCTTACTAATAGCCTGGCACAGAACTTATAAAAATCTGACTTGGTATTACTTAAAATATAAATAAAATAAGGTGTGCTAGAACCAAGATGCATCTTATGATTTTCTTTTCTCATCTAAAAAAAACCGAGGCTGTTCTTATCCATAAAATTAAAATTGTCTTCAAAAAACTTTCAAGGACACAAATATCACGTCCTCTCTTGTGATACGATACGCAAAGAATAGAAACAGAATTTTAGTTTTCTAAAAGATTTTTATTAATTCATTTCCACGACATCTATTATTTTAATAATAAATTGAATAAATCATAGGACGATGTGTCGACCAATGAACAACGCAACTTTTATAGGACGAATTGATTGGCACTTGGAAGATGATGATAGTTGTGGGGGGGCACTGTACAGGCTGTATTTAATATAAAAATGATCCGGAAAGAAAACTTCAGCAAATGACCCAACAAAAAATAAAAAACTTCAACTATTCTAACTCTCCGCCACAATAGACGCAAGGATATTAGGTGTAAAGTTGAGCGGAAATTTCCATGATTCATCGCGGGACCATCTAGCTTATTATCTAACAAATAAACTCATTATAAAGATTAACATAAAAAGGATTTTGGTAGTTTAATTGAAGTTGGGTATAGATTTAAATTTAGTAAATTATGCTAAAAAAAGGTATTAACATTTGTAGTAAGTTCATTTAAAGTATCAACGTTTTAAGTAATTAAAAAAAGGAATCAAAGTTTTACAAAATAAATCAAATAAAATATCAACATTTTATAAAATTTATTTAAGATATGAATATTTAGAATTAATTTTCAATTAAATTTCTTTAGTTTTCATTAATGGTTAAATATTCATACCTTATTTTACTTACTTTACATAATACCTCTTTTTAACCACTTGAAATATTAATACCTTAAATAAATTAATCTCAAAACATTGATTTTTTTTTTTTTAATCACTTGAAACATTGATACATTAAATTAAACATTGAAACGTTGATTCCTCTTTTTTACTACTTGAAACGTTAATACATTAGATGAATTAATCTCCAAACGTTGATTCCTCTTTTTAACCACTTGAAACGTTAATACCTTAAATGAACTTACCTTCAGACATTGATACATTTTATGTAATTTATCCGATTTAAATTGTTTAAGAAGCTACGGGACATATACCATAAATTAAAGTATGAGTCTATATAGTTTTCTAAATTATTGTAACCAAAGTAGCATTAGCAATATTAATGATGTTCGAAGTGGAAGCGAAGAATAGCAATTTAGAACTTAACATAATTGTTAATTTTGTAATATATTGTCTATGCTTGAAAGTTGGAGGGCTAATTAAAGGCTTTTCTATTCATGTTTGAGAAAAGGTTTAATAAACCTCATACTTCACATGATTGGGTGAAAAATGGAAAAATAGCAATGTGTTTAAACAAACAGTAAAAATATCATATAATTTTTGTCATGTCCCGAATTTGGTTCAAAGTGTGCCAGCCGCCACGTATAACACTTACGCATTATACGTTAAGGCTGACCTAATCTACAATTTATCGTGATCGTTGCTAAACAAATTTTAAATTCTAAAATCGTTAAATTAGATTTTGAAAATGACTAGAGTTGTAGTGGAAAAGAAATACATATCTCTAAAACGATTCCTAAATATGCTATTTCTTGAGTAGGCCATTACATATAATAAAGTAAATTTCTCAAAATGATTTTCAAATAGGCTGCTTTTGTGAGTAGACAAACATTTATAAATAAATATCATACCATCAGGTATCTCAAAGTACATAGTGTTTGGTATCTCAAGATACAACCATGAGCTGATAGATATGCCATCATCGATTTATAAGTTTGAAAAGATGATCAATAACTTTTGCTATGAACAGTTCAACGTTCCTAGGCACTTAACTCGTTAACAAGCTCCTTTAGAGTCGTCCCATACCCGACAATCACAAGTATCCAGATCATCACCTGAAAAAGAAGGAATGAGTCGAAGCCCAGTACGACAGCAACACAAGCACACACGAGATGGGCACACACGCCTATTCTATATGCAATGCAACAACCAATAGTTCATATCTTTAATTAAAGCACGACAAACAACAGTGGAGCACTCACACTCCGGCAACACTGGAAACCTGGGGGTCCTGAGTAGCACCAACTGCTCAGGGGGTTGATATAAGCAGCCCAAATACCTAAATCTCCTACCTCTATAAGTAATAGCCTCGTCTGGGGGTCACAGCCATTACGCATCTCTACCCATCACAGTCCATAATATAGTGTAGCTCAACCGGTCCCATAAACGTGAACCACACTACATTACTTCTCTCCGATCCAGGTAGACGTTATCCCGCTACCGTTCCCCCCATCAGCTACCCGCCATACCACCATGCCCATGGTGGCCTAAACGCCTAACTACCGTGCTGGCATCGCCTAGCAAGGTTGCTGCCCATCGGGCCAGATCTCAAAAACGGCCACGCACAAGCAACAAGCAATTATTAAAGTCGTCTTTAAGTATTAGTTCATTTAACATGCCTACCCTAGCACGCAACACCCAAGTCACTGCGTACCTGGTATAAAATCTGTGCTCTGAACAATCAAAAGATAGACCAGAAGATAAAGCAGAATGTAGACTCTTAACAAATATTTGCTTCAAAGATTAATTCATATAAGCATTTAAATCAATTATCAACTTATATCAAACTTGTTCTAACAACTTACTTTTTCAGCAAATATACATTTGAAACAACATACTCCTCTTATTATTCATGGTCTACCATATTTTAGTACTTACGTACTCCTTATCATTTAAGGTTTAACCTAACATATTAATCGAAGCCAATTTCAAGTTAATATGGTCATATAGATATTCATAAATTAATAGCTAAGTATAAATTATTGTTTCTGAAGAATTTACTAAGCTAATATTAGTTAATAAATCTATATTAATTTTATCTAATAAAGTTGAATATAATTAACTAGTCAAGTTTACTAAGTGGTAATTAGGTCATTTAAAATGATAAATTCTATAATAGGTCCTATAATCAATCTATTAAAATTTTATTAAGTAAAACAACTTATTAAAATATAATTATTCTATTTATGTTATTTATAATTTATTTTTACATCTAAATGGACTAAGGAATCTAAACTAGTTTCCTATATTTTGTACATCTTGTGACGTTATATTTATACTTACTTTATTAAATAAATTGATAAAATAAAAAATAATTATTATTATCTTAAAATTCATAATTTAACATAAACACATTATTTACATTTATTTCGTATTCATTTTATTAGAATTAATTTACCTTAAATTTCCTCATTTCATTTCCTATAGAAAACTAGTGTGCACCCTAACTCTCATAAATCGGTTTATTATCTTAAACACGGGTTCTTGAGCTCAAATTTTTATCTGAACTTCCTAATACATATATTTATATGTTTATAAGGTCATTTGGCCTAAATTAATTAGTTAATTATGGTTTTAATTTTAATTGATTCAAAACTGTCCAGAGCAGGGTATAGGCAGCGACGACCGATCGGTTTGATCGAGTTTGACCATCAACCCCACCGGTTCTTGTCCGGTCCTTTTCACCATGTTAAAGTAGACTTCTTAGGCTTTCAAGCCGTTGTAGTTTCACCAAAAAAGAAGGAGCAAAAGTCACCGGTTCGGCCATATGAACTCACGCCACCACTGCTGGCCGAGACACTATTTTGCCCTATTTTGCTATTTTTTAATTTAATTTTTAAAAATAGTAAATGTATTAAAAAATCACGAAAATTTACAGTTTGTATATAGACATGTTAATATGTCGTTTTTATAAATTTCATCCAAAAATAAATTCATTTAGTATTTTATCTAAATTTGATAAGCAAAGTTGTCCATATCTAATATATATGCATATAAATTGATCTTTAAGCATATTGAATTCATCTAAAACATGTTTATTCCATGTTTTATTGTCTAGTATATACTTTGATTTATATTCTACAACTTGAATCATAAATCATAACTCAAATCATTATCAATAATACAAATTTTCCCAAAATTCCAATGTACCAACACAAACATATATGCTTATATATTTCAACAGAAATTATTTTTAGTATATTCATATATTTATCTGATAACTTCATTTTAATAAAATATATCAATTCAACATATAACATACATATAATAATACTCAATTTTCTAACATACATACATATACATGTGCATATTTCGGTTTTCAAGTTTGTATATACTTATATTATTTAATACTTGAATCTAAGTTTATTTTTAGTGATTTACATGAATCTAAATGTCATCAACATAATGAAATAAATTAATTATAATTACTTACTTGGTTTAGCAAAATCAACCAAATGGTTGCCTCTATTACTACTTCTACAATTCAAAATTTGATGAAGCTTCTTCAAGCTTATTTTCCTCAACTTCAACCTTGTTTTTAGTCTTTAATTTCACCTCTTGTGTGCTTGGTTGATGGAAGAGTTTTTGTGTATTTTTGAGGAGGTTTTTTAGAGTGTTTTGAGAGAGAATATGAGAGAGATGAGATGCTAAAAATGAGGCATGAATTAGGGTTTTGTAAATGGGTATATTTATAGTATTTTAGGTCTTGTAATTTCAATTAGGTTTAGGGGCTTTTTGGTCATTTTGCTTGATTAATTAAGGGCATTTTAGTCCTTTCTTAGGTGTAGAAAACTTCTTGAAGTAGTTAAGGTTATTTTGGTTTTTCACATACTTGATATTTTTTGTGTTCACATTGTAGATATTTAAGGGGCAATTTGGTCATTTCACATGATTGGAATTCTCTAGAGTTAGGAGATATTTAAGGGGCATTTTGGTCTTTTCCTAAGTGAAGAAACTTCAAGAATTGGCTAAGGTCAATTTAGTCTTTTCACTTGTTAGATTTTTCTAGGCTCTAGGGTTTTTATTAAATGTGTGGGTGTGCATGGTAAGAGTATGGTCTAATGGGCTTTGAATTTAATGTTATTGGGCTTAAGGTTTGAGATGATGGATTAGGGTTTTAGGTTATGGGCTTTAGGCATTTAGAATTGGAAATTAAGAAGTAAGAAGCAAATTAACTAATTGGCATTAGAAATTAATTTTGGGAAATCTAATTAAAGGAAATTAATAGCTTACTTGAATTTAGGGTTTTAGGGGTTTAGTATTTGAATGAAATTATTTAGTTTTAAATTTCTAAGATTTAAGGAGTTGGAATTTAGGCTAAAATGTCTAAATTGGATATATAGGTTTTGATGATTAAACTTGACCAATAAAGTTCAATTGATAATTGAAAAGCATTAATTAATTCGAATTTGTTGAAATAGGTAATCGATGTTGCTTAATGGGTTAAATTAGGTATTTATGACATTAGAGTCTTTATTTTCAATTAAATTTATTTATTATTCCTAATGATGTTAAATTATCAAAATTTTCACTTACGCGATTAAGGTTTCTAGTCCAAATAGGTCAAATTAGAGTATTATGTTCAAAGGACTTAGGAAATTCTAAATTTTATGATTATGTATTCAGAACTTTTATTCGAGTTCTAGTTTGGTAGATAATGATCAGTTTCTATTTTTATTGTTATTTCAATCATAGCGATTCATCTTTAAACCATCGTTTACTATCTAATAGACCCTAAAAATTAATCGAGTCATACTACACTTGATATTTATAACCATAGGTGTATAATTAGTGAGTTATTAACTCGAGTCTAATCGAAATTGAGATTAGGGTTTTATTTTACTGACTTAGGAATTTAGATAGTTCAATTTGAGAAATTGGTTTCAAGTCGATAATTGAAAGGAATTGAATAGCTTGGTATGTTAGAGATAGAAAATTCTAGTAATTTTATAAGTTGAAAAGAGTATTTGTGGTATTGGAATTCCTAATTTCAATTGAGTCCATTTACAAATTAAATTATCTAATTATATTCTATAGTTTATGAAAATCAATTGACTAACTATCTAAATTCAATTAATAAGTTAAATTTAAAATAAGATCCAAAATTACCTATATTTTCATAGTATTTAATTATCACATTTTTAATTTAGGTTAGTAAAATTCGGGATATTTCAACTTTTATAAAATTATCCATATAAAAAAATTTATCAATATTTATACACCACTAATAATTTCATTTTCATATCACATATCACACTTAATCATTTTTTTCTTTCCCGCCACATTGTGGAGTCTTTGCAATTAGTTAAATGTATCCTATAGGTGATGTAATGTCATGGGATGACAATAAAGAATGGAATTATACCGACCCTTGCTACCTCTAAAACCGAGCATCCAGACCATTTTAAAGCAGATTAAATTACCTTGTGTGCAATGCCAGCATGGAAGCAATAATTTGTTGAAAATATGCAAATTCCACAATTACCCACCACATATTGAAGGCGTAAATAGCATATAGTCTTATATACTTCAACTCGTATTTAATTAGATGAAATTATATGTTATTTTTTCATATATTACGTTGGACGTAGAGCCATATTACCAGATGGACCAAACTTACTTTATTATACATATAATTATAGCACATACTTTGAATCCTATTTGATGATTATATTATCATAATCAAGGTTTTTTTTTTTCAAATGAGAGGGCTGAAACCCTTGTTAGCCTTTTCTGGATAAACCATAGTATTCAACTATTCTATAATTTTACCTGCCTGTAACTATTCTCAACCCTTTATACTACCAATTTTTCCTCAGACCAACTTCAGACCTACAAAATTTTTTTCATAATCTTTGAGTTATCAATTTATCAATAACCAGACATACTTGATTTTCTTGTTCTTGGATTCTTTTCAATGTATGGCAGCACTCTAATCACGTGTGATGGTCAAAACCTTCAATTTGGTCGTGTTCTGTCTTAGATTTTATGTCCTCGAATCATTACAACTACAAACTCCAACACTTACCAACCGGAAACCCCTAACACCGCTACTCCTCTACCGCCCCTTGGCCCCCTTCTTTTCTAGGATGTAGAAAATCCTAATTTTTTTTAACCCAAAACCGCATTTAAAGGTGCCCCAAATTGCAAACACTGCAGGAAATTCCGAGAAGAAAAGTTCTTGCCTTCATTTCTATCTTTTGGGTTGTATATAGAGGAAGAGGGGCAATTAATGTTAAAAGAAGAAAAAGAAAAAGAAAGAGGCAAGAAAACATAAGATGTTTAAAATTCAGGACTTAGGGTTAAAATTACAACAGCGACCCTCCCAAATATTAATTAAGATAATATGGTATGAGGAATATAAAATATAGGTTTTGGGATCAGTCACAATATTGCAACACATGTTTATTAATCCTATAAAATAAAATTACATCAACATATATCACATAATTTTAACTACCTAAATACCATCACAAATCACATCTTCTTGCAATCAAAGAAGTCACATGCTTCACATGTACTTTAAGAATTTGAGTATGTCACATCGCATGTTCAACATGCAACAGACATAGAAAGCAAAACCGTGTGTTGAGCACGCGATTTTGCGACAGTATGAATGTAATTATTATAATATAATTGGAATTTGCGCAAATAAGTTTGCTGTAGATTAGTAAATATATTGTGATATTCCTCAAATATAAGATGATGAAACTGTAATCATAGAAATACCTTTTGATGTAATGATTTGGAATCCATCAAAACTTTAAAATTAAGAATGCATAGAGAAGAGCACTTATAGGATGAATGCCCATTGGTAAAACTGTTGGCACCAATGATAAAACCATGTGGCATTTTGTTAAAGTGGACAATAATTTAGTGGGCGGTATTTCAGATCATTATAGGTGGTATTAAATCAATTTACTAACCGGAAGTGGTAGAGCTAAATGCTGTACAGGGAAAAGTGCCTTAGAATGAGGGACATCTTTGGAACCTATGTGGGAGCACCTTTAGTGTCCCCTTATCAAGTGTAGTTCTAAACCTATATGATGAAACTGAAAAAGACATCAGTTGTATAAGTGGGAGAGAATGTAATATCCCGCAAATATAAGATGGTGGAATTCTAATTATTGAGGTACCTTTTCGTATAATGACTTATAGATCACTGGAATTCTAAACTATATAGTGCTTAGAGGAGAGCACTCCCAGGATGGTGACCTTTTGAGAAGCAATTTGCACCAATGATAGAACTGTGCAATATTTGCCAAAATAGACGATACATCGATGATAAATAACTTCCTAGGAAGTAGCTGGCACCAAAAACAAATCAATGTGTTAGTTTGTCAAAGCAAATAATACCTCAATGGATGGAATTTCATCTCGTTACTGAGAAAAATATCACTATTTGGTTTTACAAAACTTCAAGTTTTGATCCATTAAGTGTGTCTAAATCCATTAAAATATGTGTCCCATATATTAGTTCACGATCAATCTAATCCCCTGATCATAACTTTAACATCAAATAAGTTTGAGTCAAACTCTCGTATCAATTTTTGTCAAGGATAAGTTTGATCCTCATGTTATGGTTTGTGGAAATGTATTTGCAATTAAAGTATTATTAAGAATATTAAAAAAATCTTTTGGATGATGATGATGATAAATAAATAATCAAACAAATCAAAAGATGACGTCCCAATATGGGTCAGGGCGATCCTAACCAAATTAATTATGAATGGAACTCGTCTGAGCTTGACCAGCTCACCTTACAAATTGATCAAATTAAATTTAATCAGACTTAACCTAAATAACGGCAAAAAAAAAAATCAAACTTGTAGATGTATGGGTTTCATTATAAAGGCTTTAAGTCTGATTTATTATTTGGATTTAACTTTTTGGGTTAAAGTGACAGGGCTTAGAGAGTTAGGCCCTACCAATTGGGATAATCATGGGAGTTTTGGCATAGTAGGCTTGGAGTAGGGCCCATTGGAATTAGCCTGCCCAATTCCAACCTTTCTCAAATTGGTTCACACACATTACAATGAAGGCCTCAATAGGCTTGGGTCCACAAGGGAGCCCACATTCATATCCACAATGAGAGGGACTCATCTTAGCCGTTGGTCGTCTATCTCATCTGGCGGACGATATCGACAGCTAGATTCTCTATAAATACTCTTTGTCCTTACCTCATTTGAACAAGTGAAAATCTTAGACAAACACCGTTGTGCTGTCATATTTCCATTTTTGTGAATTGATTACTTGACTCACTCAAGAACGCATACGATATTTGTGGTACTTAATGAGGTTGATGCTCTTTAGCTCCCTCACCTATCACACGTGTATTAGAGTCTATTGAGATTGCCTACTCCTCCTCCTTACATGATTCTCTCTTGATCATTCTTGCATGTGTTGTTTCTCTAGGTCACGTGTGGCGCAATAGTCACGCGGCACGCACGTGATCGTTGCATCCAGACTCATACCCACACAAAACTAAACCTAAATAATAATTAAATAATAAAAATAATATGCAGGTTAATTGAGTAATAATTACTTTATAATTGTAAACTTTGCTTAGTTTAAAAATGAAACTGCTTGTGCATTTTGATGGGCTAAGTCTAAGTCTAACTTAGTATGTTGCTTAGTATATAACTAAGTAATTTTTACCTTAGTTTAATGGGCATAGACAATATATTGTAAAGGGATCAATATGCAAAGATATCATAAGTCAAGTCCAGTACCAATTCATTATTGGTTAGTAGCAGTTTCAGTGGTAAATTTTTAATTCAATCAAGTTTAATAAGTTTGTTCATCTAATGTATAAATTTAATTAATCATCCTTAGACAAGTACAACTATTAGTTTATAGCATATAAATGGGTATGGATCAAATCTTTAGAGAGCCAAACCTATAAATACCAATACTATGTTTTTCCTTATTATCTACCCCAAAAATTATTAGGAAGAATATTAGCAAGTTAATAATAATATCAACAAAATATTTCAATAAGACATATAAAAACGTACCCACACATGATGAATCATCACTAAGGTCACCTATATCATTAAGATACAACATTTGATTCGTTATTTCATCCTCTAGAACCATGAAATTTTCTATTATATCATCAATAAACAACATTTAATTAGCTCTATGAATTCTTCAATTGCCTTTGACCTAGTTCAGCATATTTAGTTATATTCAGGATTGCATTCAACTCCGTCTAGTCATAGGGATTTGCTCGTATATATGAAACCTTCTTTTATGTGTGTGTGAAATTTAATTTTGACTTCCTGTGCAATCAAATAAAAAAGACAAGTCATTCAAAATGACATAATTAGATATAGAAGAATAGAAAACTATCAAATCAAACACATACAATCACATAATTCCCTATTTGACCAAAAAAACCACATAATTCCCTAGGGATATCATGCAAAAGTATTAGCAAATTACTCTTTTGTAGATTTATCAATACTGCACAAAGAATAACAATAACATAGAAGGAATCATAAGAGAAAGATGGGAAGAATAAATCAAATATTTTTAATAAAATCAATCTTCATTCTAGTAAGAATTCTATCATGTCGTGATACCAAATATGGAGAAAACCTAACTCATTTCTCTATTTAAGAAACCTAAACAATTATATATGGGTTAAGGCAAATGTTCAGGTTTACAAAAATATCACATACAATATTACAGAGTGATTCAAGACTTTGGACACGGGGTGGGTTTCAATCCATACATGTCCTATAAGTAAAATAAATATAAAAATGACTTCAAAAAAGTTGGAATCTAGCCATGCATCTTACTTAAGCCTTTCAATAACATGCATTTACTTTTCTTTTGGTGCTAATTCAGGGTATAAAACTGATCAAGTCTTCCAATCACCTTCGCTTAGCTCCAAATTGTTTAGAACTCACCAAATAACTAAAATTCTATAAATTATGCTCATAATCCCCTAAAATAGAAATAATATCAAATTATGTAATCTAATCCCTTAAAACATCCTTAAATTATATCAAACAATGCAATTTATATCTTATAATCTATATATTTGTAGATAGAAATAAGCCAAACTACTATGTAAAATTGGCGAAGATAAATGTGTGTTGTTTGCTGCTTAAACATCCCCATCCGATAGGTGGCACCAGCGAGGTGGACTACGTCTACGCGTGTAGTTGTTAAAATGATGCGATAGTTTAGCATTTAAAACACCACGGTAGCTCAACGAGCTATCAATAGGAGAGAGCCTGTTAGAAAATGACCATTACAAGAAGAGATAGGTCACATCGGTCCCCGTTACTAGGTATGTGACACGGCGAATGATAAGTATAGATGGATCGTGGCCCTTGTGGTTGGATGAAGGCGGTGAACTCTATGAGATTAGGTTGATTTTCCTCATTGGTTGAGCCTGGTTACTCACTCCTGTCAACCCTCGGTAGCCAGTTGTAGTGGGACTGGCTGGACCTCGATGTCCTCTTGCAACATCTTTAACATTTCTTCAAATCAATCTCTAGCTTCCGAAGCTTAGACTTTATGTTCTACATATCTTTTAGATTTGCAACAAACTGTTTTACAGCATTTTAGTTTTGATGCAATACTGAGACTTTTATTAATGTGTGCATTATTTACTTTCCATGGTATGTTTGGATTGCTTACTTCTGGGCTTGAACATTTTATGGATTTTTACTATTAAATATGCAAACAATCTTTAAGTAAAGTTTTTCCAAAAACCCAACAACTTTTAACAAACCATTTTCATTCGAACTTTATGCAAAACAGAACAATATAATATTTTCTAAAATTAACAAAAGATTTCGTAAAAATGAAAATTGAAATAGAAAGCCACTTTAAGTGTCAGATTAGTTCATTTTATCCTTGATGTTTTGGCATCTTATTTTTATTGTTTTTAAATAAATTTTTTGTCAAAAATGAATATAGGTGAAAAAATATATTTTACTCATAAATATATCAAATAAACTAGATATATATAAGACATAGGTAAAATATAGATGCAGATAAGATATAGATAAAAATCCATTATCCAAACAGACAATTAGATTTTTTACCATGTTTAACTAAAATAAGATATATGGTGAACTGTTGATACATTTACGTCCAGTGCGTGACGTTCCAGGGATTCTATTTTTTCTCTTTACAATCATGAATTGCTTTTAAAAATAAATACACATATGAACCAAATATCTCATGATTGCAGAAGCAATCGAATGCCTTGTAGCTTGTGTGCTACCATGGTGACTTAATCATAGATGTAGTAACCACAATGATAGGACTGGATATTATGGATGCAAAAATCACAATTTTACTATCAACTAGAATGAATAAAATAGTAGAATTATTTAAAATCAGTAAAATCATAAATGTGTAGAATTATATAATTAAATTCATAATTTGATCTAAAATCTCCATCTAATCAATTTACATTCATTTTAATTAAAAAAGATATAAAAAATTATAAACTCATAGAAATATATATTTGACTAGTGATTTTGACAAATATGCTAGACAATTTTCACACATGTGTATACAACGTAAGTAAGTACATATATTTTTGGGTTGATAAAAACATAATATAAATATATATGTAAGTAAATGTAAGTGTATGCAAATGCATATTATCATAATACGTCATAAAATATTGTATGTTAGATGCTCGTTTTGAGTTTTATATATATGTGAACTATGTCATCTATATACTGTATGGATTTTTTTTTTCAATACATATTAAATATAAATAAATAAATTGTATAAGTTGTGCATGGTATGATGTTATTTTACGTACAACAAATTGATACGCACGGTAAATATTTATATATACAAATATAAGTGATAAAATTATCCATTATTATCCATATTGCATTAATTTAGATATACATTTTGAATGATGTAATTGACATTATATAGTTTCTTCAAAATAGGTTATATGCTGGCATTAGATCAATCGATATCATTAAAAATGCAATCTTTATGATGGTCATGAATATGAGAATAGTTGTCTCCTCTTACTCTAAATCATCCATCCTAAAAAATTATCTTTATCAAAGCCTATAATAATAAGAATGAAAAAAATTCATGGAAAATTGTCAAAGGAACACATAATTTATTTAAAAAAAATTTGAATATGTTTCTCTCAAATATAATTTAGGGCTTGTTTGTTTCATCATCTTTCTGTCGTTTTGATTTCATCTTTTCATCGTTTTTAAACAAACTATTTGTTAAAAATAGATATCGATAAAAACCAAACATTTTTACCTATAAACCAATCAAACAAACAAGATACCGACATGAAACAGATACAGTATGGATACGAAATACATATCGATGAAAAATAGACTATCAAAACAAAATTTAGTTATTAAAATGGATCTCATTTCAACATAACACAATTTGAATAGAAAACATGTTCATAAAAAAAAAAGTGCATAAAATGTTATTAAAGTATTTTTATAAAAAAAATTCTACAAAATTGAAATATAATATTTCAATCAACTTTTAACATTCATTTTTAATACCATTTTAACTTTTTTTTTGAAGTATACCAAATAAAGTTTTGATGTTTACAATATATCGTAAGGTTTAATACATACTATGTTTTTCAAAATGGAAGACAAGGAAAACTAGTTTGGAAGTTAACTTTTTGACTTAAAAGTAAAGGAGTTTCTAAAGTCTCACCAACAGAACCATCCAATCAACCATCTATCTGTTAAAATAAATATAGTAATTAGAATATTAACTATTTTAGTAGTTTGATTATAGATATGATGTATGCCATAGGAGAGTCAATAGGATTGGTCCTACTAAAATTAACAATGGAACCACAGAATTTTCCTAAAAGTGTATATCGTTTTCTAGAAAAAAACAAAAGATAGGATTTTTCTTTAGTTAGAAAGTATTTTCTCCTTAATAGGATTTCTTCATCCAAACAAATAAAGAAAAAGTGGAGATTATATATATTGTAAAAAAATTACCCCGAAACTAATGTACATACAAATATGTAGATGACGGTTATGTTAAATAAAAAAGATCATTTGTTTCCTTAACGATATATGGTAACCAGTCATATAAATAATAAAAATGTGTACATATATATAAAATAAATGACAATTATTTTTCTTGGATAGAATTTATTACTGAACAATAGTTTCTCATGCATATATGATACCAAGAGAGGAAAGAAAGTATAGTTAAACCGACCTTTGTTCTTTCTCTATTAGTTAATAAGAATATATTTTTTCTATAAAAAGAAAATGTTCTCGATGCGGTACAACACAAATTACACGGTCAAACAATATTGGTAATGGCGTATAGATGATAAATATCCAAAACTTCTTTAACAAACTTACAATTAAAACAGATCATTCTGTTCCTCACTTTTCATAACAAGTAGTTTGTCATCAAAGTAAGCAAATTAAAAGAAGGCCTAAACACAATTAATGTGGAAATTTGGTTAGTTATCTAATTAGCTAGCAAATGCATAATAATAGCTACTTATATTATTTTATATAGACATTATAGTCTTTGCAAAGATCAATCAATTCATCAAACTTTGACACAGAGAAACACATCAAGATGTATGCTCGATTGTCTCTCCTCCTACTCCTCACAAATATTGCATTTGCAGTGCCTAGAAACTCACAAGAATAGCCTAAAAATATATTTCTTCTCGCAGGCCAAAGTAACATGGTCGGTCGTAGAGGTGTAAATAACAGCACCATCACTCATAAACCGGAATGGATGTCATTATCACTATTGAATGCCAACCACATAAAGGTATCCTTCGCCTTGATGCAAAACTTACTTAGGTAAATGCCCAAGAACCACTTGATAAGGACATTGATTCCAATAGGACTAATGGAATTGGCCTTACAATGTCATTTGCTCATGCACTATTGACAAAAAATCCGAGCTTTGGAGTAATTGGTTTGGTCCCATGCGCATATGTAGGTAGTAAGATTGCAAATTGGCAACCTAGAATGGATCTCCATGAAAAACTAATAAAAAGGGCAAAGACATCATTAAAAACGGCAAGAACTGAAAGGACTCCTCTAGTGGCAAGGAGGAGCCAATTTTGCAAAGAAAGAATATGTTGAATCCTATAAAGCAAATTTATTTAATTTTTTTCAATAGCATCCTTATTGATTTTAATTCACCAAACCTCCTGATCATATAGGTATTATCTATAACCTATATCCATTTTCATAACTCAAATATCTTTAGTCTTTTTTAGCTTTTTTCCACCATAAAAATTTACACTTTGCTACGTGAAATTTTAAAGCAAAAACATAAAACCTCATGTTGTTTTACTGGATTCTGGTTTATTGATCAAGTATTGACTCCATTTTTATTTACTTGGGAATGTGAATAGGTCACCATACTAGCAAGGAAGGAAAAATTTTCTACGCTCGTAAGACAATCCCAGTTAGAATTGAAGCTGCCCAATTTATAGACTTTCGATCCACCACAAGGATATTCGTTGCAAAGAGATGGTGTGCACTATAGCAATGAGAGTCAAGTCAAAATTGGACAATTGTTGGCTGATAAATAGAATTCAATTAAGAAGCAAGCATAAACACACTCCTCTTGAAAATGTAGCAACAAAAATGCTCATTTTTATGTGATTTGAATAGTAATTATAAACTATCAAAATTGTTTCTTCAATATGGAGAACTTAATTTCTCTGTGTTATGTTATGTATAGTTATAGGGTGGTTTGATACTTTATATTATGTGTGTGTTTGTGTACGGAAATGCCAACTATAATTTATTCCAAGTGACTTAATCTTTTAAATTGTGATTATAAAGTCATGTTTTTTTTCTCCTTTTCTTTTGATAATGATTTCTTTATTGAAAAATCTAGGTTAGAATATCACATTTTTAATCCATCATCATATTATGATTTTATTGAAATCTTTATATTGTCATTTGTTTTTCTTTACCGAAGAATTAGTTTCGGTGAGGAGTATTAATAAGTATGTTAATGTGATTTCTATTATAAATTATTATGATGCATTCCAATCTTCCTTTGCCTTTCACTAATTGTTCACGATCCTTACCGAGCTTAATAAAGTGTTAGTATTAATTTGAAAATTGAGAATTTCACAAATAATAAATATGAAGTTAGTCCATAAATTTCAAAGATAAAGAATAATATACATCATTAAATTTACCACAATAAAATATTTTTAGTGACAATGGAGAATGGTAATAGTAGTTCTTGCGGTGACGGAAATCAAAATATATAGAAGTGGAAAGGATACAGAAATAAAGTTTTATACTCTTTAATAACAAGGCGTACAAGTATATGCAAGGCTTGAAAATCAACTAGAATCCACAAGATTCCTAGTTCATTGTCAAAATATCAATGTATTGATCCACCATAAATAAAATTAAAAAAAAAAAAAACTGATTTTTTTTTCCTAAACAAAATTCTCCAAAATACAAAATTACAACCAAATGCTTTGTATTAGCTATTACATGTAAAGGAAATACCAGACATCAACAGTGTTGCTCCACCTACCATAAATAGGTTTGTGTCTCATGTAATCATAAAGATCTTTATCCCCATAATTGTTGTGTGAAATTATCAATCCTAATTGGAAGAGCAATAAAACCTAATACAAAACTATTGCATGCACAGATATGCATGCATCACACCATACACCTCTTAATGATTCTAAATATTAATGATAATTTTTAACGATGAAGAATATTATACATATATACCATTACAGTATAATATTTTTAGTGACAATAAAAAATGATAATGGTAATATTTTTATAGTCATGGAAGCTAAAATATAAAGAACTGGAAATAATATAGGAGTTAGGTTTTATATTCTTTAACAATGTGGTGTATAAATATGCAGGGTTAGAAATCAATTAGTTACTACAAGATTGCTAGTCCATCGTCAATATCTCTATTTTTGTTACTAAATAATGTCTTCACAGAATAAGCAAATGTTTTGTGTTAGCTATTGCTTCTAAATAAATACATGAATATATATATATGTATACATATATATGCTCCAACCACCACATAGAGGTTGCATCTCATGTAATCACAAAAATCCATATCCCCATGATTGTAATAACTTGAAATTAATAATCTTACATTAAAAAGCATTAAAACCTAGTATAAACCATTCATGCACATGCATAGGTGGGCATATATAGATATCACATTATACATGATTTAATTATTTTAAATTAATTGTACAACGATTCATTCAACATAATAAATTAAATTAAATGGTTATATAACACATATCCAACATAAATTATTCAAGAAACCAAATCCCATGATCATTTTCAGAACGTTAATTAATTCTAAAATCGGTTTCAAGAATATACACTCTCATGTGCTCTCATGAATTTATGGAACCCATTGGATTCCCATGAGTACTTAATTGTGGTATCATGTATGCATGTGCAAGTAATAGTGTTCTATTAGAATGTTAATCTTGTAAGACGTTGGCGGTGAATCTTGTCCGAATTGAGTTTAAATATTTTGACATAATGGTTTAGGATTTAGCAAGTATGTTTTGGGTATTAGGGGGTTTTATGGGTTTAGCCATTGTTGACTTTAATATACCTGAGATGTTTAATTGATAATTAGAGTTTAAGACATATGAAAATGTGTTTAGATTTGAGAAATGGATGAAATGAAACATGGGTTTGTGTTTTTCCCATGATACCATGACCATGAGGAAGGAATTGATGATTCAATACTTTGATGTCTTATGTAATTTATAAAGTCTGATGTCATTTAGAATTGGTTTGTATTAAAAAGAAGCGATTTCCATCAATTTTGAATTTATTTGCTAAGTATTTTAAGAATTGGGTATTGTCTTACATCTTTAAAGAAACTTTTATGGTCTTGTTCATTTTGTTATCATGTAATAAGTATTTTAATGTTGCTAGCGATATTGAATATCTGAAGTATTAAATTCCATAAAGAATTAATGGGAAAAAAACAAAGCAGAATCATCGAATTTTTCCATCTGTGACAGTGTAAAAGATGATATGTTCACATAGGTCATATGTATTCCCATTGGTTATGGCGATAACCAAATCAACTGGTTTATTTGGATCTTGCATGAGTACCTTTTCACTGTATATTCCAGAAAAAAAAGCGACATTTCAGGATCTTGAGGTTTCAACAACATGCATTAATTGGCCAAAAAAGTAAAATCCAAAGTGTTACTTTTTTTTTTTTTATTTCACCACACTATCACAGAAGGTGACTAATTAACCAACAACTATTGATTTTGACTTTGCTTTCTATCTTAAAAGGATTGTTCGAATATAATCATTTTGCGACTTAAAAAGCTGTTTGATGATAATAAGACAGCTTAACAGAAGAATCTTCTACTTTTTTACCTAAAACACATAAAAGAGGAACAATTGTGATCCTACGTAGTATTTGTTTGACTAGTGGAAAATGATTTCTGTTTTCGTGGAAAACGATGGAATTCCAGGGAAAATCTTCGTGAAAACGTGCTAGATTATCTAAGTCCACCAACAACTTATACCTCTACAAGAAAACAAGATTTAGGTTATAATCCTCGCTAAAATCAAAATAAAAATTACATGTAGAAATTACGAAATATACATCACCGTAAGCACGCATGATGTATTAAAATTAAATGCTACTATTTTAACTCAATTCAAACGAGACGATGCTTAAACATGAGAGATGGAAAAATTAGATGATTCTGCCTTTTTTTTTTTCTTTCAAACAAGATATGTTCATATAGGACATATGTGACACTAAACAAGATATCAACTAAGGTTAGTAATTATCTACATTATTACATACTAACAAGTCATTATTGATCAGTCTTCTTGAGATTTATTAACTATAGCATTGCCCCAAAATCCACTAACAAGTGGCTACATTTGCTTTATAAATTACAACACAATGCTTATACTTGAAAAACAAAATAAATGAGTTGGAGACCAATACGTATACACCACAAGCACATGCATGTGTATAGACAATCAATTAATCTCATTCATAAACACATGTCTAATGCAATAGGAATTCAATTCATTATCTTCAAATTTTAAGCTGAGCAAGCATTAAAGAGATAACTCAGTATTCCACTACATAGATCTAATAAAATATATGTACAATGTTGGGTACTTCTCAACATCCATGAGTCTATCATCAAAGTCTGGCTCTGCTCAAGCTAGTTACTTTATTAAACAAGTTGAGTATGAAGCTTCTAAAACTTGACTTGGTTTGACTTGTTTGTATCCCTGGTCTATTTATATGATCTGTTTTTCATCTGTATCTGTATTTTTTTTCAAAAAATATACGTAAATATATCCAATTTATATTTATATTTTATCTATATTTGACCTATTTGATCTTTTAATGTCCACTACCAACTTTTTTTTTATCTGTATCTAGCTCTTTATAAATAATTTGTTAGAAAAAGGTTTGAAAAAAATGTACGTAGCTGTAATCTATCAATAAACAAACAAACAGACCTTAATTTTCATTTGATTTTAGTTTGGATGCTTACAATACAAATCTAGAACATTGAATTTGGAAGTTACCGAATCAAAAGTAGCAGGATAATTTTATAAAGGTGCAATTAAGTTGGTTTTCTAAAATAATCTTATCTTTTAAAATAAATGTTAAGAACTTAAGAATGCACAAACTATTTGAATCAACTCGGAAATCTTTTGCGTAGAGTTGATTTCAAAGTAATTTAATAACATGAGTGAAAATTTTCAAAATGACTCTTGGGTAGCGCTTAGTTGCATAATCCTGCATAGTATTAGACTACACAAAGGTCATTGTACCATATTTAGTTTATAAAACATATATAGGGCTGGGCAAAACTCTTTCCATTGGATTGAACTAAACTTAAAATTTTTATCTCTTATATTTCATGGTACAAAAATATTGAAACTGAACAAAAATAAAATCTCTTATTAAAAATTTTGTCTAGTATTGTCCAAGTACATACCAAATATGATATAGAAGAATTGTACTTTCCAGCATTTCTTGCACTATACAATCCAATCATTTTATCTTGCCCATGCTTACAACCAAATGCTACCTTGGAGTTTAGATCATTAGCTATTTCGTGTTGATTAGTGCTATGTAACCATTTAAATTTATTCGATAAGTTAATGAAATGTGTTGTTGCATTTAGAATAAGTCATGTTTGACATGATATATATACATATATTTGTTTGTGTGTGCATGTAATAATTTTGTATTAGGTCTAATCATTCACCCATTTGGGATTATGAATTCAAGTGACGATCACAAGATATAAATTTTATGATTAGTCAAGATAAACTTCTATTATGGTGATTCGAGCAACACCAGCAATGTCTCATATTTCATAAAAAAGAAAGAGAAAAAAAGTGTAGGGATAATTTCGGGGAAAAATCAATTTTTCAATTATGGGAAATCAATAAATCGAGAGTTTAATGATAAAGTAATATTACTGTGGGATTCAAGTTGGTTTTTGGGCTTCACACATTTATACTAGGGAATAAGCACGTGGTAGAGCTATGGTGCCCTCGATTTTGAAGTCTGTGAAAAAAAATATAGCCAAAGAATATAAAATCAATTGCCAAAGGTCTTTTCCACTTCTATTTTAATTTTCATCGCCAATAGCGCACCACCACTATCATTCTCAATTGTCATTAAAAATATTACATTGCAATGGATTTTACAATATGTATACTACTCTTCATCTTTTGAATTTTATGGACCAATATCTAATACCTATAATAATTTTTATATTTGAAAATTTCACTTCCAAATCAACTATCACCACCTTCTTAAACTAAGTTGTTAAACGTTGATGGTGAAAGGAAGAAGTAATTTTACCTTAATTCATAATATGATGAATGATTAAAAGTGTAATATCGTAACTTAAATTTCCATAACAGAATATATAGAAATCAAATTCTCATATGGAAGATACATATTTTGTAGTGTATATTACTTTTCAAATCATATGAAAAGTATATAGATCCGGTAGCTTTAAATCCAGTTGAACTTGCCTTACTAGCATAGAATATTTTTCCCTCCCAGGTAATACGGCAACCTATTCACATTTCAAGGAAAATGGAAATGGAGTCATTAATTGATCCATAAAAACAAAAACCATGCAAGGGAAAATGAAGTTTTTATACTCTTGCTTTAAATTTCACATATCAAAATGCAAATTTATGTAGTTAAAAAAAAAATAATCAAAGAAGTACAGAGAGATTTGGATTATGGAATAGAGATTGGTTACAATTATTACCTGTATGATTGGAAGGTCTAGAGAATTAAGATCAAAACGGACCTTATTAAAGAAATTAACTAAATTTGCTTTGTAGGAGTCAACATCCTCTTTCATTCTAGAATCAACACCTCCTTGCCATCAAAGGAGTCCCTTTAATTCCCCACCATTTTCAATGGATGCTTTTGCCCTTTTTATAAGTTTTTCATGAAGATCTTTTCTAAGTTACCAATCAGCAATCTTACTGCCTCCATATGCACATGGGACCAAACTAATTACCCCAAAGCTCGGGTCTTTTGCCAATAGTGCACGAGCAAATGGTATTGCAGGGCCAATTTCGTTAGTCATATTGGAATCATTGTCCTTATGGAGTGGTTCTTGGGCACTAACTCAAGTTAATTTTGCATCAAGCAAAGGATATCTTCATGTGGTTGGCATTCAGCAGGGATGATGCCATCCCATTTAGGTTTGTGAGTGATGGTATTGTTATTTACACCCCCGTGCCTAGCTATATTACTTTGGCCTGCAAGAAGGAATATATTTAGGCTATTCTTGCAAGTTTCTAGGCCTCGCAAACACAATGTTTGCAAGGAGCAAGAGGAGAGACAATCGCGCATACATCTTGTGGTGTTCCTCTATGTAAAAGTTGGCTAATGATTGATTTTACAAAGACTCTAGTGCCTATTTATAACAATGCAACTTGCTATATTTATGCATTTGCAAGCCAACCAAATAACTAATCATGGCTCCATATTAAGTGTGTTTAGGTTGAGTGTTTGCTATAGAGCATAAGAAAGAAATCACTTTGTTTCATACTATCATATTTTTAAAGAAGTTTTGAATATATTAAATCCATACACTGTTACCATTAATGTTTGACCTAGTAGTTGGTATTGTACAACATCTAGAACATCTTCTTTTTATAAAAAATTATATTCTAATTAACTAATGGATGAAATGTTCTAGATATTTAAGATTTATAGCCTATTATCAATAATGTTTGCCTTTATAGTTCGTACTGCACTTTCTTCCCTCTCTAGGTTTTATATATGCAATTTTATAAATGTATATTAAATAATCCTAATTTATTTTACTAATGTATATTAAATATTATTAAAGAAATAAATCATCTTTTGTTATCTAAAATAACCATGATATGCATATTTGTATGTACATTAATTTAGGATAATGTTCGTGCATTTTTCGTTATTTTTAATCTTTTTTTTTTTTTGGCAATAAACGGCTAATAGGAGTCATCATTTCATATTTGTATATACATTAGTTTTAGGATAAAGTTTATCCATATTTTTTATCCGATTTAATATTTTTTTTCCCATAATAGACTGCTAATTAAACATTAATAAGATAAATTTCATGTATATTTATTAAAGATTACTCTGTAAAAAACAATCAACACTTTTCTAGCTTTGGTGCTATTTAGTAGAAGTCATCATTTCTTTAAAAGTTAAAAAGTACTTAACATTGGAGAAAAGCATCCAAAGACAAGAATTTTGATAAAGATATTGTTCTACGTATATAACAATCTTACTTATAAGAAATCGATATAAAGATGCTGATTAGTAAAATCATACATGTTTATGCATAATGTGGTAAATTTATCGATAAGAGTTTAATACATATAAATTGATTCGGAACTTTTTTAGAAGGCTTTCATTTCATTGTAGTTTGGCTTCTAAAAGTAACAATTCAGAATCTTGATTTAGCAAGTTACTGGAATCAAATGTAGAATAGTAAATATGGATAATTTTATAAAAAAAAAATATGCAATTTTTTTTTTGCCAAATATAAATATGTAATTAAGTGAGTTAGTTTTCTAAAATAATCTTCTTTTTCAAAATAAATGTTAAGAATGCACAAACTACTTGAATTGACTCAGAGATCTTTTGCATAGTGTTGATTCCAAAGGTATTTAGTTACATGGGTGAAAATTTCCAATCTGAAGTTTGGTTTTAAACAATTTGGTATATGAACAAGGTTTTCGTTAACTTTTTTCATACCTAAAGTTTGGTTTTGACAATTTTAATACCTAAATAAACTTTTCGTAGACTTTTGTCATACCTCATTTTACTTGCTTTAGATATGAAAAAAGTCAATAAAAACTTTGTTCAGGTACCAAAATTATCAGAACTAACTTCAGATATGAAAAATATCAACAAAAACTTTGTTTAAGTATCAAATTATTCAAAACCAAACTTCAAATACCTAATAATTCCTTTTGTGAAAGTTCGGGTACCATTTTCGTTATTAACTATTAATAATTATGTAACTATGATGCATTGTGATAGCTTGGTCATTAATTAAAGTACCTATGATATTACCTAAAACATGTTTAATATAGTTAAGTGCATATTTCTGTCATAGCATATATAATATTATTAATATGCATTTTGAGTAGCAAAAAAAAGTGTAGTAATCATTTTTCATACAAAACCAAAACTGAAATAATAATTCGTAACATTTACTGGCGTAAATTTTTTGATAGACCATAAAATATACTATAAAGTTTACAATTATCAGACGAGAATCAAGAAATATATGACGATTAGAAGTAGATAGGGTCAAGGGTGAGAGAAATAAATGGGTCAAGTACTTTTTGAATATAATAAGTGTGCTGGAGCATGTTGATTAAAAGGAGTACCAACGCCAAGTGAGTAGGCCACCTCTTGCTTTAAAGTAGTGGTGCACCATGGTTGAAAATATAGGCCACATACTTGAATTTACTTATATTCGGTGTAATCACTTATCGTGTTTATCACTGGGGATTTTGTGAAGGAGTGGTGTCTAATTGATGAATCTAGCTGCTAGTTATTTAATGGATGTCCTGTTTGTTGTGATTGATTAAATATAAACGAGTTGGTGAACCATATTAGTAGTACAAATGTACATAGTAGGGTGCAAGAAAGGTATATCAATTATATGTGATAATAAAATGAAATATTTGATATTCATAGTGCATTGTACGTCTTATGGCATGTGTGTATTCATATTAGTTAGTCGTTATTTTTAGAGTAAGGGAGAACATGTATGAGTACTAATTGATAAAAGAAAAAACCTTAATTAAACAAGTTTTGAACATTGTTTGCTAAGTAATATGACCCTTAAATTGATTCAGTAAATATGAGGTTTGACCTAAGTATGTGGCTTGATCTCTAAATCGATCTAGTAAGTATATGGTTTAATGACGCAACACAGAAGCATTGAATAACGGAAATCAATTCAACGATTGATTTTAAAATGTGAACTTAATCACACAATTACTAAACAATTGCAAATGCAAAGAAAATCTTCTTGATTCAATATCAAAGATGTCAAAATATCAGTTGTGTATACAAAGACAAGCCTATAGGCCTATTAATACTACTACATAAAAATCCTAAAAAGGTAAAATTCTAAAAAGGTAAAATAATAAATACAAATAATGACTAAAGGAAACTCAAGAGATAGAATAAATAATAAATACAAGATATAGTCTAAAGAAAATAAGAAACAAAGCAACAAACTAATAAAAGTCGACAGCTTTAGGGCCAGCTTACATCTTTTCAGTTCGTTTTTCCTTTCTTTGAATCCTCTTGATTTATCCATATTATATCTAATTTTATATATATATATATATATATATATAAGTCCCTGAAAATCATATAAGTGTTCGGATTTCCAAGACCAACTTGTAGGAATATACGAGGATTATCAAATGACTCTTAAGGCCTGGCACCTTAACAAGTTTGTGTTGTAAATAAATTATATAGCCATAGACTTGTGAAGGGACTACATGGTTCACATTTATTAAACGAATTCTTTAAAGCATATAGGAGCCCACATTGTTCAAAGGCTCTCAGGGTCTTGCTCATTGGCTATTTTGTGCTAGATAGTGTTATATAAACATTTAAATTTATTAAATAAGTTTAATGAAAAATATCATTCCATTTAGAATAATTAAGTCATGTATGGCACGATATATATATACATGTGCATGTATGTATGTGCGCATATAATAGTTTTGTATTAGGTTTATTATTTACCCATTTGGGATTATGATTTTAAGTAAGGATCATGAGATACAAATTTTTTAATTAGTCAAAATAAATCTTTTGTTATGGTGGTTGGAACAACGACAGCGATTTCTCATATTGTGTTGGAGACATTATTTAGGGAAAAAGTTGAATTTATCATTAGTGGAAAATCAATAAATAGAGAGTTTAATTCAAGTTAGTTTTTGAACTTTACATACTATGAGGTAGAGTTGTAGTGTCCTCAATTATAATGTCTAACAATGATTGTAAATATATATATATATATATATATTCCCAAAGAATATAAAATCAATTGTCTGTATTCTTTTCCACTCCTATTTCAATTTCCATTACAAAAACAAGCACCACTATCGTTCTCAATTTTCATTAAAAACACTACATTCCTATGACTGCAACAATAAGTATATTACTCATCATTTTTTGAGTTTTATGGACTAATATTATATATCTACAATAATTGTATATTTGAAATTTTCATTCATAAATCAACTATCATCACTTTCTTGAACTAAGTGGTTAATCATTCAAGGTGAAGGGAAAGTGTGATTTCACCACATGAGGAATCACACCTTTCATTATGCACATTATTAGATTTCAATAGCTAACAATATAACAATGTCCTTAAGATCATAATAGATGGTGGTTAAAATAGTGATATTGGAACTTAGATTTCCCAACAAAATTATTATCAAAAGTAAATGGTGAGAAGGGAGAAAAAAAACTAAATTTTAAGAGCATAAATTATTTGAATAAATTAAATTGATATTTTTGTACACATGTATAAAGATTGAACGATTCTTTAACTATTTCCATAATAGGAAGGAACAATTCGGATAGTTCATAAACACTTGTCAAAGCATATGAAAGAAGCATTTTTGCTATTATGGTGTTTAAGAGGAGAGTAATTATGCTTGTTTCCTAATTGAATTATATTTATCAGCTAACAATTGCCCAATTTTAGCTTGGCTTTCACTGTTATAGTGAACACCATCTCTTTGCATAGGATATCCTTGTGGTGGATCCATAGTATATAGATTTGGTAGCTTTAAATCCTATTGGACTTGCCTTATGAGTGTAGAATATTCTTCCTTCCCAAGTAATATAGCAACCTCTTCATATTTCCAAGAAAATGGAAATGGAGTCATTAATTGATCCATAAAAACAAAAACCATGTAAGAAAACATTAAAGTTTTTATACTCTTGCTTCAAATTCCACATACCAAAATGTAAATTTTTATAGCAAAAAAAAATAAATTAAGAAAACATTAAAGTTTTTATACTCTTGCTTCAAATTCCACATACCAAAATGTAAATTTTTATAGCAAAAAAAATAAATAAATAAACAAAGAAGTATAGAGAGATTTGGATTATGAAATAGAGATCAATTATAATTAATACATGTATGATTAGGAGGTCTAGAGAATTAAGATTAGAACGGATCTTGTTGAAGAAATTAACTAAATTTGCTTTGTAGGATTCAACATCCACTTTCATTCTAGAATCAACTCCCCCTTGCCACAAAAGGAGTCCCTTCAATTCCCCACCATTTTCAAGGGGTGCCTTTGCTCTTTTTATTAGTTTTTCATTAAAAATCCTTTCCAAATTTCCAATCAATAATCTTACTACCTTCATATGCACATGGGACCAAACCAATTGCCCAAAGCTCGGGTCTTTTGCCAATAGTGCACGAGCAAATGGCATTGCAGGGCCAATCCCGTTTGTGCTATCATAGTCAGTGTCCTTATGGAGTCATTCTTAAGCATTAACCTAAGTAAGTTTTTCATCGAGCCGAGGGATATCTTTATGTGGTTGGCATTCAGCAAGAATAACGCCATCTCCTTTTGGTTTATGAGTAATGGTATTGTTATTTACGCATCTGTGACCAGCCATGTTGCTTTGACCTGCAAGAAGGAATATATTTTTGGGTTGTTCTTATAGGTTTCTAGGCCTCGCAAATACAATGTTTGCGAGGAGTAAGAGAAGAGATAATCAAACATACATCTTGAGGTGTTTCTTTGTGTAAAAGTTAGATAATGATTTATCTTTGCAAAGACTCTAGTGGCTATTTATAACAATGCAACTTACTATATTTATGCATTTGCAAACCAACTAGATAAGTAATCATGACTCCACATTAATTACAGTTAGGTTTTATTTTTGTTTGCGTTGTTTTCATAACAAACTACTTGTTAGAACATGAGAAAGAAATCATTTTAGTCCATACTATTAGATTGTTAAAGTGTTTTTAAATATTTTATATCCGCATGCCATTACCAATAAACAATAATGTTTAACATATTAGTTTGTATTATACTATATCTGGAACATCTTCTTTTTATAGAAAAATATATTCCAATTAACCTACAAAGAAAATGATCTGGATATCTAAGATTTATAGCCTACTATCAATGATGTTTGCCTTGATGGTTGGTATTGTATGCATAGAGAACTTTTTCTTTTTATAGAAAAATATATCTTATTGACTAATAGAGATATAATAAAAGGTGAGTTTAATTGTACTTTCTTCCCTCTTTATATTATATAAGTACTTGAAATTATTACTATGTAATAAATTCTAACCAAGACAAATAATTATAAGTTATTTTATAAAATGTACACATTATTTTATATGATTGTTTATTATCTATCATTAAGGAAATAATTTATCTCTTGTTATCTATTATAATTGTGATGTACATATATGTGTGTACACTAGTTTTAGGATAAAGTTCATGCATTTTTAATTATTTTTAATCTTTTTAATTCCTTTTCTTTTCTTTCTTTTGGTAATAAACGGCTAACAATAGTCATCATTTCATATTTGTATATATATTAGTTTTAGTATAAAATTTGTACATATTTGCAATCCAATTTAATAATTTTTTCTTCTTTTTTATTCTTTAACAAACAGGTAATACCATTGATAAGATAAAGTTCATGCATATTGATGCAAGATTAATCTGTCAAAAACAATTTACGTTACCTTAGTTTTGATGTTGGTTAGTAAGAGTCAACATTTCCTTAAAAGCACATTATATCAGAGAAAACATCGAGAAACAAGAATTTTTAATAAAGTTAGCTTAAAGGCAACATTTAGTGTTTCGACGGTATGAGTTTATTTTCTCTCAAAAGATTTATATTAAGATTCTCTTACCAAATATTTTAATATATATATATATATTGCACATATAAGGTCAAAATTTCCAATGTTTAACAATTAGTAAAATATTAAGTATTTTAACCATAATTATCACACCCCTAGGATACCCTAGAAGTATGATACACTATTTATCAAACTAAAGCCATAAACAACAGTAATAAACTCGTCTGAGACATCTAGAGATATACATAAATATCCTACTTGTAAAATACTCCATGGCATGGACAGTTTTACATGACCGAAAGTTGTATAGAATAAGAAAAACTAAATACATATAAGATATAAACAAGAATTACACTCCATAGAACTTATATTAAGCCCTAACTATTACATCATACATTTTTTAAAAACTATAATTCTCATAACTTCCTTACAAACAACTTCAAATATCTCTCTCCATCCCATAATTCTTCTCCATATTCCTGTGGATCCTAAAAACAAATAGTCAAAAGGAGTACAAGCTTAGCTAGATCAATGAATGACTCAATCTCATTACATTTTAGACAATACAAATAAGTTTAATTATCAAACATATGAAATCTTACACTCATCCATATGTAAATGCACAATTTAGATGACCGGAATCCAAATCAATAGAGATTTACGCCCTATCTTAGGGGTTAAAAAATTAACTCAAGTCATTCACGCCTAGTTGAACTGTGAACTAAGGAAGGGGTGCTTTCTTATCTTAGAGCATTAAGCTCATAAGTATCTCAGCACAAAATCATTTCATATAACAAACATAACTTCTAACTTCCTTTGGATATAACTAAGGAGGAATGATTTTAATTTGAAATACATTTTATTGAAAATAACCTCTAATTTCTCTTCAGACATAGCTAAGGAGGGAAATTTTTCCTTGAAACTCTTTTTATCAAACATAGCCTCTACTTCTCCTTAAAAAACTAAGAAGTGAGGATTTCACTTTTAACTCATTTTATGCATAGATCAAAACATTTTTACTGCTAACATACCCTCCACTTCCCCTTAGAACCATAGAACCTACCTAAGTATTAATCCCTAAAGTCAACTCCAACATAGGCGACGTCCTTCGATTCCTGCTTAGTTTCTATAAAACTGAAAACCCTATAGTAGCTTTAACCAGATTCACTGGACTCTCAAAGACACTACTATAGAATCAGAATATTAATATGTGACGTGAATATCATGCTAATGCAAAGTATGCTATGGTGCAATGCATGTTCAGTTTATTTAATGGTCGGTTAAGGTTATGTCAAGTTACTTGGCGATTAATTAATTACTAAACAATCCACAGAACACATTCCTTAATTAAAACAAATCAACCAATTTTAACTTTTATTATTATAATTTTGCAATCATTCGATCCCCATACACAATCAATTATTGTTATAATTTAGTCTTGTGCTCCTATTTTACAACCATAATCAATACAATAAGATCAAAGTCACTTAATATGAGTTAAGGCGTAGACATCTTCTAGTACATCCATTTATCAATTCATATTTATTTCTTTGATGAAATAAAATAATAATCACTCATAATTTCTTATTCTATATTAATCTACACTTAACTTCTTTATTAATTCATTATTCACTAAGTCTATTAACTTAAATTGTATTTGAATCTATTTCATTAGTTTAACCTTATTTACTAATTATTAGTCTAGATTTTACATAATTTATGCATTAACCCTTATGTTTAAAGCTATATGCAAACACACATATATCTATCAATACTTATTCAATAATAGAACACATCATACTTACATCCTTAATGCTTCTTATAAACATATGCATCACTATTAAAACAAACTTGATAACATAATACATCATATTCATATTCATCAAACTCATATTTAAAACAACTCATTTCTTTTAATATCTAAGAACTAATATGTTGTTATTACACCTAAGCCATTTATTCTAACCTAACTCAGGAAAGTTCATTAGATTTAGTTATTCTAGTTCATCTTAGTTTACTAAAGTTCATTAAGTTTATTTGAACATAATTTTATTAGTGAAGCCTATTCCAATTTTAACTTAACCAATTTGATTAAAACTAATCATTTACTTTATTTACTAAGCTATATTCAATTATCTCATTAAAATCATTCCCATATGCCTTATAGAATCCTAATTAGCCTATTTCATTTTAGTTCATTTAGTTTCATTCACTTAAATTGAATTTAAGTTTATTAACTAAGTTGATTTAAACTTAAAACCTATATTAGATCTAATTAGTCATTAATCCTATTAGATCAATCAAATCCTTTTTATTTAAACAATACTAACATATCATATTATCTAATGTTTATCTTTCTTCTTTCTCTTTCTTTTTTTTTAGACAGGGGATGTTCATACAGGGTGTATGACAAGATGTGTGAACCATATAGGCATGTATGGAAATTTGTATCAATTTTAAAACAAAACCAGGAAACCATACACCTTTCCATACATGTCGTATGACAGGGTGTATGAACTCAGAAATCTTGCACAAACTTAAATAGAAAATCATACACCTTTCCATACATGCTGTATGGAGGGGTGTATGAAACCAAGAGTCTTGCACAGCTTGAACAAAAAGCCTTACACCTTTCCATACATATTGTATGGCAGGCTGTATGAAACTAGGAACTTTGCATAGCTCGAATAAAATGTCATACACCTTTCCATACATGTTGTATGGCAGGGTGTATGAAACGATACGATTTTCCTTACTTCTTTTCACATCATTTTATCAATTTTTGTACATTTTACTTCCATTACAATACAATACAAGCAACATATAACACATAAACACAAGTTTCAACACTTCTAATCCCACTTCACTTCATCAAAACACATCCGAATACATAATCAAAACTCAACTTCCATGCACAAATCCACCTTCATCACAAACCCAACCTTTCCCTAGATCAAATTCATCATATACATGAACAAACAATAATCAAACAAAGAAAAAGAAAACTCACTTGATTTAAGAAAAACTCAAGCATAACAACTTCATCACCGCTTCTTTTTGTTAATTATACTCCTTCTTGTTTCTATCTTCAATTTCTCTTTTAATCTACTCTTACACTTGAGATTATAGAGAGGAATTTGAGAAAACAAAGAAAATGAAGAGAAGAAAAAGAGGAAGAAGAAAGCACATTGGAAACAAAACGAGGATAAAAGGAAAGAAAGAAAAAGCAAAAGGAGGCAGCCCATAAAAGTCAGCAAAGGATAAAGATAAAATAATTATAGGATTAGGATTAAAAGATTTTTAAGGGTAAATGATTGGTATTTGAACTTATCAAATGATTTCCTTAAGCATCAAATATAATTGGAACATGATTTCAGGATTTATAATATAAAAATTATTAGCTAGCAATAAAAATCTAGTTTTGAAATTTGACTTTGTAAAAACTTGATGTTTAGTTTGAGTTTAGAATGCAAACTGATATTTTTAAATAAGCAAACAAATTAAAAAATTCATGGGCTTTTAGGAAATGAAGTTTAGACTAAAGCTCAAAGGTTTGAGAATTTGCAAAACACTTAGATCACATATTTAGATTTTTAGAGAAATAAAATTAGGGTAAAATAAGTCTAAATAAATAGTTGAAAAAGATTAAGTGATTTGATTCGTCAGAAAAGGTTATTATGGCAAATATATGGTTTATAAGAACATTTAATGTCTTAAACTTTAACTTAAATCTATTTACTAATTTATATCAATTTATCTAATCATATTATATAATTTACCTTAATTAATATAAGGTTATCTAAACCAAAGTAGTTACTTAGTTTGGATTTGAAAACTTAGGACATAAAACTAATACTTTTAAACAAGAAACTAATTTCCAAAATTTATAGATATTAGGAAAATAGGTTTTCAATTCAAATAGTTAAATAGAGTCTTTTATCAAATTTCCTTTTTTTTTTATGATTGAGCTTTAAAAATTGGGTTTTGAATTTGAATTTGAAAAGAAAGGATTTAAGTTGAAAATTTATTAAGATGATGAGGAACTTCGGTTCGTTAACAAGGATAATTAAAGAATATAGACCAATTGAAAGGAGTGAGATTTCAAATTGAATAATTTGTTTCATAAAATAAGCAATGGGAACAATTGGATAAATGGGAAAAGAATATATGTAATCTCAAATTCAAGAAATTCATTTCTTAATTGTTTATGTTTATCTATCTAATCATACTCATCATACTCTATTGTTTCATTTACTTAGTTTATTTAGTAGTTATCTAAATTCAAATTCTAAATTAAACTCAAACTCAATCAAATTAACAATAGATTATTCATATATTATACTAATTAATCAAAACAAATTAATTCTAGTTAAGCTAGAATTTGGGGTATTACAATAACTTATGTATAATGCTATAATATTTTGAATCGTACTAAAATCAATCATCTCTTTTAATATATTAGATAACCACCATGTAAATAAATAATCATTTCTAAAAAGGGGGGTCAAATTGCAATTTGCATGAATAAAATCATTTCTTTATGACTTATATTTTGGTCTTAATAGGAAAATATTTCTATAAACGGATAAGGCAAAAAAAAAATTTCTTACTTGCTTTAATAATATAGATATAGTTATTGATAATATCTATGATCTATAATATTAGAGGAATACAACATTTCTTCATGTTTTACACATTTTTGGATAGGGTGTTTGTAAGGTAATATAATAAATTACTTTCAAAAAAGAGAATTGACTCTTCCTAAAAGTTCCATGTCGGTTTTAATTTTGACCTCGTCCTTTTTCTCTCTTTTTCAAACAATTTTACGTAATAATCTTTTATCATTATTTTTGCATCTATCAACTAGTGTAAGAGGGATAGGAGGTCTTACTCATACCCTACTCCATAAAGTATATATGTACTACATAAAATCTACCTTAGTTAAAGGACAAGAGGTTTTCCTCTCTTAGAGTGTCCATGCAGTGCTCAACCAATTCTTAAATTATCATTTATACATATTTTGGATGGCGATTCAGCGTTCTCTTATATTGTTTTACCATATTTATTGTATATTCATCATTTCCATGAGGAATGTCGTCTTGGTGTTTTATAATCTCCGACATATTTGGAAGGTTAAACTATTCCAACTACTTTCAACCTACCACGATCTCATTAAGAGAGTGACATCAGTTTTCCATTAGTTTTCTCATGAGAGACTAAATCACCTTTAGAGTAAACCCACTCTTAAAACAAACTATATAACATGCCGATGCCACTCACATTGTTACATGCCCGAGTTGACCACCACCACTTGGTCTTAAACACTTAGATTATGACATTCTTCCTCACCTAAATTCATGATGTTCCCATCATGATGTTGCCACTACTTACACCCAAAGGATAACCAACCATATTCCACTCACCATCAACTCCACGAAAAATCATATCCATTAGGAGTTAGGGCTTCTACAATTTTTCCCTTGCCCTTACGCATTTCTCCATCCTTAGAGATTGTCTCTTATTGAGCGACATAAAGATAAGGTGTTCCCATTAAAATACATTTACAAAGATTTTGGCATATACTTTGTAAATGGTCATTTCAGTAATTAGGCTTAGAGCCCAATTTAATGCCAAGAATCTATCTCTTGGGTAGTGACAGGTCCCAAAAGATAGGCTTAATAAGAAATATTGTAGGGAGATTTGACTTGGTAGGCTCAGAACAGGGATCATTGGATTTATTCATTCTACTATCGGCCTAATTTGACTTTCTCATGCATAAAAAACAAACTCTAAAACTATCTTTCTAGGCAAATTTAGGCTTTATTTGGCTAAAATATGGCTTATATAGAATAAAATAAGCCTATTTCTATTTTTTATTAAAGATTGGTTGTTTTAATAAGAAAATGGGCTCTTTATATTATAAAAAGCCCTCATTCTATTCCAGGCACATATCTAAAGCCCATGCCCATATACATAAAAGAATGGATTTTGGTCATTGGATCTATGAAAGAAATCCAATGGTTTTAGGCAGTATTTCATCTCAACCATTCATTTAGAAGTCATCAAATGGCTATCACCAGCCTCCAACATGTACAAATAAGAGGCTTCTCCTTTCATTTAGGGTTGGTTATATGCATTGCCAAGATTGAAAGCAGCACGGAAATTCTAATGAAATAACTCTAGAAAGAATCAAAACAATTACTTCGCAAAGAATGAGTTAAAAACGGTCGAATCTATCTAATTAGATCTTTTGTCACACTTGCAAACTCAAAAAACCAGTTTACCTGTTTCTCTCCTACGTCTCTCTCTGCAACATGTTACATGTGTCATCAGTTCAGGACTTCTCTCATATCAACACCATTCTTATTACACATGATCGACTAGCTGCAAAAACTTCACCATACATACTTATTGCAACCCTAACTCACCACTTAGCAATGATATATGGTTGCTTTTGATCACCTTAATCTTTGTCCATATGAGTCAAATTGCCAACAAGGACTCCTTATATATTAGCCAAACTAGCTAGCATTTAGGTTGTTTAATGAAGCTGGAAAAGTTAGTTATGACACCACTTCTCATGGGATAGGAGGTTTTCCTTTATTGAGTGGCTGTGAGGCGCTCAATCATCCCTCAATATCTACTCATATTCTGAATGGAGAATCAATCTTCTTCCCTCTTGTTTTCTTAGGTTTGTCCTAAGCTCATCCATCCTATAAGGAATGTCCTTTTAGTATTGCTATAGTCCCCAATATGTTTGGAGGCTTAACTATTTGAACTGATTTTAGCCTACCATAGCCTCATCAAGTGAGCAATATTAGCTCCCGATAAGTTTGTTTACAAGAGGCCAAACCTACCTTTAGAATAAACTTACTCCTAGAACAAACTATCTTACCGATATTGCTCGCAATGTTATATATCTGAGTTAAACACTCTCACTTGGCCTTGAATAATCGGACTATGACACATGTTAAAGAAAATGATAGTTTTTAAAATAATTACTACTCTTAACATATCAATTTTTTATTAATATTTGTCTAGAAGGTGCTTGTAATATGTGGTATATAACACTTACTAAAGATTTTTTCAGACAAAAACATATGGATGAACCATGACCACTAAATATAGCTGTGGGAATGCATGGCATTTGGGAAAAGAAAGGAACAGGTCACGCAATTACCAATCTACGTTGAATTAGCTGTTTGTATGATGGAACCTAAGCTTCTCGTTGGACTTATATTGGAACGCATGCTATACATGCGAGATAACTCCTGAAATAAATGCATAATCAGTGCACCGCATAATACATATATTGTATAGTACATTGAATCATCCGTAACTCTAGTACTATATTGAATGAGCATTAATGTGGACTGTCTTGAACAATAAGATTGGAAGCTTGTGCATTTAGTTAGTTGGTTTGGTATTGGTTTTACATGAAGAATCTTTTGTTGATGTATCTGATCTGCAAGATGTTTCGCTCACCTTGAACCATTAGCTTCTTGGACAAATATGGTTCATACTGTATCACGTGGACTGGACCAATCCATATCGAGAGCCCACAAGACCAACCGCGTGAACGTTATCACAGGCAGTAGTCAGGCACTTCCCCTGGAAGTTTTTCAACTAAAAGAAGCTATATAGCCTATAGCTCCGCCATCTTCCCATCACTTTCAAAAAATATTATATCGGGATACTTAGAACAATATGTACGTAATGAATAACTATCAGTTATACTTTAAGAAATGAAGGGAATAGTGAAAAGATTCTAAATTAACTATTACCCACACGGCCGCGTATTAAAAAATCAATAATAGTTATTCATTATTTTGTATTAACTTTCCATATATAGATAATTTTTAACAACTAAAATAAAATTTCTTTTAGTTTCATTAACAGAATTCTATAATCCCATACTTTCTTTACCATATATATTGTCACTGGTTTTGTCCCCTACATCGTTATGTTAAAAATATGAAACTAAAGGTTTTTAACTAATAAAGTCAATCATTAGCTAACTATCGATCCTTATTTAAAACTAGTATTTAGCTTTTATGCCATAAATTCCAAGTTTGCCAGATTTAATATTGCCAAGTCCGATAAAAATATTTATTGTATGGAAGTCAACTCTAAATAAAATATTTACATTAAAAGAATTCTCTGTAAAAATCTTATGAATAAAAAAAAAAAAAAAGGTCCTTAAATGGGAGTTTCTTATTGCATATTAGGTACGGCATATCAATAACAGTAGGATAAAAAAATCTAAATTGCTCTAATAAATGAAAACCACTATTTGTTAACTTTATGATGCGAAGCCCTCATTAACAAGAAATACTTACATGGACTAGGTCTATATTGATCCAAACACTAAAAGTTGGTTATATAGATAAAATTATATTTTGCTTTCTTTTTTATAAACCCTTTCGTTTCTTCAACTTCATATATGAAGTTAATTAGATTGCATTCTGTAACTTGTTAGTAAATCAAAATGGTTCATAAATTATCTGTATTTCACTTTATAGTTACTTAATTTTAGAGTAACTATGATTCCTCACTTGAGTTATGAATCACCTTGCCAAATTAATTCAAACATTTAAATAATTCATTTAATTATTTGACGAACCTAATCAAGATAGCTTGATTCAAGCTTCGAAGCTTAGTCAAGGTTGGTTAAATTTGACCTAATTCTAAATTCCAATACTTCTGAAATTAAGTAATATGCGGTTTCTTACCAAACTAGTCTATCTTTTAATCTACTATATATTCTCTTAAATTAAAGTAAGAATCCGAAAATCCAACAACGAGCAAGAATTTTGAGAGTACACTCGATTTCAAGTTGCATGTTACACTGAAATTGAATGACTATGTTGCCCTAACATTGAAAGCCAATGGTGATGTACTCGCTCTAACACTAGGGTGTTCCATGGACATGATTTTAAGGGATTTATGTTGATAAATATATTTATTAAAATAAATATTTAATGATGAGCAATAAGAAGTTCTAATGAGACATGATAAAAATAATAAGAAAAATTCTATAATCCTATGTTTTTCATGGGACTGTTTCATATATTATTAAATGGCTCAAATTTCTACTCAATAGTGATCGAACCAATGCCAATTACATCAACTATTATACATACATACATATATATATATAAATAGTAGATTAATACCATTATCTTTCAAAAGGTCCATAATAGGAGCTAGAAGAAAATTCTGCTATTTTTGTACACAAGCAGATAATTTCTGGAGCAGGTGATCCAGCATTTGGATTTTTCAAAGTTGATGTCCATTCAAATTTAGGAAAAAAATTTGAATATATAGTGATGGCTTCACTCTTCCCATCCTAGAGTCAAGTGGCACATCTTATATAAACACAAAGTATAACTGTAGAACTAACATACCTTAACCTTCATCGTGATTCCAATATATTTTTAATTTTTTAGAGCTCCTTTTTCTATTTCTCCATCCTTAATAAGTATCGTAAGAACATTTTTCATGAAGAACCATTCAGTTCCACAAAGACCTCGAAACAAACCGTTGTATCTTCCCAACAATGTCTTTTTGGAATTTCAATCTTACAATTATAAAGAAGAGGAAATGCTAGTACAATATGCTCGAAGAAGAGACAGAATGAGCCTGGATGAAATACTAATTCACCAGGAAAGGCCAATGAAACTCGAGGAAAACAACAAAAAGAAGCAGAAACAGAAAAGCACTTCTTCAAGTGGAGGATTCGTGAGTCTGTTGAACACGTTTTTCAGCCAGTTATCGTCGAAAAAGAAGAGGTCCATGGATGCCTCCAGGAAAGATGGAGAAGAAGTGATTTTTATCCCGGAAATAGGAATGGAACTAGGACGAGAAGGAGAAACAGTATGAGTCCGTTCCTGAGCTCGCGTGTAGCCGATTCCAGGTCCTTGTTTGATGATCACAAGCAAGTCATGACCCTTCCGAGGGACAAAGATGAATCAATAGCTTCAAGGGAAGAGATGGATTTTGAAGATGACGCGAAATTCAAGTTCCCAAAACAAAGACCTGGAAATCCTAATTTTGGGGGAGATGGAAGAAAAACATGGCAGGATGTAAAAAATTGTCATCAGGAAAAGTTGAGTGAAGAAGAAGATGAGGATTACGATAGCAATTCAAGCTCTGATCTCTTTGAGTTGAAGAATTTTTTATCGACATGGTTGATTGATTTGGCAGAAAATGTTTTCTAAATGTTCTCCTTTCTATGTATCTTATAATCAATATACCCTTTGCCTATAATCAAACCTTTAAATATGAAGATCAGTAATAGAAAACGAGAAAGACATCATTGGGTGCAATGAATGGTCTTTTCAGGATCCGACGGACATACTACAAAGCTAATTAAATGTCAAATTCTAGTTTTAACTGTGAGACGAGCAACGTTGCTTCATTGAAACTTAGTACAGAATGTTGATTTATGTTTCGGTTTTGGTAGTTTGGATGGTAATATTTGTCTTTTTGAAGTTTCAAGCTTGTCCAATGCTCAACATCGGTCGATTTATCTGGAATAGCTAATCCATGCATGAAAAACTAATCTGGAATAGCTAAACCAAGTATGAAAAATTCATGAGGGTTTTCAAAGCAAAAAGTTAATCGCCGTTGCCGGGGATCGAACCCGGGTCACCCGCGTGACAGGCGGGAATACTCACCACTATACTACAACGACCCTTTGATATGTGTTTTCGATAACCGCTATATAAACAAAAAATGCCTGTACTCTCCTTTATGGTCGCGTATACATGGTATATGTTGACCGAATATTCATATAGCGTATTATGGAACAAAAGTGAATCTAAAGATTTTGGTCAAAGATTTCATCAAATTAATAACAAATTTTTAAATTGATGTTTACGGGTATTTTTTGTGTGTATTTATATATATGAAGCAAAATGTTGAAAAAAATAAATCACTACGGGACTAAATAAATATAAAAAAAAAAAAACACTTTTCAGAAAGAAAAATAATAAAGCCATTCAAATTTTATTTTAGTTAAAAAAACTTTCATTCTTGTGGTCTTAATAAATAATATATGTCTTTAGATTATATCTATAAAATCTGTGTAAATATCACAAAATTGTAATAAGTAGCCTAACACAAGTTAAACCATAACTCATTCATATTGCATTTACCACGTAACAAAATAAAAATAAAAGCTCCATAGAAAAACTTAAATTACAAGCTAAATATGGTGAAAATAAAATAATCAACCACTGCTATTAGTCTATAGCCACCGAATTTGTTAATACTTATAATGATAAAGTATTAAACACAATGTAGTCATAAACTTGTAATTATTTAATTTGGGTCTTATGTAAGCATTGGTAGTTTTTTATGTTCATATGTGAAGTGTTATATCATTTAGAAGGGTCATAATTCTTTAAATGCATTCAGAGTTGTATCTTTCATATTAAATTATGTAGAAAATGTAATAATTTCCCATTATCTAGATAAAGATATGTCTCTTTAAACAATTTTCAAAATCATATATTATAATAGATTTCCTTGTCACTGTCTTCAGCACCACTGTTGTTATTGCTCTTGGCCGGTATATTCAAATTCCCAGCTATTTGCGGCAATAAGCTGTACTAATAATTACTTATCTTGCAAATAAAGCCTCGTCAAAAGTCCCTTTTTTCTTTCCTTTTTACTTCATTAAATGCTCTTATTCGTTCCTATGTCCTCGACATTCGCTTACTCAATCCTCTTCTCCTAAAGTTTTTGCATGCATTGTTTTCACTCTTAGTGGCATTTATAACAAGCATAAATTTAAATCAAGAGTGGCTCGAGCGGTTTTTACTGGTTATTCTTTTCCTTCAAAGGGAAATAAATGTTAGCATTCTTCTACTAATGTGTAATGAATGATCTAAGGGTATATTTGGATGATCTATTTTTTATCCGTATTTATATTTGATCCGCACCTATATATTATCTATATCTTATATATTTATGAATATAAATATCTATTTTTCATCTATATCTATTTCTTAATAAACAGTCTATTTAAAAATGTATGTGTGCTTTCTGCATGTCGATAAAACAAACAAACCCTAAAATTCTATGGAAAATAGGCATATTTCTCAACCAACTTTTAGGGAGAGCTGTCTATAATATGAGTAGTTGGATTTGTGTCTCTCACTAACTTATGTGTGAATGTCCAGTGGCACAATTAGTGTGTTTTAGAGGATTCTAAGGTAATGGCAAAAAGTATACAATGTGTGTAAATGAGTCTTATTGAAGGGATGGGAGACCTGTTTATCAGAGTCAAGTCACTAGCTAAATTGAAAAGTGGATCACTATAGTAGGTAAGTGAATCCCAATATATTAGGAAATAGGAAGGTGTTTCCCAATAAATTTAGAAAACATATATTTTCATTATGATAGCTTTCATGATCTTTAAAGAATGAGTTAGATACGATTGGATGCATCCATTGGTTGCTCAAATAGTGCAAGTCCAACCTGAAAAAAGTTAGAGATCTTCGAATGATAATCCTAGTTCCTAGTTAGCCATGTGTGAAAAGCATTAAGCTATTGTTGAGTAAGGCATCTTAGTTTACCTCTACATGGTTAGCTCAAGGAGTTGGTGTTAGATTCAGATTGACCTTATGTGAAAACTACCATATATTAAAACCCTAGATCGATCATGTTTTTTCATTAAGAATTAAACAGAATTAAGCGGAAGCATACCTAAATTCATAGCAAGCAATGACTTTGGAGCGATGCAGTTGGCCTTCCAGATCAACAAGTTTTCTCTTAGAGATCCCTTTAGTTTTCTCTCTACACTCTCTAATGATGGGATTTAGAAGAGACTAAAAAATATTATACGTGTGGTCTAGGGACATAACCACTATTTATAGAGATAATGTGTTATTATCTTTTGGTATTCCTATTTTAGCCCATCATAAAAATAGAAATTACCCATAAAGTCTCTACACATGAAAGGGCCATACCCTATTAGATACATTAAAGCCCAAATATCCAAAACCTTATTGATCACTTTTAATTGAACTTAATTTAATGTGACAGCCCGTAACACATAATTATTTCACATATAAGGCCAATGTTGAATTAAGGATCCAACAATCTCCTACTTGGATTATATGTGTAACCTTATAATTATGTTTTGCCAAAAGACAACCATATGAGCTCAAATTTGCCGCCACGATCAATATGTGTCTATAACCAATCCGGTCCAAAGCGTATTCATTACATTTATTGTAACTCAACCCATCAATGGTCACAATATCGACACAATTGAATGACATGGATCATGATATGGATGTGTAGCAAGGAAATTTCATGCAATGTGATCTTAACATATCTATTTCCTACTGGTCCACCATAAACCTTAGTGAGATCAAACCATAAACCAAAATCAGAGTATAAGCAAACAAAAAAATTATTTATTTCTGCAGAAAATATCCTTAAAACACAATAAACCAAAAACAACTAATTTAAGTTTGTCTATGACATAAAACCATTCAAAGCAACAAACTCCCACTAAAACTGAACATCACTTAAGGACATGACACCCATAAGAGCAGTGTGCTCATGAAACAACTTGGGTTGCACTCCTTTAGTAAGCGGATCCGCAATCATGGAGTTTGTTCCTATATGTTCTATAGACAATTTTCCACTTTGAACTCTTTCTTTTACAACTAGGAACTTGATGTCTATATGATTAGACTTTGTCGAGCTCTTGTTGTTGTTGGAATATAGAACTATTGACTTATTGTCACAAAATAACTTAAGTGGTCTATCAATAGTATCCACTATGCGTAGCCCTATGACAAAATTTCGCAACCATATTCCATGATTAGACGCCTCATATGCTACAAACTCCACTTCCATAGTAGAAGAGGCAACAAGAGATTGTTTTATACTCTTTCAAGAGATAGCTCCTCCAGCTAGCAGATAGATTTCACACTATCTTGGTATCCAGTAAAATCAGAATCAGTATACCCAACGATCTCAATCTGATCTGACTTCCTATAAGTGAGCATGTAATCTTTTGTTCTCTGTAAGTACCGCAAGACCTGTTTGGCTGCTTTCCAATGGTTTAATCCTGGATTACTTAAATATCTGCCCAACATTCCCGTGATGTGCGCAATATCTGGACGCGTACAAACCTGAGCATACATTAGACTCCCTACTACTGATGCATAAGGAATCTTTTACATTTCTTTTTCCTCAAAATTATTCTTAGGGCACTAACTAAGACTAAATTTGTCTCCTTTAGCCACTGGGGTATCACTCGGTCTACAATCTTGCATGCCATGCCTTTTGAGTACCTTTTCGATATAGCTCTTTTGAGATAATTCAAGAACACCATGAGAGCGATCTCGGTGTATTTGTATTCCTAACACAAAAGAAGTATCACCAAGAAGTATCACCAAGATCTTTCATCTCAAAATTCTTAGTTATAAATCTCTTGGTTTTATGCAATAAGCCTATATCGTTGCTGGCAAGCAAAATATTGTCAACATATAAGATCAAGAAAATGTGCTTACTCCCACAGAACTTATGGTATATACAATCATCAACCAAGTTCATCTCAAAACCATACGAGATGATCACTTGATGAAATTTGAAAAACCATTATCGAGATGCTTGCTTAAGTCCATAGATGGATTTCTTAAGTTTACAAACCATATTCTTTGGATCTCCCAACATAAAGTTTTCTGGTTGTACCATATAGATCGTCTCATCAATGTTACCATTAAGAAAAGCGGTCTTTACATCCATCTAATGTAACTTAAGATTGAAATGTGCCACTAATGCCATTATAATCCTAAAAGAGTCTTTCGAAGAAACTAGTGAGAAAGTCTCTTTATAGTCGATGCCTTCTTTCTGTGTAAAGCCCTTTGCAACAAGACGAGCCTTGTACCTTTCCACATTACCTTTCGGATCCCTCTTGGTCTTAAATATTCATTTGCAACCAATGGGCTTCGTACCTTCTGGTAATGGGACAAGATCCCAAACGTCATTGTCCTTCATAGACTTTATCTCTTCATTCATGGCATCAATCCACTTTTGAGAGTTAGAACCTTCAATGGCTTGACGGAAATTAATCGGATCATCTTCCATCATTCCAATGTCAACCTCGTGTTCTTGAAGAAACACGATGTAATCACTTCTTTTTGGTTTAGTAGATCTCCTTAATGGCATAGGTTCTTGAGGTAGTAGAGTTTGTTCTTCCAAAATAGTCTCTTGAACGGGATCTCCACAATTGTCTAAGTCTATTGTGTTTTGAATAAGAACAAGAACAAAATCTTGACCAAATTCAAGAGCACCTGTGGGAATATCAACATATTCCTCTTCAAAGACAATGTCTCTAACCATATCTCCCCCCGCAAACTCAATATCCTCAAAGAACCGAGCGTTTCCTGACTCAAATATCGACTTAGTTGTGAGATCATAAAACTTGTAACCCCTTGATCTTTCAGAGTACCCAACAAAATAGCAACTCACTGTTCTTGAGTCCAGAATCTTTTCATTAGGCCTATAAGGCCTTGCCTCAGCTGGACATCCCCACACATGCAAATGCTTTAAACTAGGCTTCCTACCCATCCAAAGCTCATATAGGGTTTTGTTAGTTGCTTTAGTTAGAACCCTATTAAGGATATATGCTACAGTCTTAAGTGCTTCTCCCCATAGTGATTCTTGTAAGGTGGAATAACAAATCATACTCCTCATTAGAGGTGGACAAAAAATCGACCGAACCAAACCAATCCGTAACCAAACTAATCCAAACCGAAAATATGGTTTTTTTTCATGATTTAGTTTGAAAATTTTCAAATCCGAACCAATCCGTAAATTTATGGTTTGGTTTGGAAGGTAAACCAAACCAATCCGTAAAACTGAACCAAACCGTTTTAGAAAAATATAATAATATTTTACTATGTTTATATGATTTCATTTTATATTTATTATTTGGTGAATATTAAATCAAAATCAACTTGTTCTTTTTAAAAAAAAAATTTAAGCTCATGATATGTAATTTTTTTTATGATGAACTATTTTTTTTTAATAGCTTTTAACTTTGTAAAGTATGAAATTTATTTATTCAGTTATAAACTTTCATTATGTATTAATTGTTTAATATATTTTGTCAATTGGTCATTTTATTCATTGATGAATTTTGTTGATAGATGATTTTTTATTTTAGCTAAATTATTGGTAGATAATTGACATGATGGTTATATTAAAAATCATAAATTATGACTTACTATGTATTGGTTAGTGAATGTATTTTATTGGTGGATAATTAATTTTATAGAGAACTATATATTAGAAGTATGATGAATTTATAAAGTATTTTATTGTGGTTTATAATATCAACTTTGTAAAATGATATAAATATTTAAGAATCTACACAAATGTAAAAAAAATTATAATAAGGAAAATTTTTAGTTAGAATTTTGATTTAAACCGTAATCCAAACCGAACCAAACCGTTATTTAATAGTTTAAAAAAATTATAATCTGAATCAAACCGTTACTTAATGGTTTGATTTGTGATGGAAAAAAAACAAACCGTAAATTATGGTTTGGTTTGGTTTTAGGAAAAACCGAACCAAACCGATCCGTGCCCATCCCTACTCCTCACCATGTCTTTAAGCGTCCTGTTTCATCTTTCAGCAACACCATTCATAGTGGGTGAACCCGGCATGGTGTATTGTAGGACGATACCGCATTCCTCTAGAAAGTTAGCAAAAGGTCTTGGACGTTGTTCACCTGAACCATCATATTTGCTATAGTATTCACCACCACGATAAGATCTGATGCTTTTAATCTTTTTGTTGAGTTGATTCTCAACTTTAGCCTTATAATTTTTTAACATGTCCAAAGACTGTGACATTTCATGAATAAGATATAGATAGCCATATCGCGAGAAATCGTCTATGAATGTTATAAAATACTGTTGACCATTCCAAGCAACTGTAAGAAACGGTCTACAAATATCTGTATGTATAAGTTCTAATACATCTAAAGTCCTGTTGGCTTCAAAGCTCCTTTTATTGGTTTATTTCCCCTTTATACAGTTAATGCAATCATCAAAATCTATAAAATCTAAAGGGTTTATAATTTCATCTGACACAAGTCTCTCCATTCTCCATCTGGAGATATGACCTAATCTCTTGTGCCATAATGTAGCTGAATTCTCATTGGTTAATTTTCCCTTTGTACCCCATGTACTTACTTGCAAGGATTCATTAAATGAAGCAATATTATCAATCAAGTAAAGATGATCATAAATAGATAAAGAACCAGATCCAACTAATTTTGAATAATGAAACAAACTAAATTTCTTATTTCCAAATGAACAAGAGTAACCAGATTTGTCCAAAGCAAAAATAGAAATTAAATTCCGTCTGAATGATGGTACAATAAATGTTTCATCAAGATCCAAATAAAATCCAGTCTTTAATAATAACTTAAATTTTCCAATTGCTTCAACTTCAATTGTCTTGCCGTCACCTACATGGATGTATGTTTCACCATCAGTTGGTTTTCAGCAATGGAGGCAACCCTGCATAGACATACTGATGTGAGTTGTTGCACTAGAATCTATCCACTAAGTGTGTACAGGTACTGAAGTCAAATTAACCTCAGAACAAACCAAATTAAGAAGCACACCTTTCTTTGCATGCCAAGCATGATAATTGGTGCATTGCTTCTATAATGCCCCATAGCTCCACAGAAGTCACAACCATTACCATTCAATGCATCTGACTTCTTTGGTTATTTCTTCTGAAGCATTGTATTTGCAGCTTCTTTATCCCTTTTTCTTTTCTTATCATTGTTCCTATTCTTAGGGGTCAAGGTTAGGTAAGCACTCTCAATCTGATCTTGCTTCAGCCTTTCGTCTTCTTGAACACAATGTGAAATGAGCTCATTCAGAAACCAGGTCTCTTTCTGACAATTATAGCTCATTTTAAACTGGCTAAATTGTGTCGGAAGAGATATTAAAACCAAATGCACTAATAAGTCCTCTGTGAGGTCTAATTTAAGTGCTCTTAATTGAAAGCAAGATGAGACATCTCCATGATGTACTCCCTAATGCTACCCTTGCCCTTATACTTCATTGAGATCAGGTTTATCAAGAGTGTACTTATTCCTGCCTTTTCATTCTTAGCAAACCTTTTCTCAATTTCATCTAGGAACTCCTTAACATTAGTTATCTTTTCAGATATTGTGCCTCTGAATGCTTCTGGAATGGCATTTTTCATGATCATCATATACATGCAGTTTGATTTCCCCCACTTTTTCATCTCCCTCTTATCATCAGAGGTACTCTTATCAGTAAGAGGTGAAGGAGAATCATTCCTTAACGCAAGGTTGAGATCCATTACTCCAAGTACTATCAAGAGATTATCTTTCCATGACTTGAAGTTAGTGCGATTAAGCATAGGAATGGAATTGATGTTAGTAGTAATATTAGTAGGATTATTCATAGCTGAATGAGAACAAAATAAAAATAAACAAGTTCACATAAGTCTCAAAACAATAATAATAAATTCAAATAAAGGTAAACCCCATCTCAAGATACTGGACAGCCCATTAATATTTCATCTTTGGATAAAACATTAACTACTAAGTGGTATCTTGGTGTAGTAATCAAACACCGATAATAAGAATATATCAAATAATAAACCTTCCTTTGGGCCAATTAATTATTACATGTAAAACCAAATAATCGTCACGTGTTTATTACTATGAGTGCACTTACAATTCTATTAAACATTGACCTTCCTTTGGGCCGGTCAAATATTCATATAAGTTACAAGCACACAACTTTTTATATTTTAAAATAAATTAATCTCCACAAGAGGTACCACTTTGGCGGTATGTTGTTTCAATTAATTTATCTCAAAATATATATAAACATATACCAATATTCAAATTTAAAATTATATTAAATTTTGGGTCAACATCAGATCAACATCTGCTTATTCAATGTAGGATTATAAAATAAATAAACGAAATATACAATCCAATATCGGATTGATAACCTATGCCATAAGAGAATACGGATGCCATAAGCAAATCTCAGTGGAACTTCCACAGATGGAAATCGATAAATATCACGAAGAAAACAGAATTTATATAATATTCAATAACCGTTAACATTAAAATCCAAAACGGTTTTGATAATAAATGTTCTTTATATATAAATATTTATATCACATTCATGTATATCTTCCCGATAACGGAAACTAACAAATACCACGAATTGTATTAAAAAAAAAAGACATCTAGAAACAGTCGCGACTATTCTCGGAATGCCCCCCAAAAGAAATGATGTCACGAACAGGTATAAATTCGCGACTGTTTAATTTACACGATTTCAGCTATAAAGCAGACGGAATAAGGAGACTAACCACATATATAATTTGCATTATTTCAGATTCTTCGATCGTACAATTTGTCAAAAACGAAATGAATAAACGCAGCATACATATATATATTACAAAATTGAGAGTTTTTTATGTTCCCATCCAATTGATTATCAAATAATTGAAATCATGATTTTAATAAAATAATAAAAACCATTTCAAAAAATTAACCAAAACGTTCACGACTGTTAAAGTTGTAAAAAAAAAATTATATTACAAGTTTTGGGAATTCCATAGAAGAATGGACGATTGAGAAATCCAAAAGTAAAAGGCAACCATCAGATCAAATATATATATATATATTTGAGTATTCAATAATAGATTCATGAATATTAATATTACAAGAATTCAAAAAATTCTTGGTCATAAATGAATCCTCTTAATTTTACTCTTTGAAACCTTAATTCTTAACAATAGGGAAAAGAACCCTATGTATAAATCATGAAAGTAATTCTTAATGATCAAACATGTATGCTCTGATACCACTCGTTAGATCCAGATTAACCTTATGTGAAAACTACCGCATATTAAAACCCTAGATCGGTCATGTTTGTTTATTAAGAATTAAACAGAATTAAGCGGAATCATACCTGAATGCATAGCAAGCAATGACTTTAGAGCGGTGCGGTTGGCCTTCCAAATCAACACGTTTTCTCTTAGAGATCCCTTTAGTTTTCTCTCTACATTCTTTAATGATGGGATTTAGAAGAGACTGATTACAGTTCACATAATTAGTCATTTGATCATGCTAGTGTTTGGACATAGTGTTTAGTGTCTAGATGCTAGCTAAAATATGGTTAGATCTTGCAACTTTTCAACCAATGAAAGCATAACACATGTATTGCACAAACATAATTATTATTAAATTACTCTCATATATTATTAATTAAGTGTAATTAAACTCTAACAATTGTGTAATTGTGTAAGATATTTCATCATTAAAATTCACTTTGATACCAATGGTTCAATAACTCTCTTTTTTTTTTATGAGGACAACCATTCACAATTGACTTCCCCTTCAGCACAACACTCTGCCTCAATTAAAGATCAAGGTTTAAGTAAAATTTTGACAAACTAACTTAAAACTTGATACCTAACTAAAGGGAATATGAGTTACATTTATCGGAAAAAATAAAAACACAAACAATACACATACACGTTTATTGTGCATCAAATATTTCTCCCCGCATGGAGTCATCAAAAAGATAAGATCACCTCAAATTCATATGAAGGAAAACAGGCACATGTGAGGCTTTTACTACTATCTAGAGTCTAAACACTACAATCATAGTGTCCAAATGCTACAAGAAATGAACAACCTCTTTCCTAAACAACAAGTTCATGCTCAATTTCACTCAAACTCATGATAAAACTCTTAAGGCATGTTCATATGATTATTCCAAGCATGTAAGATCATGTCAAATGTGCATATTCCAACATATTGTAAATATGTGCAAATTATAGTAAAAAAATTACAATATTTCCTTAAAAAAGACACAAATTTGTCATAAAACTTCCTCATATATGTTAGTTTATTTTCACAAGTTTAATATCCACTATTAAGCATGAAATAACATTGTTTATGTACTATATTTAAGTAAATCAAGTTTCATACATTTGATTCCTTATCTCGGCATATAAAAGCTCAATCCATGCACATATCACAAAATCACAAAAAATTGTTCAACCAAGCATATTAAGATATATTCACAAGTTTCAAGACATGCAAGAGCACAAAACACAAGGCATATGTCAATGAGGGCCCATGCCATAAACTGATGTGCTTGCAATTCATTGAGGGTACTTACGAAATCAAAATTAACCTTTTACGTACCTATTTGTGCTTGAGTTTAGCGTTGGCAGTTGAGGATTAAACCTGTGACCTAGATACGACATGACATGATATGATACGACATAATTATAAAAGGGTTTGTGTATGTAAGAATTGACATGAAAAATTAATGAGTTAAACTTGGAAATGACACAAATTTAAATGTATCTGAGTTCGAGTTTATGATCCAAACTCATTTACAAAACTGTGAACCCGTTAAAATATAATATTATTTCTTTGTATTCTTATTTTGTTAAAGAATAATATTATTATCGTTAACCATAGTATAGAATGGCAAAAATGCCTACTAAAATATATTATATGTCTGTATACCATACTATGAATTATATCCAAAACACGTAACATATATAAAATATAAATCTTATTTAATAAATAAAATACATCTAATGCATATGTTAATATACAATTGATTTATTTGGTACATATATAGCATATGTACATATATAAACACAACATAAACACCGTGTGGAATGCAAACCAAATCTATAACAAATATATATGCTGATATAAAACACACATAATAGATTTATAGGTTAAAAATACAAATCTACATGTTTTATAAAGATTGTGCATGTAACATATTACATAGACATCTATATAAAAATAGAGATTGCATTCACAATATTTATAAAGTGGGTAAATTATACATATATATTATAGAACATATATAGTACATATGAAGTATGCATTACATATAATGTATATTTAATATTCACATTGCATGTGTATATATATATATATAATAAATATTTATAACGTACATGTGTATGTGTATAATTTTCTATATGTATGTATGATATAGATTATAAATATATAATCTATGTGTTATATACAAACACACACACACGTTGCCATTTATTTGTTACAACTTACATGAACTAATATGTTATGTATGTTTTATGCGTGTTATAAATATAGATTGGGTAAATTATACCAGAAAGTCACAACGTTTCGAGTGGTTAAAAATAAGTCATAATGTTTATTGAAGTGAGCCAATTGACGCGTGTCAATGACATAAATATTTAAAACTAAAACTTAGAAGATTTGACACTTTACGACACGTGTCAATTGTGACCTCAATCAGCTTACTTCTCTAAATGTTTTGACCCCCTTTTTAACTATTCGAAACATCGTAACCTAAAATGAACATACTCCTAAACTTTGTAACGTATTTTTAACCACTTGAAACATTGTGGACTCAAATAAACTTACTCTAAAACATTATGATTTTTCGGTATAATTTACCTAATATGAATTATATATAACATAATATATAAATATACATCAATATATGGATTATATATCTACATTAAACTTTATATCATGTATATAACATTTATAGTTTGTAAACATTATATAAATAAATATGTAATTCAAAGAGTACATAGACTATTAATTATGTATAATATATATCATATAGGTATGTATCACATAACATGTATAATACGATATTCATAAAATATATGTGTAAAAAAAAACATATCTATACATATTTAAATCTATAAGTTATAAATATATAATATATATGTTATTATCCATTTGTTATATAAATTGAATATGTTATACGTGTATGTGCTTGCAATATAATATATATAATGTTATATAGATTTATATTGACAGATAATATGAATGGCATGTATAATAATATATAGATTATGTATTAGACATATATATATTATATTGGGGTACTAGAAAGCTAATCAATTCCGACATTCTCGAGTTTCACAAATGGCATGCTGCTTACCACTGTGCTTGGAATGGTGGAAATCTAATGAAGGGGAAGGAAAGTGGGAGAAGTCATATGGAGTGCTATTGTTTGGTATGTTTGTTGGAAGTGGAAATCTAAGGATTTAGATGGAAATGGGATGAAAAATTGGCCCCTCCGCTTTTCTGTCCAAAAGTCAATTGAAACGAGGGGAAATGGAGAGAAATAAATTGAAAGTACTAAAATACCCTTAAATTGGACACATTCTATGTAAACCCCTGAAAATTTCATAATTCATAGAAAAAAATCCTACAAGTCTAATACCAAAATTGAAATCCCGGAAATCGACTCAAGTTAAAACCAAATTCTAAATCAGGCCAAACACGAAAATTCTAAGTCTTGAGAAAATGAGAACCCTCGAAACAAAATATAAAATCCAACTATTGGTTGAATCATCTGTACGCCAATCAAATCATCCACCCGACTCCTAAAATGCAAATCAAAACGATATATTCAAATAATGCTCAACAACGAAATGCTAAGATTTTAAAACCTTCGGTGAATTTCGGAATCAGAAATTTCAATTTTCACCAAAAGTCAAACAGAGTCAACTCAACCCTAGATTCGGTTAAAAGATCTTGAGAACTGAAAACTATTGAATAATCACAAATAAAATAAGATAAACCATAGATGTCAAACTAAAAATATAATACGGTCAAAACTCCAAAATTATACGATCTTACAAATAATTCAACAAAACCGGAAGTCAAACAGGAACCTTAAAAGTCAACAAAGCTTACAAACAAACCTAGTGTTTAAGATCCGGCAATCCCGTGCTCTTAAACCTTAAACAGCGAAATGGAAATAATTGTTGATAATAGTTCGTAATATTATAAGAAAGCTTAAAAATATCGGATTCGCGAATTTCTAGTATTCTTTGGATCTAAACGAGATCAGTTTTAAAAAAACGTGCCCTAGTACACCGGATGGCAAAAATATTCCATTAATACCAATAGACTCGTAAAAATATGAGGTTTTCAAAAATATAAGTTTTAGAATTTTTCGGTAGCTAAAAATTACAGATATCGCATTATTACGCGTATTTTTATTACTACCGGTACTTTAATTGTCTATTTTACTATTCATAGTACTTTTTTACTATTCATTACTATTTCTCTATCTCTACTTTTCTTACTACCTATTCTTGCACCTACATACATATTTCTTATAATTTTATTTTCCCATAAAAATTCTACACTACATATTATCAAACTTTTCTTACACTTTTATTCTAAAATTAATTTTTAATCAAATTTTCTCTCTCCTTCTTCCCATTGCCGTCCACCCCTCTCTCTCCTCCCTTCCTATTTATTTTCTTTTTAAATTAATTTAATTACATGTAATTTTAACTCCAAAATTTTATAAATACCCCATTCCTCCTTCATTCTTTCACACAATTCATTTCACTACCAAAACTCTTTCAAAATCACTCCACATATCCTCTCTTCAAGAGTTCTCTCTACCAAAACTCTCTTAAACCAATTCTTCACAAAAATCATTCATTATACACAAACTTTCTACCACATATCACTATTTATATAATACCCCTTTCATCTACTATATTCATACCACATAAACACTTTAGGTAAACTTCTTCCAACGATTTATTTACGCATGTCATGTAACTTAACATGACTATGGTATTGTTTTGAAACTCATATGAGTAGTAAAAGCAACAACATGTTCATGTTTTGTTATTACACATGAACTTCCTATTTTATTATGTTGTTATGTTGATTTTATTATTCGTATCTAACTAAATATATTTATGTATTTATATATAATCTTTAGAGTATACAAGCTCATTTGTTATTTATTTAATTTCACGCTTTGCAATTTATTTATTTCATGTTATTTCCTTAAGACTAGTCTTTCTAGTCTTAAACTTATCTATGTCAAATCAAAACAACCTTTTATTTATTTTTTTTTAATCTTTTGGGACTAGTCTATTCTTAGTCTTAGGATGCCTTGATGAAGCTAAGGCTTCCAATACTTGACCGGGATGCCTTGATGAAGTTAAGGTTCCCAATACTTGATATTTTTATTACTTTGCTTATTATTATTTGTTTCTAGTGTTTTCTTATGTTCTTATTATTTTACATGCTCATAATACTTGCATCCACATAATGATATTGTCTCAACTAATTTAAAAAGTAGAAATTTACTTTATTAAAAGAACTTAAAACCAAATTTTCTATTAGGTGATTTGTCATAAGATAATGAAATTATTATCAACAACATAGAAATGAAGTAATATAAGTTTTCTCAAGTTTTTCTCAAGTAACAAAGATAACTTTACCAAAGAAACATAAGAAATGAATACTTTCTTTGTACATTATGGCAACTTAAGTTTCAGCAAAATAATCTGTTAATATTCAAAGTTTTCATAAAAGGCTTAAGAATAAACTCTTTTTAACTCCATAACAAAACTAAGAAACAAACTAGTTTTCAAAGTTAAGATGAATTCGACCTATAAAGTTATAAACCCACTTAGGAAAATAATGATTTTCAAGTTTCTAAAGAATGAAACTTATTTTCAAAGAATGTGAATAAGATAAGATTAAAAACAAAGGATTTTATCAATAAAGATATTCTTTTCAAAGGAAATAAAAGAACAAGTTTTAGTAAACAAAAACTTATATTTTAAATAATAAATATAAGAAAACAAGACTCGTTTTCTAAAACCATTCTAAATACAAATTCATAAAAAAGGTTTTCAACAACTTAATACACTTTGATAAATTCGATATTTTATCACTAGAAGTAAAATTTATGAAAGACTAAGATTAAAGGAAAATTTACTAGTTTTTGGAAAAAGAATGAAGAAAATAAAATAAGAATATACTCATTGATAATAACCCATGAAAATATAAAGTTTCTTCTAAATACTTGAAAAAAAAAATTATCAAGATAAGTTTTAACACTTAAAAAAAAATTATTTTATGAAATAAATTGTTGAGACACTACCATTAGAATTGTTGCATATAAAATAAGCTTATTTATATACTCAAAGGATTTATTAATTGTGTGTGTGTATATATATATATATCTATATTTTTACTAAAGGATTTTTTTGAATGAAGTTAAGTTAAAAAATGATTTTGTAAAAATCTAGAAATATTCGTTTTAAATCTGTACCCAACGTTTTCGAAACCTAAATGACCTTATATGACAAATATAACCTTATAAATGGTTAGATCTTTTGAATAGGTAGAAAACGATATATTATATGCGAAATTCCGAGTCAAAATAAGCAAGTTATGGCAATTTTAAATTGGAATTTCACTTTATGCGATTTTGATGAACATAGTGAAATAGAATTAGAAAATTTAAGTAGAATTTCTACGAAATACTCATCCTTGGTATTTCTTTTGTCTAGGTGACGAAAGATACGAGACCCTTCCTGAGAATTACTATGACTAAGAAGATCGTGAAATGGACGAGTGAGTTATTCCTCTTAATTTCGTTACCTTGCTTGTGCTTGTAAAGTAGTGGCATTAGCATACTATGAAAAAATAAAAATGGATATGTATGGGAATTCGGGGATATGTATATATGTGATTCTTGGTTTATGCGTGAAATGAGAATTAAGAATATCACAACTTTAAACTGCTGTTTAAAGTGTTTTTGTTTACTTACTTGTATGACTGTTTATTTATTTGCTAAATTGATTGATCACCCCTAATAAACCTTAATAAGGTTTGTCTTAAGAAAATAAAACGCTCACGCATAGCATCCATCGAGTCACATCTCTTTTCGAAAGGTTGCTACTCCTACGCGTAGAGTTGGATTGGCTGTTATCGTGCTGTGACACGGGCCATGTTCGTTCTAGAGAATCCAAATCGCCCGAGAAATGCAACTCTAAGTTCGGAGCCGAGCCAATCGAATGCTTTGGGTGGGACCTGGGGACTAGCAGTAGAAGATCGAGGATCTTCATCACCGATTCCTAACCTTCGATACAGAGGGGTAAATCCGTTCTATATATGGTTTCCCAATAACTATATATATTTGCGTAATCACGTGATTATTGCGTTGTACGCATAACACATGTGTGAAAATTTAAATGAACTTGCTTGAAAACATGATGTGAATGAAAATGGATATCTCACTAAGCCAGTTGTAGCTTATACCCCTATAGATTTTGATGAAACAGGTATACTCGTGGCTTAAATTGAGGATCATGACGTTAAGAAAGTCGTTGAAGGGTGTTAAGCTTTTATGAAGGCAATGAAAACATAAGATGAAGTTATTTTGTAAATATCTTTATATGTAATATATTCTATGTTAGTGTTTTGGAAATTCTAAGATGTATATTCATTTGAAGACAATAGAGGATATGCCCTAAGAATTGTAATTTAATATGTTTATGTTTTATGATAAGTATTCTCTTTCCCTTATTACTTATTTATTATCAATATAAATTGCGCTACTCCGATGCTTTCCATTTATTATGATGTATGTCTTGTACATGATATAGAAGCCTTTGCGTGACTGAGGTAGTCATTCTTAGACTTTAGTATTGTGTACGCAGACTGCCACGTTTGGGGTACTCTCGGGACATGACATTCTACGTACTTGAAATGATGATTAAGTCATTTTCTTATTTTGTTTGTTTTCTTTTCCACTCATTTCCTTTCATTTCCACATTTATATGCAAACAAATGCAAAAGTTTCTCCTTGTTTTATTTCATTTCCTTTCACTTTACTAAATTAGCTTTTTGCAATTTTCCATCTTATTAAAGTTTGCCAAATATGATGCAAGCCTATCAAAATCCATGGGTGCTTTAGAATTTGCATTTAGTTAAGGTCGATTCCTCAATGAACATCACAACTTATTGAAGCCAAAAACTATACAGCTTATTTTACATATAAAGGATTATGTCACGCCCTAAGAGGTACCTTAGTTGTATGATTTTACTATGTAGCTATTTGATGTATTGAGAACTTCTCATTTTATGACTTAGGTCATCTAAAAGATATACTAGTAAGTGATTCAACTGAGCCACACCATGGAGTATGATTATGATATGATCTTTTAGGTTGCTTTGATAAGGAATGATGCATACATATAAGTTACATTACTAACAACTGCACATTAAAGATTATAATATTGTAGTCTTTAATATTACATACCATAATATCAAATATAAAAAGCATAAACTAAGCTATCAACTACTCTTGTAATCATGGCCTTCATCCATTTCCCGAATCTTGCTAACTTTTGGAATCCATACCGTTGCATAGCCCCATAAGGACACTTTCCATGGTTGGATCAAAACCTTAGAAAATTTATAGAGTGTGAGCGAAACCACAATTTCATGAGATAATTATATCATGTCATACATTAGTCACTTCTTAAACAAGTTATCTAATAATCATATGTAATGCAACTCAAATGTATGAACAGTTACATGCTTAGATAACCCATAATCCAATCAGGATGAAGATTTACACATTTTCATTAGGGTTGAAGAAACCTATTCTTAATGATCAGTTACACCCAAGAGAGACTAATAATCAAGGATAAAAGGGTACTATTTTGATATCAAATCATTTCAACTTTTTTTTAACCTTGAAACTTGGAAACACCATTAAGTATTAATGATTTCATGTCGATACCATAGTCGACTTCCTTTATTGTCTACTTGGTTATTGTGAAACTAACGGAACAAATGTAATATTGTATAGAACTAGGAACATTTTATCTAGAAAAACCAAGTGTATACCAGAGAACTAAAATATTAATATGTAGTGTGCTATCACTTTATAATGTAAAACATGCAGTTTGTGTAATGGATGATATTTTCATTTAAAGGCCTTGCATTATTATGTTGATTCTGTATATGGCCATACAAGTTCACAAAAAAATTCTCAACATGCTTTCAAATAGTAGTTATCATACAATTTGTTATCACTTTTATTATCATACCGATAATAGTAAAACATACACCATTCAACAGACATGTCTCGAACCCAGAATGCACGTCCATTTTTAATATTTGTAGATATTATCAACTACTACTATACTACAAACACAATCAATGTGATAGAGTTAGGTTACTTATCTATTCATTTTCATTTGTCAACTACTACTATAGTACAAACACAATCAATGTGATAGACTTAGGTTACTTATCTATTCATTTTCGTTTGCTAATCATAGTAATCTTCGAGAAAATCTAATAGTTTATCGGTTTCTCCTAATGAATGAAATAACGGATATTTATTTTTATATTGTTATTCGTACAATGGTTATAGTTATGTTATTTTGTGTCCTAATTCAAATCTTATTAATCCTAATCTACTGTTATGTAATTAATTAGAAGTTTTAGACTTTACAAAGATTATGTTTTTACGGTAAGGTCATAAAAATCTGTATCGATACATTTTATGTAAAAGAAGTCTTGTTATAATTCTTAGAAGTTGGTTTTAATCGTGTAAACTTAAATTGAACCTTTTATATTTATTTTAATTATGTTTTTAACGTATGAATACTCAATTTGAAGCTTATAAAATTTTCTATTCTTCTAGTTTTAGTATAAAATTCGCATTTGTTAATGATAACAAAATATTCAAGGAACTAACTATTCTATTAGTGTATAGGATTATATACAGTACTTTCACATAGTATTGTTGAATATTGATAAATAAATATAAGAGTTGAATGATTTTGAATGTCGGATGTTTTGGTTATAAACAAGCTTTAAACAAGTCTTACAAGAGTTTGTTACAAGATAAGAAACACATAATGTTTTCTAGAAATTTGGTAAAGGGATAAAGATTTTTCCAGAAATACTAAAGTTTTTATAGAACCTTTACAAGAACTTTGAACAAGCATTTCTAGGTTAGGAATATTTACTATTCATCTTCTCCAATAGAACATACAATATTTAGGTCAGTACAATCACGTTTTTGAAGACCTAGCTTCGAGATAATAAGTATATTTGGGTAATATACTTATTTAATTCCACTAAAGTCGGATTATATCCTAGGGATTTATATGATTTTCAGTTTCTCTCTCATCATGCTTTCTTTACAGACAAAAGCAGAAGTTACGGGATTTATTTCAAGACAAATTTTTTAACATTCTTCTTCAATATAAGAATGAATTTATCTATTTTTTTAACATGGAAATTGATAAGGAAATCAGAATAAGAAAAATGTTATCTTCAAATATCCACAGCTGACTGATTTGAATTGTTTAAGCATACGATTACAAAGATCAAGATAAGTTTATCCATTTAGTTACTGTCATTTTCTATTCAAATTTAAATCACAAGAACAAGCAGAAGCGTCTATCATCAAACCGTTAGAAGAAGTTGAATGATATTCGAATTTCAAATCAAGATAGAGTTCAAAAGATTTTTTACCGAGATTCTTGGGATTGCATTCTCATCTTTGAAAGTTAAATGGAGTATGATATATCTTAAGGAAGATAGAGAAAAGAGTGACATCAACTATCTTTCACCCAGCAAACAAATTTCTCAAGTATCTACAAAAAGAAAAGAACAGAAGCTTATACAGAATAAAGTCCAGAAGTTTCATTTAATAGAGATTTTTCAAAAACTTTTACTTTGGCAAGCTGATCATTTTGCAATCTTTCTTTTGCCTTTTGATTCCGAAATTTTATTCTCCTTTTGTAATCGAAGGAACATGTTGTTGCCTTCTTAGTTGATAATTCAATTATAAGTTTAGACTCTGTAGATCGTTGTAGCTAGAGAATAGCTGTGAGAATCGAGCAGAGAGAATTGTACAAGCTTGTAAATTGAAATTTATTGGATATAGTGGAACAAAACCCGTAGGATAACGAGAACCCCGGCTCGGAGCTGAAATAGTGGATCGCGCACAAGACGGAACCACTATAAATCATTGCTGATCTTCTTCTCTCTATCTTTTTATTTTTACGCAATTTATTTTCATATTTTTTATATTGATACATTGTTCTCGTTTTTCAAAACCTAAAGATGATTAATTTTTAAAGGCAAAAAGTTGTAATAATTAATTCAACCCCCTTCTTGATTATTATTGGGACCAACAGTATTACTGGTTTTTTCTTATGAAAAGTGCTATAATTGATTTTGAATAAGTTTTTATTATGAAATCTTCAGCCAAGCTTATATTAATTATTTTAACTCGGATTTTTGCATATGAATAGGCATTGAAAAGCTTGTTTCGAGTACTATATGATTTTTAACTTGACTTATTCAATATGTATGTTTTACTTATTCCATGCATGTCAATAGATATATTAAGACATTCTTAAGTCTTATTTTTCTAGATAATCTTATTATTAAGCTTTTTATTGTTTATATATGTCTTTTAGTATGACAACCCTATGGTAGCTAATACTCATTATTTAATATTTATTTTCATTTTGTTTCTCTTGATTCTAATTTATATTTATATCATATTCGAGGGGGTTACATTATTCTTAATTAAAATTTATCTATATATTATATTCTTTAATGCCTACTTTGGTAGCATAATTTCAAATATTATTTTATTTTATTTGTCATCCTTATTTGTATATGTAAATTTATAATTTCCATCATTTATAGTGCCACATACCATAATCTAATCTCTTATTCTTTTTCTAATATATTTATAAATTCATGTAGACTTCATTATTCATTTAAATATACTTTGTTCTAGAAATACTTATAGGCTGATGTACTTAGAGTTTCATCCTGAGATTGATTTAGCTAGTTTATTTCTTGTTTTCATTTCTATTTATATTCCTTACACGTTTATGAAACTAGGTAAATATCAAATGCTTATTACACATGAATTTTCTTTAATACACATATAGGGTGGAGATTTATTATGTATATTTTAGGGTTATATTAGCTAAGTTTTTATTCTTTAATCATGGCATGTATCCATTTTATAAGTTAGGTTTTGTTATAATACGTGCATGATACGATTCATTTCTCACATGGGCCAAAATTATTTAAGAAGTCCATAGGTTGACTAGAGGAATATTTAACTTTCATGAATCATATCACATGCTTACAATCTTTAATAATATTTAAGTTTAGTAATAAATAATCAGTGATATGTTTTCAATAAGACCATGGTTATAATACTAGTATGTTAAAGCATAGGAATGTCATTGGTAATCTTTCATATTCTCATCTAATGAATACATAGCCTCTATAAAATCAACCAGGAAATACCTTGTTTTATGAGTGCTTAGTTAAAAGTTCCTCAATGTCAAAAGTTGAACAAACTAGTACGACCTATGATCAAGGCATTAAGCTTATTCTCAAATGAAATAATGATCCAAACTCGATTTAGACACTAGGTTAAATAGAGATTACCTTAGTTTTAGGAAGTCAGAAATTGATAGGCTCTTGCTTAGGAGAGTGACCAAAACCCTATAGAATGCAATAGAGACTTATAAGTTTGGTTTCAAATAGAATTCAAACTTGATCAAGATATATGCTTACCTTAAGTGTGTGGTTTTTGTTGTTGAGTCCTTTTCTTAGAAAGCTTGGTGTATAATGGTTTTTGTTGACCTCTATGTGTTGGAAGAGTGGTTGTTTGATGTTGAAATTGCCTTTAGAAAGGCATGTGGGGCTCATGGTTTGGATGTTTGTTTTGCCTTTCCTAGATAAAGCCAAAGTTTCCCAACTTTTTAGCATGTTTTCAATACTTATAGATGTTGGAATATATGGTGCCCTTTTTGGAATTTCGGATGCACAACACAAGTGGGTCAACTTGGTTTGATTTGTCTTGTTGTGTTAATTTGATATAAATGTGATTTTTATTGAGAAATTATCAAAAGAATTATATGATTTAGGTATGGTGACTCACGGTTCCTACAAATGTCCTATGCTTGATTTTTGTCTTGGCCCAATGCATGAAATCTACGATCATCACTTGAAAATTTCTAGAGTTCTCCTTGATGTTGACATAAGTGTTGAGTTCCCTACATAGCAAAAAGAGATTTCCATGTGAATCATGTTCTTCGATTTTGTTTTTTACTTAGTTTAGACTTAGTTAGAAAAGCTTTCATTTGATTGGATGATGATTTAGCTTGGTTTATGTATAGGGGAATTCTATTGCATGGTTTGTACAAAAGTCTTAGGATTAAAATTTGTTCTGTCATCATATATGACTTAAGGCTTGACTCATGCTTACTTTAAGTGGCTTATCAATGATAATAGTAATGTAATGAAATTTTCCTTGTTTATGCCTCAATACTCATGGCAAGGCATAGATGTTTTAGTTTGAAAAGAACTCTTTGATTGGTCTTATATCCATTACTTGATTAAATTAGAAGCAAATGGAATTCGATTGGATAAAAATCTTGATGTTGGTTTGTTATTTTGGTTCATGGTCGTAAGGAGGGACAAGTGGAAATGGTGGTCTCCAAAGCCTAGCTAATGTTTATTTCATTTTTCCATTAATTGTCTTATAGAAACTAGACAAGTTGCAAGGTAAAAAAAAAAATGGTCTTCATTCATGCACTTTGTTGGACGGTAAGGAGGCTTGCAAGGTGGTCCTCGGTAGACATCACTATGATTTATACATTACATAAACTAAATGACTTAAACGATACTCTAACTTGCAATGCAAGAGGTGTCCTTCTATCTTCACACAGCATGAAGTCGTTTTGAACAGTCCTACGTGAAGAAAATGTTTTATAAGACACAAATTCATGTGTTCTTGATAATTTAAGGCTAATATCTAAGCTATCGCTTAGAATATAAGATCATATGTATGTAATTGGATCAGTTATCTCAAGTAAACTATGTTTAAATTATATCCAAAGGTGCTATAATTTATTGGATAATTGTTAACTTGAAATTTTAAATTAAAAAGTTATACGTTTAAATATTTTTGGGTTTTTCTCTTTTACGATTAAGAATTTTGGGCTCGGAATGGTAAATCAAGATGTTATACTCATAAGACTCAAAAAATTCTAAATTTCACAATTATGTATATAGAATTTTTATTTGGATTCTAGAGTTTTAGATATTCCTTAGTTTTTTTTAGCTTTATTGCGTATATTTCATCTTTAACAATTCATCGTTAGACCATAATTTATTAGTCGATAAACTCTACAAACTAATCGCTATATTTTAGGCTTGATTTCATGAGTTACAACTATTTATATATCATTTGATTGACTCGTTTTATGAAATTTTATCTTTGGTATCTTTTACTAACCAAGAAAATTACTTATCACAATATAAAATATAAACGAAAAAAATTTATGAGCGAAAAATTAGATTGTATCACCTAAACATCAAATTTTATAATATCATTTATCAGTTTTAATTTTCTTATTATTGGATTCAAGATATGAAAAATCTTAAGGATTATAGATTAACTCAATAAACAGGTCAACATGAGATATAGAGCACGATATAAACAGGTAAAGTCACATGTTTAGGTATTTATACACAATTAATAATTGAGTTGGGTCATGTGTTGAGGATTTTAAGACATGAACAAGTTTAAAACGGATAAAGACAAGACAGTAATATGAATTGTCAGTGTTACTTAGGTTCCTTTTTGTCAGTGGCAATAAGAATTTATCCCTTAGGAAGCTAAAGATACTTACTTTTATGATTCAAATGCATATTATTATTTATTGCATAAGTGTATGCAATATGACAAGCTGTACCACTATAGCCAATTCCACACATTTTTGAATCATACTTTTGTTTTTATTTTTACCCTTATTAAATTTGATTGTGATTGTCTTTGAATCATTTAAGATAGCTGTTAAGACCCGATATGCTCAATTCTCAAATTAAGCACACCAAGTCCCCAACCACGTATAACTCTTACGAATTATACGTAAGGTTGTCTTAAAAGAAGGTGTTTATGTTGAACATTGCTAAACCGATATTAGAATTTATGAAATCGTTTAGTTAGATTTCTAAATAACTGGATTCGGCAGCGGAAAATCAAATTTTATAAAACAACTTATAAACTTCTACTCCCTACAGAGCAACCAGTTTTCTAAGAAACTAACTTTATAAAAACACTTTATGATCTACTCTTAGGGTAAGATAATCATTTACAATCAATTGGGCATTAACAAGCCCTTAAAAGAAAATACAATTTATAAATAAATCCAGTCTTCTTACAAAACAAAACAAAAGAAGGAACAAAAATAAGAAATATCTCGATCCTATCACACCTCACTCATTCTCCCATATCTTCATAATCGCTCAAAACCCGGGATAAACATCATCACATCAATCATCATCACCATCACTATCCTCATCAACATCAACATCAACAACAATAATACCTGTAAAAAGAATAACAATAACAAGGATGAGCCGAAGCCCAGTACACAGTAACACAATCACACACGGAGTGATACACGATCTTAACTAAATGCAAATGCGACAATCACAAGTTATTATCTTTCTTTAAAGTAAACAAATCAACACGGGAGTATTCAAACTCCGGGCATCAAGGATCTAGTATCACGTCCGCCTCCCTGAGTGGTCCCTACTGTTCATACAGACTAGGCAGCCCCACCTTCCAGCGTAGCCCGTAATACTAGGGGATCCTGAGTAACGCATCACGACGCTCAGGGGGTTGATATAAGCAGTTCGGATACTTATATCTCCTAGATGATATATCAAATTATGAAAAAGTACCATGCCCCCAATCTGAGCAAGGTCCCGCTCTCCGAACCAGATTCAACGGCGTAAAAGACAATCAACACTCATCAATTATTAAGTCAAGTTTAAGTTCTTAATTCATTTTAGATGCCTATCCTAACATCCAACACGCAAGTCACTGCGTACCTTATATACGAAATCCAAATAGTCTCAGAAGGAATTCCAGAAGATAATCCAGAAAATAATCAGATATCCACTTCTGTTAAGGAAAGAGCTCGTATAAGAAACTAAACTAAACTAATCATCCACTTCATCAATTATCATACAAAATCTTAAAACTATTTCCATTCGTCTCAAACTCATTTTATTAAATCTTATTTGATCAACACTAATGTGGAACCCCACTATGGCTGCGAATATCGCCCCGCCAAAATATGGACAGTTCTCCTTTGTCTGTCAAAGTAATTCTTTTCACTTTAATTATGGTTCTTATCCACAAAGCATCAACAAAACATTTATATTCAAAAACATATAAATCCAAAAACAATTGAACATTCGAACAACATATTCTCATGTTATTCAAAGATCACCCTAACACATTTATTTAACCCAATTATTTGTTACTAACCCCTTTTAGCTTAACCTTAGTCAAATTGATTAGAATTAGTCATTTAAGTCATTTACCAAGTCAAATTGATTAACCTTAGCCATTTAATTCAAAAGCCAAGCTAAGTGGATTAAGCTTAAGAAATCTAGTTCATTTTAGTTTAACTGAGTTCATTAAGCCAAACTCATTAGAAGTAATCATTTAATCTAAAACTAGTTCAAGTTGATTAACTTAAGTAATCTAATTCCTTTTAGCTAATTCAAGCTCATTTAGTCAATTTGAACTTAGATTCATTACTAATTCATTATACATGTGGGATCTATGTCAACTTGAACTCACCTTGACTTAAACTTAGCTAAATTAATTAACCTTAATCATTTAGTTTCACTAAGTCATCACAACATCATAAATCAAGCAATGGAAATCATATATACAACATAACTACTTTTAGTTATTATACTAGAAATTCAATTATTTGTTGAATTTATAAATCTATCTAAATCATGCTTAAATAAATCAATCTATCAATATAACACATCAACCATCACTTAGCTATCTCATTTTAACTCAAAAAGATCCATTTACACTTAACAATAAATTTAGAGAAATAAAAAACAAGTTTTTATTTTGTTTAGGAAATCACAACAGCCGGAAAGAATCAAAATTTAAGCATCGATACGTTTCGAATTTGTAAAATCTCAAAACATTAAAGTTGTAGATCTCTTTTTAAGCTTTTTATAGCAACTTGAATCACCTCAATCGGAGGTCGTATGAAAAAGTTATGGCCAAAATACGAAGAGGCTGCGAAACAGGGCATTGAGTAAAATGAACACCGGCACTTCAAAGCCGGCGGCGTAAATTTCAAAGCCGGCAGCGTAAAGGTTCAAAGCGGCAGCGTTGGAGGCAGCTTTAAGAAAATGCATTATGTTCCCTTCAACACAGGCTCAAAGCCGGCCGCGTAGAAGCTCCAGGCCGGCGTTGAAGACAGAATAGGGGTTAGGAAAACATGTTTTTCACACTTTTCTTTTATCAAAACTTCTTCAAATCATTTCCTAAGCTTCTATATCAATTCCAACATTAAATAAACTTAATAACAACTTCTAACACTTCAAATCTCTTCCCACAACTTCAAACAACAATCAAACTTCAATTCAATTCAATAAACTCCAACTCACTATTCATCCTTTCTTCACCAATTCCCACTTCCATCAAACATTAAACTAACAAATACAAATGTAAACAGCACTTCCAACCCAATTCAACATCAATCCATCAATTAGAAATGTAAATAACAAGTAAAAACAAGATAAATAGAAATAGATAACTTAGCTTTTAGAAAAGAACACAAGTGGAAACTTCCTCCTCTAGCTCGGTTTCCTCCATCTAGTTCATCTCCTAGCTTTGATTTATCTTCTAGTTGGCTTTGATCTTGAGATTCAAGTTGAATTTGGAGAGGAAGAAGAAGAAGAAGAAAGAAAGAAAGAAAGAAAGAAGAAAGAAAGGATAGAGAAGAAACGAAAAATGAAGGAAGGAGAGGCAGCAGGGAAATAATAAAAGAAAAGAAAAAGACAAAGCTAAATTTATATAAAATAGAAATAGGGTAGATGTTTAGAACTATCAGATCAATATCTATAGTTTTAGAAGTATTTAAAAGATGATTTCTGAACCGATAGGTTATATTAAGATCTTAAAATAAGAACTTAATTTAGGAATTTATTTGGATACAAAGATATTTAATTTGAGTTCGGGTTCAAGAACTGATATTTTTATTTAAGCAAATGAACTCAAATTTTACTGAGATTTAGGAATTAGTATTTTTGGTCTAAATTGAATGTTTGGGAATCCTCTAAACATTTTTAGAACATGTTTAGAGATTTGAGGAATTTCAAATCTCAAAATCAACTTAATTATTAGCTAATTAAATTAAGCCAACTTGTCTAATTAAGTCATATAATTCATTTGATTCATTTAATCTATCTAAACTCAATTTCTAATCTAGGTGAATATTTGGGGTATTTCAATAGCTTTCAAAATAGTATTTTTATCTCTAAGTTCTTCTAACTCTACTAAGCATGCATCTTTGGATACATGATCCTTATTATCTCTTTTTAGAGTCTTATTCTCCAAATCATGCAAATCATTTTTATTTCATTAATTTTGGACAATTCATTGTCTACTTCTCATTTTCCAACTCCACATATTCACTTTCTTCAATTAACTTAGCATTTTCATCCTTAATCTCATAAAACTCATACTCAAAAGCATCTAATTCTTCTCCTACGTATTTCATTATAGATTTTATCTTGCTATTTTTCTTTTTAAACTTAATAATCTTATTAGAAAGTTTGTTTGCCATACATATCATTTAAATTATCAAAAGAGATATTCAAAAAAAGCAGGGCATACTACATCATTAATGGCTATGAAGCATAAGTTTTAATTAGAATCAATTAATAAAATCATGATAATTCACGAAGCTTAGAGAGTTGAAAGTATGAATTTAATGTGAGAGTATATATGAGCATGATTTACCAATAGTCTTAATATCAAATGCACGTTCATTTTATTGTAATAGTAATTTTATTATTGTTTTATTCCTTATAGAGAGCTATTGCAACATTTAGTTGATCTAAATAGTAATTTTATAAGGAATCTATATTTTTAAAAACATTGAATAGTCGTTTATTACTTATTTGGGTAAAAAAAAGTAATTTATTACTTACACTTATGAATATCCTTGTTTAAATAAAAAAAAATTCTATTATATTTTTATTTTGTTCTTTACGACTTGTAGTAATAATATTATTATGACCTTACTCGTTTAATAAATTGAACGGCCGGAAAACATAGCTTTTATTTTTCATTTTTTATTTTTTGATATTGAAACCCGCAATACCCCGTTGGTTTTATGGGCCGTACGGCGGCCCAACGACGCGCGACTTGGGAGATCACCATTTCTTTTATTTATTATAATTTTTTTTAGAATTCCCTGAATTATGGCGGGAAATATTTATTTTAATGACATTTCGCTCCCTCGCTAAATACCCTTTGCATCCTCATTCATCATCTTCTTTTCTTCTTTTTCGAATCCACCTTCTCTCTTTCCTCAATCTTCAAAATCGAAATGGCGAAATCGAAATCGAAACACGAAAAGCAAGAAGAAGAAGAAGAAGTACAAGAAGATTCATTTAAAGCAGACGACCTAGAGATCGTTTCAATCGGTTCTCTCTACGAAGGTCCATGGGACAAGAAATACTGGAGCTGCTCTAGGGTTTGTTTTCTTGTCATCATCATCATCGTCATCATCTTTTTACTCTAGCTCTTTATTTCGATCTTGTTAGTTAAATTCGATCGATACTTTAAATAAAATGCTATTGCTTAAGTTAGATTAAGAATTTACTTCGTGAACAGTATTCCGTGTAACTTGCTGAAGAAATTGAGCTTGAATCGTTCAACTGAAGCTGCGTTTGGTGTAACATGTAAAGTTTGTCTATGTTTTAATGATGAAAATGTTGATTTCGGTGTCACGGTGAAAGTAATTTACGAGAGAAGTCGATTGATGGCTTGTTTATGTGGAGCGCTAGGAGAGCTCCACAACACACAATAAACTTAACTGATCCGTCTTGTGCATTTTGGATTTGGTGCATCCTTGGCTTGTTACGATTTTGAATGGTTGAAAAGGGGGTTGGAGAGCTATACAAATATAGAACTAGATTAGGTTGGTGAATAAGTATATGAAAGTTGTATTATCCAAAAAGACCTTTATGAAGGCAGGTTGTATAAGGCTTAGGCAATTGTAATCTAACGAAACGGACGCTAGTCTCTCAATGAAATGACTAGGTCCAATAGCTGCAATATGAATAGTATTTAGGCAAAGTAAAGGAGACATGTTGTATAAGGAGAGATATAAAACATTTCTTTATTATTGCTTAAATGACATTCTCTGTAAGTGCATGAATACATTGTAAATGCTTGGATAATGTGAATTTCAAAACTAAGATACCTCTTAGATTGATTCGGCTTAATGAATTATATGATAAATCAATTCAAGTTAAACTATTATATAGCTTTGTAGCATAAGTTACTACCTGTGTGTCTTAAAGCACCCTACATTGTACCCAAATTTTGAGCTCATATATTCTGAAATAATGAGGATTTGCTTTGCTTATAGTTTGTTTAGGCTGTTAATGTTTGTGGGATAAGTTTCTTGGTTAATAATTCTATGCAAAGCTGTTAATGATTGTCTCTTACATACATACATACATATATATGTATATTGTATATGTGCTGACTGTTGCTTTTGTTTAGAAAAGCAATTTATATTTACTGAATTGTACGGGGCCTTTGCTTCTCTTTTAGGGGAAAGATCGTTATCCTTATCCAGTGGGTTATCATGCTGTTCGAGCTCATGAAGGGAGCAAATGTAAGATGGAAATTAATGAAGGTCCCAAAGGCCCTCTGTTTGTGGTGTGTGGCTAAATTTCTGCTTGGTTCTACACATATAAGTGAGTTGAGGTCATTAATAATTCATGTTTCCAACTTTCTTTACAGATAACATCTGCCGATGGACTTTCATGCTCTGGGCAAACTCCAAATATTGCATGGGACAGATTTCAGAAGAAAGAGTACAGCGTGTGAAGATACTACATGGAAAGAGATTTCCATGCAAAATCAATGGCATCGAGGTTGGAATGGATAAGACGAGATAGTTTCCATTTGAACCTTATGAAAAAACCCAGGGTGCTCATTGTCCCAGACTAAATGCCTCGTGTCATGTTGTGAGCATGCTGCTTTCTTTTCAAAGCCATCAAGCTTTTGTCTCAGAAATTAGGATAAAAGTACATGTTTTATTTTAGTTGAGTGAAGTGATACAGTACATTCCTTTTTATTTTTATTTTTATTTAATAAATAGTTTTTTTGGTGTAGTACTTTCTGTCACATGTTGCCATGAACATATTGCCATGGCATCATTCAGGTAACTCAGTGATAATGGATGGTATTAATGAATAGAGGATAATGAAGGCTAAGTTTTGAATTACTGAGGACTAAAATAGCATCTGTTGGTGTTTGGCCTAAAAGAAAGCATTCATTAGGTTATAGTACTAGAAGAAGGGCTTTGACTTTTAGGACCGCAACTCCAAATTTTCTTATCCCTTTGTAAAAGTGGAAGTTTCATAAGCATTAGACTTTTACTTATTCTAGTTACATCTGTTTGAAGGAGAAAAGTTAGATATCTGCAGAAGTGAACTGTTTATGAACTATGAATCTCAGACTTTACTATCCTTAGGCTGCAGCGCTTTCTCTCAAGTTTTAAAAAAGAAAAAGAAAAAAAAACGTAATGAAGATCACTGACCACTTTATTGGTCGCACCCATAAATAACATGCAGTTTTTATAATCATCTTTTCATGTTGTATATGCAGTTCTTTGGATTCAAGAATCCTTTGGTCCAGAGGCTACTAAGGGAGCTGGTGGCCAATGAAAATGGAACAGCAGAAAGAAATCTGGCCTCAGCTGGTTCTTGCAATGGGGAACTTGTGACAGGTCTAGAAAGTAGATCTGGAAGTTTGTGCTCATATCCTGATTTACGAGCATTTCTTGTACAACAACTGACCACAAGTAAGAGAAGTAAAAGGGTTCAAAATGTGGATGTTAAGCATATTTATGTTTTGAATGATGGCTCAAAAAGGTTGCGAAGTCAACTGCTGATAGATACAAAAGCACTGACACCTGAGCAAAGTGGGAAGATTTACCCTCATGTAGAAGATATGGTTGCCAGTAAATCATCAGGAGCAGTGGAGGAGCTGATGAATGTGAAGGCAGGTGATGAGGTAAACACAACCAAAGACGATTTCTCTGATTTTTGTGGAAGTAAAGCTATTGAGAATGAAAACAAGGCTGTAAATTCTCAACATCACAGATCAACTAGAACAACAAACAACATTTTCGCTAATGAAAAGCCTGTGAGTATTTTTTTTCCTCTTTAAAACTTCCTGCTCAAATACACGGTTTCTCTCATATATTGTGTTACTCTTGTGATGTACCTTAATTGAACATTTTGGCACGAGGGACAACCTTACATGTCTTTTAAAACTGCAAATTTGTCATTCTAAGGAACTTGCACACTGCAACATCCTTTGCATCTTTCTAAACATGAACTGCCTTTTCATTTTGAAAAATATCCTCAACTTCTTACAGCTTGATAGGTTGGAAAATGCTTCAATGCCCCAATCCAACTCATCAGCAGCAAAGGAAGGAAAAAATGATGAAACTTTGTCTCTCGATGATTCTGAAGATTGCAACAAGGCCTTACTTTTTGCTCATGATACTTTTGACAATATGCAAGGTATGGCTATATGGACTTTCTGGTTTTTAGTTTGTGATGTTATCATGATTAATATTGCCATATTGTGTACATCAAATTTTTTCGTTTTATTGTTGTAACTTCCAAAGCTGTTGCAGATAACTCATGCGATAATGGCCATACTACTCTTGGTAACTCAAACGACAAGCCAGCAGCACCTGCTGTATCTGAAGGCATGGTTACTGGATCCATCCCTGATGAAGAAGTTGGTACAGATAATTCAAATTGGAGTTCAGAAAAGAGTGAATACGACTCTGTTGGTCAGGATGTAGCTAAATCTATGATGACGGTTTGGCTTCCACAAGCAGTTCCTCTACTTAAGACATTTACAAGGATAAAACGAGTTAGAAGGGAAGGCACTGATCCCTCTATACATTCTTCAGGTGCTACAATATCCAAGGAGAACAATGCAGGTAGCTGCTATATTGTGGAACATTCCCTCATTCATTATTTAATAATTAGCATTCATCAAGTATAGCACCTTTCAAATTTGCATTTCCTGTTTGCATTAACACCATATCTATTTGTTGGGTTTCAGCTGTTGCATATTCCAATGATGAGCCTGTAGATAGTGCAAAAGATTCTGTGATCATGGCTGCAGATCCTGCCTTAACTGATGCAGGTTATGAACATAGCAATGTAATGGCTCCAGACAGTTTAGATTCAGGCCATGACAATTGTGGTAATCATGTATGTACCATCTCTTTTTTCTTTATTTTCCTTAGAGGTTGAGCTTCTTAAAAAGAATTTCCTCATGCTTTGTTATGTCTTATTTCAGGATATGTTGAATAAAGTTGATACAAGTGTCTGGGAAAATACCCATCCTCTTCAAAAGTTGAATAGCCTATCATATAAGGAATTTCATGAAGATTCCTCTGATGCCAACATAGATATAGATCTAGATGCCACAATGTTTGAAGCACCACCTGTGCCGAGAGACATTCCGGTTGCAATGGAGAATCCCCAAGGTTCAATACCAGAATTTACTAGTATTTTCTAACAAAAAGATTTCCTAATAAGAGTTAAAGATGCACAAGACAATGTAACAGATGTAATTCCTGATATACTGGATTTTCATGCTTCACAAGTAGAACAGCTCAGTACGAATTTCAGTTAGATCTTCTAGGAAAGCATTCTTCCAAAATTGAGTTTTTCTCTCCTAGATTATTTACTTCACTTATTTTCTTGCCAATATTCTCAATATGAAAAGCCAAATAATCCATTTTCTTCTATTCTAGAGGGAATGCATGCTTTAATAACCACAAGGGAAGCTGATGATGAAAAAGAAGAGGCAGGGCATGCTCTGGCTGTCCATACTACAAATGTCTCTCTTTTGACTGGAAAGTGTGAAGGTCCACTATCTGAGAGCCTTGCATGCAGAAACCTTGGAAATTCTTGTACTGGTGAAAGAGCTTACGGAAGTGGAAACCTGCCAGTTTCAGAATCTGCTCAAGTTAAGCATCCTGTATACACAATAATATCTCCAATAATGGAATTTCAGAGACCGTGATTGAGGAACAAGCTTGCAAGCTGCATGAAGATAAACCTAATGTAAATGCTGAAGGTGGTATAAACATTGATCCCGATCAATCAGAGAATCAGGAAACAGTTTGCCTGTATGTGCAGAAAAATAATTTAGGTCCTTCAGCTTCATCTGATTACCCTGCAGAGAAATCCCTGACCTCTGTTAACAAGCATTTAACTTGGCAGGATAGTAACCCTTGCTCAAACAAATCTGTATCATCTCAAAAATTGTCCGCAGATTTTATGAATGACAAGTTGCCTGCCACCACAGATGATCAGGCTGGGTTTTACCAGGTTTTGTGTATAGACAAAAAGTTGGAAGGAACAGTTGTTGTAAAGGGTTGTTACTTTCACCCCTTACCGATCTTGGCTATAATGTTGAGTCCTTACGAGGATGGAATACGTATTTGTGTTGTATGTGGTCTTTTTTCTGATAAAGTCAGTACCTTATTTCTGTATGAGCTTCTTGACAAAGATCATAAGGCTGGTTGCCCTTTTTTAGTTGGTCATTCATCCATCATCTTCCCAGATAAAGAGAGAGTTGATTCTAGTGAAGTAAGTTAGTGGAACTTCTGTATCATTTGACACTTGCTATAGTTACTCCAATTTATTGTTCTGAAGTTTCCATTAATAGTTGACAGAAGACCAGCCTCTCTTGCAATTTGCTCCAGATGGGAAGAGCCTTATATTCCTTGGCAATGCAAAAGCGCCATATTGCAGGTTCATATTTCTGAAATTCGAGCAAGTTATTGCTTTGCAGATATGAATTAGTGAAAAATCTACAAGTAACCAATTTTTTTTACATCAATTAGCAGGGAAAGAAAAATTTTGTGTTCATGCTCTACGTGTGCATCTCTTTCAATGGATGAGAATGCTGTTAGGATTATCCAGCTGAATCTTGGTCATGTAACGGTTGTGGCAACTTTAAGAACTCTTGACAGAGTACATCTAATATTGGTTTGCAAACCTAATTGCTTGGTTGCACTTTTAGAGAGTGGAAAGCTGCACATATGGATCATGAATCTAGGATGGAGGTGATTTCTCTTAAACTAGAAGCATTGTTTCTTATTCTTGCTGCATCTTATATATGCAGCTAAGTTCTTTTATCGTCTATATCTAGCATATCAGGCGGTCAAGCCATGGCTTTGAAGATGTTTGAATTGTTCAATTTAGGACTAAGTAATTGGATTTGAAGTATAGTGTAACTGCCAAAATTGAGTCAGATTACACCTAAGCAATTGAACTAAGGAAAGTGTCACCCTATATTCCAGTCTACTGCTTGCATACTCAACTGTGGATCATGCACCCCATTAAGAACTTTCCCCAATGATGTAAACAGTGTAAATCAATGCATTCGTGGGATTCTCATCTGCTTCCATTCCTGTTTCTGGAGATTAGAGCACTATTCAATGTCAGAGGTAGACAGGTAGATTAGACTAAGTTTTTCTTTTAGGCAATGAGGTAAATGACCTGAAAGTGAGTACCATTTCTTTACTTTGTATGCTTTTTGGAGAAAATTAGTTGTAAAGTATAATGCCATATAGAGGGGGGTAAAGTATAACTCTCAAACCTACTTCCACCTTTTATGCAAAGTTACATTTTTGTGCATAGATGAATGATGTAAGAATGTTTGCATAATTTTTGAATATAGCTGCATGGAACCTTGAAGATCATTTTGTTGCTGTTATTTACGAGTTATGATTGATATCTCACTCTCTTTTACCTGTCATTTGCAGTGCCCATACAGAAGAGTTTGATTTACAAATAATGACCCAGGGTCCCCTTGCATAGTAGGGTTAAAGAAGATTCCTGAATATGAATACCTCGTGGTTGGGCATAATGGTTTTGGTCTATTTTACTTATGGTAAGCTGCTGTTTAGTTATTCATCTACTTGAAGTTGCCAATTTCTGCAATTAATTCGTAAATTTAGCATACTCTTTTGTGGAAAATCTGCACAAGAGATGTAGTAATGGGCAATAACTTCACGTAATTCGCCATAACGTGTTCTTACACCAATATCCTGATTTATACATCAAACGTTTTACATCATGAATTAATTATTTTCATACAACAAATGTTTCTCTTGCAAAATTCATGCGTTTTCCCTAATTTACCTAGGAGCACCTGTGCATGAGCTTCTTACAACTTACTAGTTTATCTGAATCTAAATCACGATATGAACTTTTGGCCGTTGTTTTATACATTGATGCACGGGTTGAACACATGTTTAGGGTTGATTTTAAAAAAAAATACACAAATATAAATTATACAAAAAAAATTACCAAAATAGTATTCCTATATCGCATCTTGGAGTGGAGATACAAAATTTATACTCGTATCACATCTTCGGATAGAGATATAGCAACCTAGGCAAAAAAAAAAATAAAAATATAGGTGCTTGAGTATCGCATGTTGGTTATGCGATACTCGTCTAACCCCAACGAGCGATACACGTGTATTTGTATGTGTATCGCTTGTTGATCATGCGATACACATGTAAGTGTATCGCACAACCAATATGCGATACACTTACAAGTTTTAAAAATTTGTATCGCATCACCAAGATGCGATACAACAACACTACTTTTGTAATTTTATTTTATGGAATTTTTTTTTGAAAGTACATGGTACATGTAATTTCCTCTTGATGCACTAAGGGAAAAAAAAGTAAGGACTCTTTAGTTACATTAATTATTTATTTTCCTGGCCACTATGTACATTAATCCTTGAATAATGATGTTTATTAAAATATGTGTTTTTGAAATAAACAAATAAAAAAGTGAACTAAGTTACGAAATCAAAGTGATTTATCTTTCCTTACATCATTTTCAAATTCACGAAGCATAGAGATGGATCATTTTCTTAAGTTGTTCATTTGCTCATGATATCATTGGCATTCGATACGATTGTCTGATGATTACCACTGAAAAATCAAAATGTGAAGGATAATTATTCTAAATTTAAGTAGACAGTGAAATGTCAGGGAAACCTAAGGGACATTGAACCTTGGGGTTAACTTTGCAATAAGTTTCTTGGATTTGTTGCTACCATATGGTCTTGAACCCTCCTATTCTAGTTGTCTGTCCATGCTCCTTTTCCTATTGTTAATTGGATGTGGTTATGATCGTGAAAGTTTATTTTTTCCTTTAATTTTGTAGGGATATTTCAAAAAGAGTACTTTTGTCAAGGTTCTCATCACATGGTATTTCAGTTCGTAGTTTTCTTCCAATCATTCTAGTTCAATGGAAAAGAAGCAGCTCAGTGACCAGCAAAGGCAATGTTAAGGAGCATATTGATGAGATTATGGTTGCGACAAAGGAAGGATTCTCAAACTGTGGTGCACTTCTTCAATCAGAAGACAGAGAATGTGCTGTTTGGCTTCTTCTATCTGCTACGTCTGACTGTGAAGATGGTCCTCAGTTATATGTCTGCCATCGAGATCCAGTTGTACGGTGGAGATTGGCATTGCTGTCAAACGATATGGTTATATTTGGGGATGCTCTTGATTCAAGGTAGCTTGTTTAATCTTAGGATTTCATCATCATTTTTTTTAAATTGCACTGTGTGTGTATCTAAAGATGCGAACCCTATTCTACTTTGGCTATCTGAATTCATTAAAGAGGTGATGAACTTGCAGTGAGATATATCGATATCGTTTTTACAAAACTACTGTTAAGATTAACACTATAATCATTTTATCTAAAAATTCAAGTTTTAAAATTTGGTATGGATTATTATAGTTATTAGTGGGCATTCTTCCTCACTTATAGGCTGAGACTCATTTACTAAAACTTTCCAAGTAAATAATTTAATTAGATAGAGGTTGATTAATGACACAGGGGACATAACTCAAGATCTCCTGCTTATACCATTTATAGGTTAGTTTTTCAACCGTTTAATCTCTTTAAACCTGTAGCTTTGGCATGTATGTTATATTTATTACTTGACATATTTCTTAATTGAAACTCTTCCTTTCTCAATGCAATTGAAAGATTAAGATTAGTTAAAGGCATAGTTGGGTCTGACGGAGGAGTTGGTGGAGAGAATGATTCCTGTAGGCTGTGTTAGCAGATTAAGCTTGCATGTCAACCAATTAAGATGAGGGATACCTTGAAAGGATGGTAAAGTGGTAGAAGCATCTTGAGAGAAGATGGCAGAGTAGCATTTTTATTCTGCTTGACATGAAATGAATCATGATGAGATGATAAAAGCTTCAGTTTTTAGATAAACTGGTTATAGTGTTAACTTTAGCAAGATATTAATACAAAAATTTCTAGCTTCTAATCCCTATATAGTCATCTCACTGTCATTTTATTTAATTGTGATCTGATGGATTCTCTGGCCTCCATGTGATTGGGGTCAGGTAATGAATGCAAAGCCCATGTAAAATCGACAAGCTTTATATAAGATTAGATGGATTTGGTGCTAAATTTGACCACAAAGAAATGTTGGTTCCGAATCTGAAACATTATATACAATTACATTCAGCCTGATATCGTCCCATGTAAAAGTAAAGCACATGGGCCGTATTATGCAGCAGTCATGTGTGATGTCTGAGTATGTCCTATGTGTCAGTCCAAAAACATGATTCTTTTGACCAATTTTTTATAGGGTTTACTAGGCTGCTTTCAACAACTGTTGAAATGATCTTATACATGTTCTTTATTTTAAGCTTCTCTCATTCTCTTTCATATTGATGTTTCATGATGCCCAAACCATTTTTGAAAATGACTAGCCTTGGATAAATTCTTGCACCTCTTCCATCCACCTCTACCAGACTCCTATCCTTCATCCTGCTTCCCTTCATGACATTATACGGCAGCATTTTGGCCGTTGGAAATGCAACTCAAATCCATATTATTTTCTGAATATTTGTTCTGGCGCACTTTCTCTGAGTATTAGATAAAAAAATCATCTGCTTCAATCTACCTACGTTATTACTTCATTATTACAATTGTATCTTGCATAAAACAATTACTGTTAAAGAAATTTTGTTTTCTTTCTCACCATCTGATTGAGTATGTGGACCTGCTGCCTCTTCAATCATCAACAAGGACTTCTAAAGTACGGGTAATGTGCAGGGCTGCTGTGGCAGGTGCAATATTTGGTCATGGTATCGTTGGTACATTTGACGGTGTGGTATATCTTTGGGAGATGTGTACGGGAAAGGTCCTTGGTGTTTTGCATCATTTTGAAGGTATGTCCAAAAATCATTGCACACTCCTGTGATCTTTGCTTATAGAGGTGCTGATCTGGGAACCAATGTCTACAATTTAATTCCTTGGAATTTCAATAACGATCCATTGTTTGGTAAAAACTGTGAAGGACAGGGATGAGATGCTATTATACTTGACATAGGTATTGGAATACCAAGTAAAAGAAAGAGACACACTCAGACAAATACAGAGACAAGGTGGAGTTTTGAGAGAGAATGAAGTGATAATTTTCGTAAAAGTGATAACAAGTAGTTTGAATCGTAAGAACAGCGTAACAAAATGATGAGAATTCGTAAGTTTAAAGGATCGAAATTCGATGATTTCTAGCTTATTGTTAGCCGTAACAGGAGGAAGCGGATTCCTAGAAAAACCAAATAATGCCCAGGAATCTTGTTCCCTGGAAATGTATCAGAAACCTAACAAGAATGAGAGGTGGGGGGGTGTGTGGAGGCCTTTTTTAATACCCAATAAAACCATTGCTAGACATCGTTGCACCCTCTTTTAAATTCTGATGTGTAGGGCTTTAACTACAGCCACTTTCAGTAAGAAGGCATCTGTACAATATATGTACTGTATGTATGACTGTTTATTCTGTGGCTGGAGGAAACATGTCTGTCCTCATAATATATATCGAGTAATAAACATTTTACAAATACTGCAATGTGCCTACGAGATTGGGAGCTATAATTATAGTTGGGTTGCTGAATTTCTATTTGCTGCCACATTTATTATCTGATTTATTTCCTCAATCAGGTGGAGCTGTTCAATGTATTGCAACCGACTCTTCATCTGGTATACTGGCTGTATCGGGTGATGGTGGGAGGTTAATTGTTTATCAACTTTCCCAAAGAGATGGGGGATAAGGTAGATGTATTCTTCAAGTTCGATTGATGTTTTGGTACCAGAATGGTCATTCAGCAACTTTATTGTCATCTGAAGGCAATAGTTTCTTCGCATTCCTCTTAAAGTTTTTGGAGAAAGCAGTAAGGTCCAGTTACAGATACCCACAAATAATGTAAATACATGTTTTTTGAGCTTATACCACACAAGATGTCTAATCTAGCATTCTCATAATATGTACCAGAACAATTGCGAATGTATTGCATACAAAGCTAGAGTTGCTCTTCAAGTCAGATACCAATTACCATGTAATCATTTCCATTAACAGCTAGTATGATGAGCACCAAACGATTATTAAAGGAGAAAAAAAAAAAGGAAAGAAAGAAAGAAAGAATCTAATCCTTATTCTTGCATATAATCAATTCCATAAGTGTTTTGCAATTGATATTTCATGCATTTGATAATTTTAAATTTGCAGCGTTACTGATTCAGCGCTTGCTACATCGCTAGTATAACAATATCAATTACCGTGTATTATTTTTTTTGACCAAGTAGGTAAGGGAAAGGGGAGAAGGTGAAGACCACAGTAAAACCCTTTCGCGGGATAATACTGAGGACCTTCATCCTTCCTTACATATAGGGGAAAAACTTCATCTAGCCAATGTGGGACTTGGAAGCCCCACAAAGGGGTTACCAAGCCAGTCTAACCTAGCCACCTAGACACTTAGATAGCGCTGCACACATCGGCACAGTGATTTGGTTTTTTTGACCAAGTAGGTAGGGGAAAGGGGAGAAGGTGAAGACTACAGTAAAACCTTTTCGCGGGGTAATACTGAGGACGTTCATCCTTCCTTACATACAGGGGAAACAAACTTCATCTAGCCAATGTGGGACTTGGAAGCCCCACAATGTATTATTATTATTATTATTCAGCCTTTTTCGCTGTCATTAACAGGTTTTATGATAGGCAACCAACCAAAGATTATTGGGGGGGTTGGGGGAAGGAATCTAATCCTTGATCTTGCATGTAATCAATTCCAGAAGTGTTTTGCAAATGATATTTCATGCATTTAATAATTTAAAATTTGCATGCGCTACTAATGGAGCGCTTGCCACTTTGCTAGTATAACAATGTGTTGTATGTGGTTACTCCGTAGAAACAGCAATGCTTAGAGATTTTTATCCCCCAATGAGACATTTCATATAGCCTTTTATATTTCTCCCCAAAATTCATATTATTTGTACAAATAAAATTAAATCTATATTTTATATCTATAAGTATGGAAGTGAATACTGAATAGTTGTCTTGAGGTGAAACTTTTGTCTACCCTGTTTCTTCAAAAAAAATATTTATACAAAATTAATTATAAAAATAGCAACTTAATATTGTATTTTATGAAATGCAAAACTATTTATATCAATATCGCATTGGAAATCTAATATTATATTTATGAAGAGCGATGTACTAGGAAAACTTGTATGTCATTTATAAAATGTCACCTACAATAATTGGACTTGTATTGATATGGTGTTTATGAAGTGCAACATATTATGAAAATTTACATGGAATTTTTAACTTGTAATATCGGGTTGGTATTTGTATAATTAATTTTATTTAATTAGTATTTGTGTAATTTTTTAAACAAATACGTAAATAAAAAATTATCCCGGTTTTCTTTTTATTTAATATATTTCTGACATTTCTACCAATACCCGCCAGCTTCTTTAGTTATCAATCGGAAAATATCCTTGTTTGGAAGTTGCGAGTAGTTTTGGGGTTACACTTTTTTTTTTTCAAATTTTTTATGATGGAAAACAGCAAATACAAAAAGTTTCCACTAAAAAGTGCCAATTATTCTAATTAGGAACGGTATAATATTAAGTTATTTAGTATTTCAAAATTTAAGCTCGAATTTAATTTCAAATACCACCAAACAAATTTGAATTTAACTCAATCAAATTTATTTAGACTATATTTATAAAAAATAGTTTTTATACTAATTAAAGTAATATTAATATTTAAACTTAATTAACACTTATAGTTCGACTGCATATTGATCAGATTCACAAGTTATTTAAATTAAATATTATGAAAATTGAATTATTATTCGAGTAGCTTGGTGTAAAACTCAGCTGATTATTCTTATCTCGAGTAAAAATTGAGTGTGTGGGTAATTGTGCCCAAGCTGTTATTGTCAAGTACAAAGCCCAGAAGCAAGAACAGACCCAGAGCTCCAACCTATCCACCTGCTGCTTATAATGTGCACCGCCACCAACATAACCAAAACTTGAAACAAAAACACACAAATCAAAATCAGGATCAAAAATAAGAAAAAAACGAATGAATTTCCCTGTGCAGAAGAACACACTGTACGTGGGAGGATTAGCGGAGGAAGTGAACGAATCCATACTCCACGCCGCTTTCATCCCTTTCGGAGACATTAAGGATGTCAAGACCCCCTTAGACCAAGCCACCCAGAAGCACAGAGCCTTCGGTTTCGTCACTTTCCTCGAACGGGAAGACGCCGCCGCCGCCATGGATAACATGGATGGTGCCGAGCTCTACGGCCGTGTTCTCACCGTCAATTACGCCCTCCCTGAGCGTATTAAGGGTGGTGAACAGGGTTGGGCTGCACAACCTAGTACGTTTCCCTCTCTCTCTCTCTCACTCTCTCATTCTCTTTCTTTCAAACCCTAACCCTAACCCTAAACGTGTCTTCCTCATTGTTAGGCTTGCAATTTGCAAATTTTGCTATGATGGATGTTTGAAATTTGAAAGGGTCTGGATACCTTAGGTTAATGGGCCTATTGTCTGATTTTCTAGTTCTTTTAATGGCTCCATGATACGTGTCACTTCCCCATTCGTTGGGAGTGCTAACTCAACGAACTGAGTTTACTCAGTGTTAGCTGAGGTAGTTTAGGTATTAAATTGACTATGTTAATTTAGGTGCCAAATGTAACATTAACCTTTGGAATCAAAGTTTCTTACTCAACGAACTGAGTTTACTCAGTGTTAGCTGAGGTAGTTTAGGTGTTAAATTGACTATTTTAATTTAGGTGCCAAATGTGACATTAACCTTTGGAATCAAAGTTTTATTATTGAAATTTGCTGGCTCAACCTGTAGTAAATTTAAGAGACTACAAAGACAGTGGCTTTCAGTGTAAGTGACAGTGGAAGATGATGACAATAGCAGGCCATTAGTAATGGTTCTTGACAATCACGGAAAATGCTAATGGAAAATAAGCAAAAATGATGTATTCTTTTTAGAAATTGAAGTTGTTCCTGATTTTACATTGACTTTTTCCATATGATTAGACACCATCAGGTGCTGCTACCTTTGCTTTGTACCATGTCTTGTTGTTAAAACCTTTAGTAACTGCAAGCTGTTTGAGAGTAGATAGAATTTTGATGACAAAACGTATGTGAATAAAAGAAGTTTGTAAATTTTTTTCTGTTAAAACAAGCGCAAGGAAGCCTTCGCCATTTTATCACTGCAATGTGTAATCCAGCTTGAGAAATGGAAAAAGTTACTTTTTGATTTTATGAAAATTCCTAGGCGTGGGACCCTTTTGTTTAATGAAGGTAGATGATTGTATCCTGGCGAGATAAAGAATAGTCGTATCTATTTACCGCCACAAAGATGATCTCAAGTGGCACCTGGTAAGCATTGCAATGTACTAGGAACTACTCATGATAAATCGGGAAGGATGGAAAGTAGAGGGAGGAAAACATTTGAAAGTGATATGAGATGTTGTTTTATTGGGTAGGATATGGTTTTGCAATACAGCATTATCATGGAATAGGATTCATATATCCCCCCTGTGCAGTGGAAATATGGCTTGGCTGATATTGTTGTCGTAGATCAGGTGATCTTTATGTGAATTTGATGATAGTTTTGTCTTAATTATATTAACTTGTATGGAAATACTCCTTTCGATTGGATTTAGTAGCACCAAATCTGTCCATCAACCTTTGGGACTTTCAATGTGATTTTGTTGATATTAATGTCCCAGATGCATGTAATGAGTAACATTCAAGTATGAAGGAGGACTTTCTAGCTGATAATTCTGGATTTGTATATTGATCAAACATCCTCGTGGACATTTTTTAGGGATCTTTTTACTAGATCATTTGCATTTCTTGTTTAGTGCCTACGGTGCTTCTTTTTGGAGGCCATATCTATGTCTCTGGTTCAACGAATTGCATTCTTACTAGAGAAACTCATGCACATGTGATTTCCTTTAAATTGCAGTCTGGGCAGATGCGGATACATGGTTTGAGCGTCAGCAGCAAGAGGAGGAAATGCAGCGCATACAGGCAGAGAATAAGGCTGCAATGCAGGCTGCAGAGGAGTTACATAGAAAGAAAATGGCTGAAGAGCGTGAAGGGGAGAAAGAAGAAGATGTAGGGGAGAAAGATGATCCGATGGCAAGAGCTGAGGAAGAAGCTTTGAAGCAGAATGGCTAAGTATATAAATTGCTTATGAGCATGTTGTTGAAATTTTGGTAAAGCTGGAATCCAACATTGCCATTGTAACATACGAGGATGGTTTTTTGCGACCTTTACATTGATTGGATCGACAGTTTAAAGCACCTTCAGACGTTGGTGCTGGAGTTTGATCCTGAAATTAGGGATAGCCAAGAGAGATTCAGGCCTTTTACTGTTAGCCTTCTGAGTACTGGGAATATGGACTTAATATGGTGTAATTACACAAACTCTTATTAATTTCTTGGGTTGTAATTGCTGGTGTTACTGTGCTCAACAATCATATTGTAGTACCATTGATGAAAGAAACCATTTAAAACAGTTTTCACCTGAAAGACTACAGCCTTCTATCCTAAATATTCCTAATATGAAACAGAGCTCCATAATCATGTGCGCTTCTAAAGAGCTCACTAAAATCCTACTAGTTAGTTAATCTCAGATCCCCTCAATTTCGATGCTGCTTCTCTGTCCAGAAACCATACCAATTTTCCTTGTGTTGGGGTGACCATCTTTGCAGGAAGTAATGGACAATCAGGTGCAGATGAACTACTTATTGCTGCACTAACAGCATCTGCCTTGTCTGCACCTGTTACAATCATGGCAACATTGGATGCTGAATTAATGACCGGCAAAGTGAATGTAATCCTCTCTGGTGGGGTTACGGCCGAATGGGTTACGAATGTAACCCATTCATCTTTATTGGTTAGTGCTTCTTGCTCAGGGAATAGCGAAGCAACATGGCCATCAGATCCTATTCCTAGAAGGATGAGGTCGAACTTAGGGCAGTCATTGATGTCCGAAGCAGCTACAACGCGCGTCCTTACTAGCTGCCTGATGACAAACTCGTAATCATTTGCTGCATCTTCGGCGGATAATGCACTGTTGACGGAGTGGACATGGCTCGGGACAATAGGTACCTTAATTGTCAAGAAGCAGAAAGGAAATGACATGAATGGTAGTAGTTCCAATCAACACAGATGGATGAATATAAAGTTCACATTCTAAGGAATGTCGTTAGGATTCAAAACATGGGGACAATTTACTACTTTTAGTTTATCAAATATTTTGAGGGAAAAACCTTGCATAATATTTGGTCCCTTGCCAACTTATAATTGCTATCAGCATGGCTCTTTGGCACCATGCGCTCATCACACCAAAAGATATGCCATCTAGCCCAGTCCACCGTCGTCTTATAAGGCGCTTCGCGTAGTTTTCTGTAGTTAAAAGCGCAAATTACATGAGTTAAGAGTATTTGTTTAGCTATTTTAGTAGTTTGATGATAACGAATCATTTATTAGTCAACGCAAAATGAGAATGTTTATTTTTCCATCGCTTTTAATACAAAAACCAACACAATATGCTCATGTGGATAAATATTTGTTGTTTCATGTTTATTGTCATACTGATGTCTCGGTGAATAACAATGTACCACGTGTTATTTAAGATCATATACACAAAATATATGAAATAACTAAAACTAAATTAATAACACGTGACATGTTATCATTTGCTGGGATAGTATTGTGACAGAATGTTTGGTATAACAAACTCCCATCCATACAGTAACATACATATTTGTAATTCTATAATATAAGGAATATAATTATATGGATTTTGGTTTATAAATTCAGTCATAAACCATATATCACGTGATATAAAATGATAACACTAAAGTTTGATACCTAAGACATGAGCTGGTCGATTTATAACCGTATGTTTATCAAACGTGGATCACATGTGAAGTTTTCCCAATGCGGGAGAATCATAAATTTATGAACTGTATTGTGTAGCATTGAAATACATACCCCATTAAAGCAATGAGAGAACCTCCAGATAAAGCAACAGAGAAAACACCCCTTTCCTTCACAGAAGCCTCTGATAATTCAGCAATGTACTCTGCTAACTCAGTGCTTAGCTCGTCCAAACTTTCATAAATCCTCAATTCTCTTCCATCTCTATGAACCTTTCTAGAAAGTGCCATTGATCTTCCAAACAAGGGGAAAAAAAGCTACAGAAAATACATAAATTTTTCATCACCAGCTATAAAGGAAAACATAATATATATCAATTAAACGCACCAACAAAATGAACTCTACATCCAAGACTTTTAGGGTTCTATTGATGAAACTAGTAAGTTAATTTGTTTAGATATCTATAGAAAATAATTCTAGAAAGAATATTTTAGGTAATTCGAAAAGGTTGTATTATACCAATGGTATCAAAGTCTAGTAATATCACCACTCGTCTTCTAAATGAGATATACCAGATTCAAATCACCTAATTTTTTTATTAAAATTAACAAAAAAAAGAGTTGTAGTATACTATCATCTTAATTAAAGTTTGGAATTTCTTGAATCTTATTAAGCTTCGAAAAGGTAGAAGTACCCGACTTATGTATATTATATGACAACATTCCCGGATAAATTGAGATAAAATTAGGCCAAAATGGAACATGTAATTAAGCATAAACATAATAAAAAAATATCAAATGAGAACATTATTGTGAAAAATAAAACAATATCATATCTACACAATGATATATTATATATTTTGACAAAACATATTATTAAAACAAGCTAACTCTGTATGATTTAAAATAGGAAAAGGAAATGAAATTGCCATATAAAAAGAGACAAATTGAGGAAATTAAAAAATAAACATATATAGTTAGCAAACCACAGTAAAACATATAATGGTAAATCTTTAACTAAAAAGTCAGCTAAAGCATACACATAAATATAAATAAATGATAATTTGAAAAAGAATTAAAATTATAACAAAAAAAAAAAACAGATTATTTCAGTTATTATAGAGCTACAAAAGATATTAAAGAGAAAATGGGCTTACATGAATCTAATGGATAATGTTGATGGGTGATGATTTTAATTTATAACCCTTGAAGAAGTTTAGGAAGAATTGTCTTCTAGGCTTCCTCCACGTGCATGCACATAGACTTACACATACACAAGGGTGATGCTGACAAAAAGTACTAGAACCCTCCTATCTCTTTTGCCCTGTCTCCCTGGAATCTTGATTTGTATGATTTATATACAGATCGACTTACTTTACAGTCATATAAAGAGAGAGAGAGAGAGATAAAGATGATGTCTCTTTCCTAGATCCTCTCAAGTTCTGAACAAGAGAGAGAGAGAGAGAAGGGAAAGGCTCCAAAGTCCCTCACATAAAACATGCAATTATTATTCTTTTATCATTTCTTTAAACTGTTTGTTGACTTTGTTGACTGAGTAAAAGTGTGATAAAGTTGCTTTTATTGGAAGGCTGCAATAAGATTTTATCTGGTAATTTTTTTAATCTAAATAAAGATATTTATGAAAAAATCAATTCTAGTATTAAACTACTATTTATTCATTCTATTATGATCAATTAAATACAATATTAACTCATAGGCTTTTTTGTCATATAGATGAAATGAATTAGAAAGAAAAGATTGTGAAAAAAATAAAAATAGGAAAGAAGAATTATTGGAAGATTCCCATTTATGTGTTTGGATAATGAAAGAGAAGAAAATAAATGATTATTAATTATTATAAAAAATAAAATAAGATATAATCTATATTATTAAAGCAAAACCATCTCCTTGGTATTTTTAGTGTAAATGTTTTTAATATAATAATTTTAGCATATGGACATAAAATATTTTTAATATCCTAGAAATCATGAAAATTAAATAGAGTTTGAATATAATTAAATAATGATTAAATAGATATAATTTTTTACTTTTTTAGCATACGGACGTAAAATATTTTTAGTATCCTTGAAATCATGAAATTAAATAGAGTTTGAATATGAGTAAATAGAGGTTGAATAGACATAGTCTTTTCTGCGTAAAATATTTTTGGTATCCCTAAAATCATGAATTAAATGAAGTTTAAATAGAATTAAATAGTGGTTGAATAGACATAGTCTTTTCTTTTTTAGCATATAGACATAAAATATTTTTGGTATAACTAAAATATTAAATATGGTTTGAATAGAATTAATATAAATAGGGGTTGAATAGACATAATCTTTTCCTCTTTTAGCTTAAGCATGTATTTTTATATATTGATCTAAACCCCTGATACCATATTTATGCATGGCAGTTACCCAAAATAGAGAAGCTACTTGTGGAAAATACAATTATAATTGTGATTTGTAATTAATTTTCTAATTTCTAGGACTAATTAATGTTATTTTCTTCCAACCTGTCAAAACAATATATCTATTTAATTTATATATGTTGGGTTGTTTTATTTGCACATGCATCAGGGTGCATCGTTTGCTTGTGATCAATATTGTTAGAATCGGACTGGGGTTTGACCCGGACAGGCTAGGGGGTCAGGGGTCAAGGTGTCGAACCGAGTTTAACTGGGGGTCGAACCGGGGTCACGAAAAAATAAAAATATAAGGGATAATTTAATTATAAAAGACCAATATGTGTGTAATCACTCAATTAACTCTATATTTGGATCAAATTCATCAATTAATTATTAAATAAATATGATTTAATGATTATATTTTATAAATTTATAATAAAGTATGAATAAATATTTAAATTTCTAATTTTTTATTTTTATTTTTTTGGATCTGGTCAACCGGTCCAGGTCGATCGGTTCAACTCGGTTCAACCGCCCGGGTGAACCGGGTCAATCGGTCTTGCTGGTTCGTTGCAAAAATAAGTTTTAAACGAGACCCGATCCGGCATTAGTATCGGTTCTGGTTGAACCGGATCGAATCGGTCGGTCTGGGCCGGTTTTGATGACCATGCTTATGATAACTTAAATGCATGCCCTTAAAAAATAATAAGCAATTAAAAAAAAGTACAAAAATTTCATAAAGATTTCCCTGTTTGCTTCCTCATTTTCTCTTTTTTGGAGGAGACAAAAATATGATATGTTCTAGAAAAATATTACATTTATTTTTTTCCCTCTTATCTTTCCCTCTTAAAATAAACAAGGAGATAGAGTTTAATCCCCCTCGATTCCTCCTTCTCCCAACATTCAAGTTCGACTTAATAAATTATTTAAAACTTAAGTCCTAGCTCTATTTGACCATTATTGAATTGAATTTGAGAAAACAATAAATGAAATTCGGGTAAGTTGAAGGACGTTTGGCTCATTTAATCTTTAGCCACCACATAGTCTTCCAAGGATCTCATAAATTAAATAATACGAGAGACGAGAGAGATTACAATTATTGATCGTATATTTAATTCATGTGATCATTGATGTTTAATTTATGAAATCATAAACCCTTAAATCTTTAAAGACATAATTTTGAATTTTTTATAACTATTATACTTTAACTAAAACTAGATAAAATACTAAAAATTAAGGTCCTGTATGATCATTATACATTAACATGTTTAAACTAGGCAAGATAGAACCTTTTTTTTTTTCCCGGTGGTAAAAAAAACTAACATAAAAAGCAGAGTACAAAACCAATAAACAAGTCTGGTGTCTCAGCATGGCCGCCAAGGCTGGGTACATTGTCCGAGAAACCACAAACACTATAGAATAAAGAGAAATCAAAATTGGCTTCATCGTAAGAGACCCAGTAGCCTCCTCCAAGCCTTCCTTTGCAATTCTGTCTGCAAAGTTATTATACGTCCATGGGATGTATCGGAGCTTGATGTCTTTCATCCTTGTAAGCTTCTCCCCGCATAAATCCATCAAGATCGAGAAAAGGAAAACGAGTCAAGGGTTGCTATTAGTAGGATTGCAAATGAGCTGAATTGAATCGAGCTTTTAAAGACTTGGGTTTGATTCATTTCATTTAAAATTTAGTGAGCTCGAATACGAGCCGAACTTTTATTGAGCTTGAAATTGAGTTTCGAGCTCGAGCTTGACTCATTTATGAAATGAGCTCGATCTGAGTTGAGTTTTTTTATTGAGCTTAACGAGTTTTTATTGAGCTTGAAATTTATATTCGAACTTGACTCATTTAGATAGTCCATTTTTCATTATTTAAAACCTAAAATATAATATATAAGTGTGCTATAATATATAAATATAATTATTAAATAGAAATTAATTTTTTTTTATTGTTTTTATTATGTAGTTATAGATAACATATCATGTATAAAAAAATTCACAAATTTATTAACGAGCCTATTAACGAGTTAGTCGAGAGCCTACTCACGAGCTTAAATGAACTTATTCACGAATTGACTCGTTTGCGTCCTAGTTATTAGTTAACAAGATGGAACCAATGCTATTGTTTATTCCTTGAATAAACTTTTTGAATATCTGTTTAAACTCAATGTTATTGTTTATTCTTTAAATATTTTTTTTTTTTGTGTTATTAAAATTTTGTTGTTGTTATTATGATAATGGTCATGAAGGAATCTAAAAGTATTGTTTCAAGAATCAAGGTCTAACGTTAGTTTTTCAGATTAAATAGAAAAAAAATCTAGTGCATGTGAACCAAATATAAGAATTAACTAGGGTTAATTTTGAAACTTCATAGGATTTGGATCGATCAATAAAAAGCATACAAAGTAAATCAAGATAAAAGAAGGGTTTATACATATACTAATTGGAGTATGCAAATTTTCTCTCACAAGTTACTTCCATATACACATATCATGGGATATTATACGTAATTCTCTCAACCCTCCTCAAAGCTATTGATTCTTACCAACAAGATACAATATATATGTATAGATACCTATGCTCATGGGAAATTACTGCAATAAGTTGTAATGTGGTGACTTAACATAAATTATCGTTAAATGTTGTAGATTTTGTTTAAATGTGATCAGTTGATGCACGTGACAAGTTGATTCATATATAGTGGATTTGTTGAAATATAATAAAATTATTTAAATTTGATAAATTTGTCGATGTCCTTGTATTAATAACTTAATAAGTTTACTCGTACAAGATCGGAATCTTATTTTGAATTGCCGACTTATTCCAATTTCTCCGATCCCACTTCCACCTTTGATTGCTTCTTGGCGGAAACGTGTGCACGTTAAAGCCACTAACCTTGAAAAAGCAAACGTTCCATTATTAAGAAAACAGTATAGTACTAGTGATATGTGATAAGGTCACGACGAAACATGGGACCATGTGATACCTCTATTTTTATTTATATATTTTACTCTTTGATATAATAAGATCATTGTTGCTTTTGCCCCTTCTAACTTTTGGACTTTACTTCTTCTCGCAAGCTATAATCCAAGTGAAGGCATCTAGCTAGGTATAGGAACCATATGGGGGTCTGTTTGATCCACGATCATTTGGGTGTTATATTTAAGTGGTTTAAAATAAATATTTTTTAAAATATAAATATTGGTAAAAAATTAATAGTTTTATTATAAATTAATTAAACAAATATGATATAAATATAATACAAATAAGTTATGAATGCATATCAAATATATATATATATATATATGATACGAATAAAAATCCGATAATCCAATCGAAATCATAATAATATAATAAAAATTAATATAAATGGGATTTTGGAGATCATGGAAAGACACTGGTCCACCTGGCATATTTCACTATGAACATGATAAGTGAGATTTTGAGTTAAAAAAAGGATCGAATGGGAAAAAAATAGAAATGAAAAAAAGAAAATCCCTACCCATGCTGAAGTTAACAAAAAAAATTCAGCATCATTTCATGAATTACTCTTTTTATGATGTCCAATTTTTTTGTTAACTTGAGCAGGGGGTAGGGATTTTCTCTTTTCTTTTCTTTTCTTTTTTTTTAGGGTTTTTGGAGAATTTGATAGTGAGGATTTCTTTTTTTTTTTTTTTTCTTTTTATTTGGGGTAATTACTTAAATTGGGCAAAGTGAAACTTTTCAAATAATTTTCTTTAAGAATTTGCCATGATAAATCTGATGAGATAGTAAAAATAATTACTTTGCATAACACATTTGTATCTTGTACTAATTTGATCTTATATAATGGAGATTGAGTTGATTAAAAACTTTTGTAATGGTGGGTAGATTTAATATATATGCTTTATAATTTACACGTGCACAAGTAAATTTTGGTAGTATAGTACCTACACTATAAACATTGTGGCTTTATCATGGAAACACATAGTACAATTACTTGGTGAAATTACTTAGCCAAGTTGAAATTTATGCATAAGATTAACATTAAAGGCGTGTCTTTTTTTTTTTTAATCTCCCTGAGAAAACATGTAAAATCGACAGTAACTATTTATACATATATTATGTATTAATGTATGAGATACACGATTCGGGCATAGATAAATGAAATAACAATGTGGATTCTTTATATGTTAAAAATACAATTAAAAATGCACATATTTTTAAGTATAACTAATCATGTCTATTTTTACCCATCTTTTAATACAACTTTAATTACTGTCTATCCAGTTGATGATAGAATTAATATTAATTAATTAATTAACCCAAGAACCGAATCTTGTCTAGAAATTATTTGATAACAAGAAAAGATGAGAAAACATACCAGAATTCATGATTAATTGAAGAATTAGGAAGATGATCTTCTAATTGATTGTATCTCCTTAGGTTTTTCTTTTGACAGATGAGAATTTAGAAAGAAAGAATTGATACATCAATTAGGGACCACACCCTATTTATAATAAATTTTTATGTGTGAAATTACCAATGTGCCCATCATTAATTGATAATTTACACTTCAGGAATTCTACACATATATTAACACCATACTTTATATTTTAGATGATATGAACCATTAGATAAAATTATATCACTTTATTAGGTCCTTAAACTTTATAATAGTAATATGTATATAATTATTAGCCACAATACATGTACATCTACATGTCCATATGTATTTATAAATATGTATGCACGTAGTGTACAATCCAAATTCTAACAAATCTTCCACTTAGATTGCACAACCATGTGCTCACATTATAGAAACCTTTGATCATATACAAATCACCATTACTAAATGTGCACAAAAAATAAAGATAAATCATCTGAAACAATCTCGTCCATTAGACTTATTAACGTAAGGACTAAAGAAGCAGTCGTTGTCATTTCGCAACTAAACCCACAATAATCTCATACATCAACTTAACTAAATGACATAGATTAAGTATGGATGTGTAGCATGGAAATTACATGTAATGTGATATATACATGCCTATTTCCAACTGGTCCAACCTTAACCAAATGAGATCAGAATTCAGAGTAAATCAAATTGATACTTTATTATGAAACCAAATAATATCATGATATCAAATACATAACATATGACACAAAACTCCCACTAAATTAAACTGTATCAAATGTAACGACACCCATGTGAGCAACATGCTCATGAAAGGCCGAAGGTGTCAATGCCTTAGTGAATGGATCCGCTAGCATGGAGTTTGTTCCTATTAGCTCAATGCTAATAAAACCACTCTGAACTCTTTCTTTCACAACAAGGAACTTAATATCTATATGTTTAGATCTAGAAGAGCTCCTGTTGTTATTTGAATACAAGACTGTTGCTCGATTGTCACAATACAGCTTGAGTGGCCTTTCAATGCCATCGACTACTCGCAGTTTTGTAATGAAGTTACGCAGCCATATAGCATGATTGGATGCCTCATAACAAGCAACAAATTCAGCTTCCATAGTGGACGATGCAACAAGTGTCTGCTTAGCACTCTTCCAAGAAATTGCACCTCCAGCTAATAGAAATACATAACCAGATGTTGATTTTCGACTATCTTGACATCCAGCAAAGTCGGAATCAGAAAACCCTATGATCTCAAGTTTATCCGACCTTCTATATGTGAGCATATAATCCTTAGTATTTTGTAAATATCTAAAGACTCTTTTGGCTGCAATCCAATGTTCTCTTCCCGGATTACTTTGATATCTGCCAAGCATTCCAACAATGTATGCAAGATCAGGTCGTGTACAGACCTGTGCATACATCAAACTCCCTACTGCTGAAGCGTAAGGAATATTCTGCATAAACTTGGATTCCAAATCATTTCTTGGACACTGTTTCAAACTGAACTTATCTCCTTTAGACACAGGGGTGTCATGAGGTTTACAATTTTGCATGCCAAAGCGTTGTAATACCTTTTCAATATAACCCTTCTGTGATAATCCTAAAACTCCCCGTGAACGATCACGATGGATTTGGATCCCTAATACGAAGGATGCTTCACCAAGATCTTTCATTTCAAATTTATTTGATAAAAATTTCTTGGTTTCCCGAAGCAATTCTACATCGCTACTAGCAAGCAAAATATCATCCACATATAAGACCAAAAATATGAATCTACTCCCACTGAATTTATGGTATACACAATCTTCAACAGTGTTCACTTCAAAACCAAATGAGAGAACAACTTGATGAAATTTCAAATACCATTGACGAGAAGCTTGCTTGAGCCCATAAATGGATTTCTTAAGTTTACAAACCAATTTGCTAGTTTCCTCGGAAGCCAACCCTTCTGGTTGTTTCATATAAATAGTTTCCTCAATGTCTCCATTGAGAAAAGCAGTTTTGACATCCATCTGATGTAGCTCAAGATCAAAATGCGCCACAAGAGCCATAATAGTCCTAAAAGAGTCTTTCGATGAAACCGGAGAGAAAGTCTCTTTATAGTCAATGCCTTCCTTTTGAGTGAATCCTTTAGCGACAAGACGAGCCTTATATCTTTCTATATTGCCTTGTGAATCCCTTTTGGTCTTAAATACCCATTTACAACCAATTGGTTTCACACCTTCTGGCAATAAAACAAGATCCCAAACGTCATTGTCTTTCATGGATTGCATTTCTTCACTCATGGCATTTATCCACTTATGAGAATTAGAACTTTCAATTGCTTCATGAAAAGTGATTGGATCATCTCCCATTAAGTCAACATGTTCTTCATTCTCTATGAGATATACATAATCATCTGAAAATGTACTTCTCTTTACTCTAGTAGATCTTCTTAAAGGCTCTAACTCATTTTGAATTTGAGGTTGTTGAGTTTGATCTTGATGCTCCTCATAAATAATCTGTTGAGGAACTACTGGATGATCTACAGGTAATGCCTGTTGATCTTGATGAGTAGGAAGTTCAACATCATTATCTTGTAATGGATCTTGATGTTGTTGTTGAATAACGTTAGGTATGACAACCTGATCATTATCAACAGTACCTGTATAGAGAGGAAAATTTATTGAATCCTCTTCAAAAACAAAGTTATTATCCTTATCTTCCCCTCCAAACTCAACATCCTCAAAGAATCGGGCAATTCCCGTCTCAAAAAATGTTCTTGTTTTGGGATTGTAGAATTTATACCCTCGTGATCTTTCTGCATATCCCACAAAATAACTACTAATAGTTCTTGCATCCAGTTTCTTTTCATTTGGCCTATAAGGCCTTGCCTCAGCTGGACATCCCCAAACTCGTAAGTGCTTTAAGACTGGTTTCTTACCAGTCCATAACTCATAAGGGGTTTTATTTATAGCTTTTGTAGGAACTCTATTAAGGATATAGACTGCGGTCTTTAATGCATCACCCCATAGAGAGTGAGGTAAAGTTGTACGAGAAATCATACTTCTTACCATATCCTTAAGGGTTCTATTACGTCTCTCTGCTACACCATTCATGTTTGGAGAACCTGGCATAGTGTATTGAGGGACAATCCCACACTCTTCTAAGAAACGAGCAAAAGGACCTGGACGTTGCTCACCTGATCCATCATATCTACCGTAGTATTCACCACCACGATCAGATCTAATGGACTTAATAGTCTTACCAAGTTGATTTTCAACTTCGGCCTTGAATGACTTGAAAACGTCCAATGCTTGTGACTTCTCATGAATTAAATATAGGTAGCCATATCGAGAATAATCGTCAATGAACGTGATAAAGTATTGTTGACCATTCCATGAAGCTGTAGGAAATGGCCCACAAATATCCGTATGTATCAGTTCTCTTCCCGGATTACTTTGACGTTCTAAATTTGTTGATTAGCATCGTTATTGATGAGATTACGAAATTGTTTTAGATCAAATCTATATCGGATCAGCATCTGTAATTCACCCGTATCATATTTGTATCGATTTAGTATCGATTCGATTTGATCAGTTTATAAGTAAAACTGTTAGTTTTTCATTGGTATCATATCAATATCAGTTCAATTTCGATTCGATTTAAAAATAATACCAGAATAATACCAAACCAATGTATTCAATCATACACAATTAACCAGGGCAAGTGTCAAAAGCAAATACAAAAACAAAGGCAAAAAACACGCATTCACAATAAAACCCTTCAAATGGGGCATGAAAAAAATCATGGTACACGTCGAAAATGCACTAAAAGTTCCATCAATGAAGGCATAAAAGTTCTCCTAATACGTGCTTTTTGGTCCGTTTATTGATTTTTATTTTTATTTTTATTGTTTATATATATCTCGTTTTTGTTGGATTTGTACGGTAGTGTTCATGTTTTGTATTTATAAGATGCATTTTTCCCTTTTTAGTATATTCATCATTATTCAATTATTAGGTTTCAGTCCAATACCAAAAAATAAGCAAAACCAAAAAATTGTTGTCCATGAGCCATTTCGAGTAACTTCATGATATCTACAGACTTATCAGTTTATGTGAACGTGAAGATTGGAGCTATGTTAAATAATTTGTGAACCGAAGAAAACCTCGAATTTTTCAAGCACCATTAGATAATAAGTAAATCATAACAATAATATAGAAATTGTCAATAGCCTTATAACTTAGTGGCATTTGGTTCAGCTTCTTATTCTTGAGGTATCGAGTTTGATTCCTTATATTAGCACGTTGTAATGATCCTATATGTTGCGTTGTAATAATCTTTGTGGTAAAAAAAAAATTATAAAGAAATGGATATAATAGAATCTCAAAACTCCTAAAACGTATTTTTTCCAATGTTTATAATTTTTTTTATAATATTCACATATTCGCAAGCATTCCTAAAGCCCTCAAAGTCTCACTATTCTATATGCTTAGTTTTATAATCATGAAGAGATAAAATCATGTTTTAAAAGTTAAGAGGATCTAGTAGAGAAATTTCTTTAATCATCTTTTGCTTGGGGCAAAAGAAAAAAAAAAGAAACGCCTTGAACCTTGCGCACATTGCATGTTGCACAATCAAAAAATTAAAATAATAACAACAATTATAAATAAAGCTTATTTGACCTGTCAACCTCCTAGTTTTTTTTTTTGAATGATAAACAATTTTGCAACTATAGGTTTATTTATTCTCCGATCCAACAATCTTGAAAAATCAAAGAGCGTGCTTCTCTACTTTTAAGAAAATTTAGTTTACTATAAGCATGGAAATGAGACAAAATCTAATAGTATCTGTTAGTATGCCTTCAATGGGGAGAATTCTAATGAGCTTTGTGAATGATAACACAATTGGGCTTCTGACACCATTTATAACTCAAAACCTTAAGGCAATGGGTTAATGGGTCTTCCCTCTTATAAACTCTTTACACAATTCTCATATTTCCCATGTGAGATTCTCACACTTGCATCCTAACATCTCCCCCTCAAGTGTGAGTCTCCACAATGGGATAGGCCATACTCCTTCTCAACAAGAGCTTGTCAAACTGACTCCACTAAACCCGCTTTGTGAGTCGTCCTACGTACTCACTATAGGTTTTCACAAACGAGTCGTGCCACAAAGCTTTTCTTTCCACATGGTGGGCCAACCATGGGAGATTCCCAGCCAAACCATCGGCTCTGATACCAATTGTTAGTATCTGGAATATGCCTTCAATGGGGAAAAATCTAATGGGTTTTGTGAATGATAACACAATTGGGCTTTTGACACCATCTATAACCCAAAACCTTAAGGCAATGGGTTAATGGGTCTTCCCTCTTATAAACTCTTCGCACAAGTCCCATATTTCCCATGTGAGATTCTCACACTTGCATCCTAACAGTATCTTATAAAAGGAGCTAGCACTAAAAATGGAGCATCACGTATTCGTGTTCCCGTGTTCCTTCCATAGCATACTAATTCACTTGACATAAATAGCTATTCTTGCTAATATGGTATTCGGTTAAAGAAAATAACAATTCATAATGATTTACAATTCATATCGGCATACTCATAAATTGTTATTGCTTTTTTTTTTTGCTAGTTCCATAAATTGTTATTCAATAGTTTATTTTTCAACTTTTTCATAAATATTCTTATTTTGAAAACATCACTTATATAATTATCTTATCTCTTTGAAATAAAAATAAGAAGTATTATAGATGTTTTATCTTTTACTTTAATAATTACTTATTTTATTTTTTACATCAAGTGAACATTGTAACGGTCATTACTAACCTACTACATTACCGTTGAATTGAAATTTAATTTTCCCCTTATTTTATAGAACAAACCATAAATAATAAATATTCCGAGATAATTATGAGCATACTCTTATATAAAACGATTTACTGGATTAAGATAAAACATTAACTTTTGCTTCATTGTTTTTAACACTTTTTCTTACGATCACTAATTACCATCATTGTCTCGATCTAATAAACCGAGTCTATTTTAACTATTTTCCCATATTATCTAAATGGTCCCATAGATTGTTCTCTTCGACACTATTGAACCAAAATGGTGTATATAATATGTCCCACCGTTCCAACAAAAGAAGCTTATTGCTTATTGGTGCATTTAACACTTGCTAATTTAATAATCAGAGAGAGAGAGAGAGGTCAAGAACTTACAAAATTGTCATAGAGATATTACCACACATATACTTAATTGCCTCCTAACTCCCAAGCATATCGTTTAAATTAGGTTGCTAAATCTCCTCCAATTATTGTGGTCATTTGCCAAAGATTATTGTAATACATAGTCGTTATCTTCTTCTTAGCCACTCCCGACTTCAAATAATTTTGTGGCAGGATAATTGTAGTTTATACTCCCAGAAAGTTACGAGCCTTCTTTGCACCTGCTCCTAGCCAAGGTTTCCATAACCTCGAGCCCATCAGTATGTTGTTGGGCTAGATACACACCATGTGAATACATACATGGTGTAACTATCAATTATATGATAATATATTGAATATAGTGGATACTTTCATATGTCCATGTGTTATAAAATCATTTATTCCTATATATGGACCAATCCATTAAGAAAAACGAGATTGCAATCAACCCAGCGAAACTCGGACGGTCCGAGCAGCTGAATCCCCATCCCACATATACTAGACGTTTTTTGCGTTTATACTTGTACCCTGAATCGATCGAACCTTTAACAAATATTTTGAGTAGATTGTTTAAGTTTGCTATGTACCAACCAAAAGACGCAAATATCCCATATCATGTTTTTATCTTGGTTTGGGAGATGGGGGAATTCCTGTTAGTGGAAGCCACGGGCGCACGATGAACTTGTGCCCATTGAATAACACGAAAATATTAAAAAAGAAAAGGTAATAATAATATTAGCTTTATATAATTATATAGATAATTGTTAGCTTGCTATAATGAAGAAGATCTTGTCGCAATAGTAGGTGCATAAACGTGCATCTTAAACTACACGTGACCTCAGAGAAGAAACGTCGAATGATATGTAAAAAATGACCAAGAATAGATGTATGAAAGAACAAACAATTTCGAAAAGATTGAATGCACATATAATAGGTGAAAAACCTAAATAATATCAACCTCATTGTTCATGAGATAAATGCAATGTACTCTTATTTTTCTTTTAACTTTATTTGATCTTTCATGGTAACAATCTAATAGTTAAATAACCTTTTTCCTAATTTCTTAATCTTTGTCGAATTAATAGAAGCACTAAGTATTTATAAAGTTTAACTATCGATATTTATGTTAAATCACATTTGACAATTAACAATAAAGATGAGTCATTTTGTTAATAGACTCTTATGTAGGCTTTTCTTAAATGCAAGCTCAAAAAAGGTCTCTTCAAATGCACAAACCTTCTTGAGAAAGATAAAAAGTGGATGAGCTAATCCAACTATTTCTACTTCAAGTACATTATGCTAAAATTTTCTCATTTTTTTCAAATATATATACTTGACACCTTGTAACCTTGTCACATAGTAAAAAAAAATAAAGTTTATATTTGTATAAGGTTTAAAAACCCAAAATTGAAATTTAGCACTCTACACACATAACACCATTTTCATCCATAGACTACATCTTGTTTCCATGGTTAACCATGGAGCCATAGAGGAAAGTAGTATTTATTATTCACACTTTAAGATTTGGAATAGCCTATCAAATTAGAAAGGTAATAAAATGAAAACTTAATCTGAGTACATAAAGGCAGGTTATGGAATGGGAAGATTCAAGCTTACATGCATCATTGCTTAACAATCATACAAAGATTTCCATTAGGCTAAGAGTAGATTGAATTTCGGGGAGTTTTTCTCATTAAAGTAGCCAAATGAGGCGTCTTAGGGTTAAAATCACCAGGGTTTAGAAAAAAAAATGATGTTTGATACGATTGAGGCATGGCTGACTGTTGAGGATTGGAATCTTAAAAAATTTATCTAACCTTGTATTGTGAAGTAGATATTGAGGTGAATATTATTTATTGCACATTAAGTTGGTTCAGGTTTCATCACATGCTAGGATGTAGGATATATAGGACGACATTGTTTTTTTATTTAAAAACATATACAGAAACCTGCATCATTTACAATATAGATTTAAATTTTAGGGACATCCAGTATGATCATATATATCAGCGGTAGTTTTCTTTCTTTTTTACGATAGAAAAATACCACTAATAAATATAGTTAAATTTGACAAACATATCTTGGAATCCTAACTATGCTGTCCAATTTCTGACTCATTATTTTTGGTCAAGACTTGATCATATGATATCAACCATGTCTTACATCTCCAAGTTAAATTTTATATTGAAATCTCTCTCTCTCTCTCTCTATATATATTTTTCAATTGAAATTTGTCTATGGTTGCATTTGTTATAACTTATCTTTTATAAAAATATACTAATTTATCATTAAACATTATGATATCACCAAATTAAAGAAAACAAATAAAAAAGAATTATAAATATCATAAGATATCATAAAACACGTAGAATGAGGGTTCTAGAATATCACAAGGTAGGCTCTAATTCTTCACCTTTTAGTACTCATACCAATAGTAAAGGCATATTGTAGGTGTTAGGCTTCACTTGTAGGATACCTACTCAATCCCCTCCAGTTAAGATACCACTCCCAATGAGGATAGTGTTGATTGAAAGTACCATTCGGTTCCTTTGGATTATGGATATAAAAGAGCTAAACTGTTCACAAGTTGTATTATTAAATTTATTTATCTAAAATGAGCTGAATTTAAAATTTTTGTTTAGGTTGTGAATTTGCTCATTAAGGATCATGGGTCAGCTTGTTTAGGCTCTTGTATTTTTCTACATTATTTCATTATTGTTGATGGGTAAATTTAATCTTAGAACTCATTAAGCCTGGCCCAACCTAATTGGAGCATGAAATAGGCCTATGACTTATTAGTCAAACTCTAGAACATGGTCGATCACTAGTAACAAGGCCTAGCAGACTAATGTCATGGTTAGTCTGCTCAACCATAAGTGTATTACTCGATACGAGGTCATTTGGCTTGGGCAATATCACCCCATTTCCTACATTATTGATAAGTGTTTTAGTGGCTTGGTAACCTCCACACACCTCGCAAATTCTATGGACATGCAATCACTCATAATGACCGCTCATAGTAATAGTCAACTACCATTCTTTTATAAATATCACTTCGAGATGTGCTTTATGGACAAGTTGGTAACATCTAGCTGATACTCTACTACTCTATTTACTCATTATCTTTAGCATCACACTAGCTTATTATATTGGATAATTCCTTGGTACACACTGATTTGTTCTTGTTTTGCAGCCCTGACAAATCTAGATCCAATTTACTCTATATACATAATTAAGGCACCAATAGTTATATCATTTTATTTATTTTCATAATTTGATAGAGATTGATTCCAAATCTTGCCTCAATAGTTTATTCTTAATACTTTTGTCATGACCTAACCTTCCGCATAAACTCTCATATGAAATAGTCTATCCCATATTCCCACATGGATTATGATGGAGAAAATACTTTTGCCAAATCATGACAAGTTCCTTTTCCAAACTAATGGGGAAAATGTCGCCATTATGCACTATAAGTTTCCCTATTAGCATAACAAATTAACAATGCCACTATCTTGAATGATTTAGGTGTATGTGATTACTGATTCCAAGTGACAAATGAATAGCAGACATTTGCTAACCACTTCACATAATATAATTTTTTTTCATTCGCAGAGGCAGTGGTGCGCTTTTGCCAATTACAATGAGATAATACAGAGAATGAAAATAATATATATATATATATATATATATTTGAACTAGTCTCTTCAATTTGTAATAAATAGTAAATATAATCACTTATCTATGCTCTATATGCCAACAATTGATCGTTCCCCAAAACTATATTGAAAAAATGCACTTTATCCCTACATAAACATTTCGTCCTGTATAAAATTTCTAAAAGAATAAAAACAATAATATTACATGGAGGAAAATATTTAAAATTAAAAGGATTAGTGTCTTGAACTTTAACAAAATATGCAATTAGATAACTAAATTTTAAAATTAATCAATTTAATATTTAAACTTTGAAATTGATCAATTTAGTGTCTAAAAGAATTTTTTGTGCATGCTAATAGCATCTTTGTGACATTGGTTAGCATAGATAAAAAGTTATATTAGGTATTAAATTGACAAATTTCAAAGTTTGAGTATCTAATTGTATATATATTATTGAACTTCAGGTACCATTTACGATATTTACCCAAATTAAAAATAAAAATTAAGGTTTCTCCCATTCTCTCTTTTTATTTTCCAGATTTCACGTAACTTTTAATTAATTAAATTTTTTGGTAGTTTTATCAAGGATTAAAAAAATGGCATAAGCAATATGAACGCATCTTCTTGAACATTTGAGAGTCTGAAACCTCGAATATTAAAAATAGAAAGAAGAAACGTATATACAATAAATATATATTAACAATTTATGTTTTCATTTACTATATACCACAATTGATCGACTTTATTATAATAAAAAGAATTAATATTTCTTTGAAGTAATCCAAAAAATACAATTTAGTACCTAGATTTTAAAAGGGTTAATTTAACGCCCAATTACACTTTTAATGATTATTTTTACTAATTTCTTAATATCATTTACTCAATTTATTGGCTAGAAGAGACCATCTATTTTAGAATTGTTAACATTTTTTCAAATAATGCTTAGTACTGTGTTAGTGAAGATATAAGACAAACGATGTTAGTGAAATAATAAAAATAAATATAGTTTACGTATCATATATCGGCAAAAATAAAAAAAAAAGTTTAAGTATCATATTAATTTTTTTCTTAAATTTATACATCAAATCTTACATCCCCCTAAATGAAATAAAGTAATGGTGCAAATACAACCATACGTGATCTTCACTTTTGTTAGGGTAATATCACTGTCACTGCTCATGTCATCAATCGATGGGAATGGAATAACTCGTTAAAATTTTGAGTTGCTTTCAACCTTGAGGTCACGTAGGCCTATGCTGGTTTAGAAAACATCAGTTAAAAAACCTTAATTAAAAGTAAATTACTTATCCACCGACAGCATCGAACCCCTCTTATACAGACAAATAGAAAAATAGGTTTTGGGTGCATCTCGTACACGCTTTTTATGAAACATTTGACGTTACATTAATTGTGCACAGAGACAAATCCAAGTAAAAAGAATGAGGGTTGTTAAGTTCGGTACCCTAATTTTGCTAATATATATAATTAATTGTTAAAAATTTAAAGGTATAAATTTACTATTTACCAACTTTTCAAGTTAATCTATACTATCAAGATGAAATTGTTATTTATAAAAATGGGTAAAGTCTAGGTACTTAATTGCAAAAATAAATAAAATTTAGATATTAAATTAACACTTTTGAACTTCAGATTAATGATTGGAAAAATAAGAGCAGTTCAAATAGCAACACCTTGTTTACTTTGCCGTATAGAATAAAGAGAGAATTATATTCCAAATTAATAAGAATATAACAGAGGTATAATGGGTATTATAAAGCTTATAAAAAGATAAAACAAGTGATTATTGAAGTAAAAGTAAAATATTTATAATACCCATTGGCTTTATTATAGAAAGATAATATTCGTATTGATGATATTTTCAAATTAGAGATACTTATAATAAATTCTGAAAATAAACTATTAAAAATGAATTGCTATTCATTATTTTATATAATAAAAATTAATTATAAATTTTTATTCCCCTTAGGTAAATATTGTAACGTTTCCCCTCAAGGAGTAATTACACAAAGAACAATAAATTATAGGGTGGGGAACAATTCTATTTGCCTTTGGGTCCAATCATAATCTTGGTTGAGAGATGAAAAATACACACACACACATATAGATGTATTGTATATAGGAATTGCTTGAGGTATTATGAATTCCTGTTTATAAAAGGACACAGGCACTTTATGTGTCATATGATAAAAAAAATAGTTGGCTATATATTACATTGATTCCTACAAAGCTATTAAAACAAAACCAAAGGAGAGGCATCAAAAGGAACCATAATTCTATACACTAAAGCTGCTTGAGAGATTTTGAATTCCTACTTATAAGAGACAACACATGATATGTCAGATAGATTTTTACATTGGTTCTTGCAATATTCCTTTTGTACATAAGTATATACACATGTATCAGCTTGAGTTTGGAGAGCAACTCCAGAAAGTAGCTAAGCAAATGACTTTTAGTGAATACATGATACACCCGCTTGTCTCTCCTGAGCAAAACTGACGGTAACATTGAGGGCGGCTTTGTTATTTGTCGGCTCTTGAACTTTATCAAAGAGGCTCGTTTACTTATAGAAATCTCCATAGCTTAGACTTAAGAGGAACTTGTGGAGGTTTATACCATAATGTGGGATCATCTCAACGATGGACAATTAGTTCAATTCGATGGACGTCGACAGCGGCTTAATTATATAAAAACTCTACGTTTCTCCTCATTTAGCAATTAGGAAATGGAGAGAAAGGCCTTGGTGTTGTCAAATACTATATAAAAGATAAAACAAAGTCCAAAATGAAGAACACACAATTTATCCTTAAGAATAGCGAATGCTTTATATAGTCCATCCAAATATCCTATTGTCTTGCACATAGTCATGCTTCTCAAATTATCTTATCCTCCTTCTTTGCTCATCTCTCCACGTTATCTCCACTTGTCATTGCTATATCACTTTTTTGAAGTCATGTGAAGCGCGAGACCTATAATACACACACATTTATATGTATGTATATGCTATAAGCGCATTGCCACATCAACACCCACCAATCTCAATGTTTAAGAAATATATTATTATAAGTAATTAGAGGCACTTCAAAGTTTAGGTATCAAACCGAATTATTATACAAAGGTCTTATACCAAATTTGATCCAAATATAATTAGTTTAGATACCTGATATAGATGATGTCGAAAAATTTGTATATAGCAAATTAAAATTTTAAACTTTAGATATTTAATTCTAAAAATGCTAAATTTTGAGTATAAATGTAATATTTACCCATATAAATGTTACTAGGTAAAGGCTCGACAAACAGACAGCAAGTACACAGACACATTAAGGCCTTATTCTGTAGATTATAAGCGTAACCAGTTACATAAGCAATTTCCCAAAAAATTTCGTACCATAACTGTCACTACGCAGGCAATGACAAGGCTTATCTCAGTTTTTTCTTTTGGCCAAAAGGCTTATCTCAGTTGAGAAGATATCTATAATATAGCAATTAGTACGAGAAGAAGTAAAAGTCTAGTCCTGAATGAAACCCTCTTGAGTCTATCAAACCGGAAACTTCCAAATTCTTAGAAGATGAAAGAATTTATTAGCTAATGTCATCTACCAATTATCTATTCTTATAAGATCAAGCAAATGAAAATCTAGTCCTTTGAAAAATATGTATGATACATAACTTACTATCTATTTACTTTGCTAAATGAATAAAGTTGTAATATAATTACTATTATTGATGAATAAATTACAATTGTAATAAGATTTTCGTTTGTTAATTTTTCGTTTAAATCATTTAAATGTGGGTTTATATGAAAAATCATTTATAGGATTAAAATACCGTGATAGGGCTTTAAAAATATAAATATAAATATATTTATTTGGACTTGATTCGTAAGCTAGGTGATAGGGCCTGACAAGTCCAGTTCAATTTTTGGGATGGCTTGGGGAGATCTTGCTTGATGGGCTTGGAACATGGATCGTTGGACCAATCCACCGCATCCAACCTTTCTCAGGTAGGCTCATGCACATAGAAAATGACTACTGACCTTAGCCCATGAGGAGCTCATTCAGGATAAACATAAATTGAGCTTACTCTATCTCATTCGTCGATCACTGAGGTGATTTGATGATCGTCATCCATGCGGAGTGCCTATAAATAATTAGTCACTTCTCCTCATTTCCAACTTTTGAAGAGAGAAGAAAAACAACAGTCTGTAAATGAGTTTCTATTCAAAAAGATCAAATAAAACAACTCAAGTGATTTCTACTCCAATTGCTCAAGAACTATAAGGTTGACGCGCGAGGTCTACTGAAGCTCATTTACCTGTTACTTGTGTATTTGAAACACTGAGATTACCTGTTCCTCCTCCCTTGTCATTCTCTCTAAGTCATCCCGTTATCAAGTATCATTTCTTCAGCAGTACTCTAAAATCACGTGCCAGACGCGAGAACTACATGATGCATGCATGGCCATTACCAGCAAGAACCCTACATCTTTAAATACGATTTATATATTTAAGTAATGGATGGCTATTTTTGTAATAGAGATTTATTCTAAATCACTATTAACTTTAACTATAAGATGTAATACCTTTTCATAAGAAATAAGATTATAATTTATAATGAAATCACTATTATAAAGAAGTAAATGGATAATTAGAATTTTAAACAACTGAAATCAAAGGATGAATATTATTGAACTCAAAATCTAGCTTTGTTCAAATTTTAAAGATTCATTGGTCAAGCTCAATTCACATTTGACCATGTTTAATCTTATGAGCTTGAGCTCAGCCATAAAAAGTATTCAAAATTGAATATCATTTAAACTTGGTTGAGTTTGGTTGAGCTTGCCAACTAGTAAACTGAAATGTCATGAAACTTGGTTTTAACTCCCAGATTCAACCGAAATCATGCATAATTACTCTTAGTAATATACAATGTATCTTTGACATTTTATTATAATACTATACATTATACATTTCGATGCTAGTAATTCGTATTACTGTACCATGTCTTGTATTTGTATCTAAACATGCTTGGGTTTGAAAATTCTCAGCCACTTAACTTTCCACCCAAATTTTAAATATTTTTTATTATCTTGTAAAGTTAATATATTAAAATAGTTATTATTCTAGGTAGACATAGTTAACAAATTATATATGATATATTACTCATATATAATTAAAAAAAGAAGAGATTATAATATATGACTAACTACTTTGTTAAACAAGCGTGATATTAGTGGATAATAATTGACGGTAACAAAAAGGGTTAATAACGAAAATGGTATTTGAACCTTTGTAAAAAGAATAATTAGATACTTGAAGTTTGGTTTTGAACAATTTGGTAATTGAACAAAGTTTTCATTGATATTTTTCATACTTGACGTTTGGTTTTGACAATTTTGATAAATGAATAAAGTTTTCGTTGACTATTTTCATACTTGAAGTAAGTGAAATGAGGTATAAAAAAAATCTACGAAAAGTTTGTTTAGATACCCAAATTGTTAAAACCAAACTTTAGATATAAAAAAAGTTAACGAAAACTTAGTTCAGGTACCAAATTGTTCAAAACCAAATTTTAGGAATTTAATTATTCTTTTTTGTCATTATCCCTAACAAAAAAAACCTTCATTTTTAAATAACAAATATATGTAATTGTAACTAATAAAGTAAACACAATATACTCAAAATCCACAATATAAGAAGCACAACATTATAAGACTAAATCATTATCAAATTTAAAAAGTCCATACAAAATAGTACTAAAACCTTAAATCTTTTTAGTACCCATGAATCCAATTGCAGGAAACTCAATATGAGAACCATCGGAACCAACAAAAAAAAAAAAAATCTAAATAATAAAAAACCATCATGCACAAAGTTGCTTTTACAAATACCTAAAAGCAAAATAACAATAAAAGGAAACAACATTTATACTAATTTTCTTAATCCTAGTAATAAATGACTTACACAAACACACACACATATATAAACATATAATTTATTTGTTATACATAGCATATATAATACATAGATTCTGTATGTGCTCACTTTAGACATTTGTTATATGATTTATGTAACATAAATATTATATTAGTTATGGACATATCAATATAATATATGTTACGTATAATTTATATTATATATTACATGTTATATATACGTATTATATATAATCTATACAATACACACATACCTCATATTATATTAATATAATTTGCATAATATGTTATATATAATATATATAATATTGTGAACACACATATATAACATATTTAATTTATGTGACAAATGAATTGTATCATATATATTATATATCCATAAACTATAAATTTTATATGTGTATAGATTCGTTATATAAAATACAAACTTTTTGTGGCTATTTTTGGTACCTCCATTAACAATGTTAACTTTATTAGTGATGTGGATGTACGAACAATTCACAATGTGCTAAATATCATCATGTATTTATTTATTTTTCCCTTTATGTGGTGAATTATTATTTTCAATTTATATTTTTTGTTATAATTTTTTATTTTATTATAATTAATATTATTTTATTTTTTTAAAAAAGATTATATTTAAATTCATCAAATAAGCCCATATTCCTTCATATGGTTTTATTTCTTAATTAAAATCTGTTCTAATTTTAGTTATATATAAGAATATTTAATGGAATTTTATCGATGTGGGACAATTATCCTTCCCTTCTCTTTCCATTTGAAGTATAAATTCTTGCCTCTTGTAGCATTATGCCTGTTATCATCCTGCTCAATAAAAAATATTCCAATGAGCAAACAATTATTTTAGAGAACTTATAATTTTTCAAAAATAATTATAATATTATTTTAGCATCAAAAGATGAAATCTACCATGAGCTCTCTGAGGTACCATGCTTCTTTCTTTCTGAATTCGGGTAAAAATTTCCCAGTAATATAAATTTCAATGCCCATGCCATAATGTACTTTTCTGTAGCCCAAAACAACAAACTATAAGCTGTTCAGATGGCTTTTTAAAAGTAACACAAACAAAAGGGAACCAATGAGTCCATGCCATATGAAAGTGTCAAATCAGTGGTAGCCATATAGAGTTTTTCTTTTCTTTGTAGATACACTCTTATAGCTGATTTGAGCTTCACGATGGAGAAATCCAAGCTTCACGATGACTAAAATTTAACATCTTTATTAGTTTTAATACATGAGTTTGACATATAATCCATGACCCATGTATAAATGATGATCGGAAGTCCTTTTTTTTTTTTTTTCATTTTTTTCTTTTGGCTAAGGACTTCCAACATATATAAAACCATGCTTTCCATATTGGTACAATTTTGATCCTCTATTTCTTTATATAAAAACAAAGCGCTAGATTTATGTTATAAACTTCCCATAGCTTGAAGAAAAAATAACTACATTTCTATCCCTATCTCCTTGCAGACTAAATGATGTGGTTTTTAATCCTTCTATAGCTTACCAACTGGAATCGACACTACGAAAAAAAAAAAAGGAGGAAAACTCTCATTTTTAGAAGTGAAAAATAGAGAACAAACAAAATAGTATACAAAACGTGGGTAAAACGATATCCTCCATATCCAACTTATGAGAGTAAATTTTAAAATTCTAGAATAAAAACACGTAACAACTCATTAGATCATTCAATATATCTTATAGAGGCAACGAGTTGACAAGCACATGTTGTAGCCATACTCATAAAAGATTTTTTTTCAAAAGCAACTAAAATCATCCTTGGTAGGATAAAAACAAGCACATATTATTCCAAAGGAGGGGGAAAAAAAACAAGGCAACAACATGTAGAATCATATAAGCTAGATGCAATCTTGGAGTGTATTACTAGAAGATTGGTTTAGAAATGGCCAAATATAGCTCGACTATAGCTCGACTAATGTTTGCTGGGCACTTCTATTGCACACAAAGATGTCCAACATGGAAAAGGTTTTCAGAAATAAACTTGCATATAAATAACATTAGAGCAAAATCTAATTAAGAAGGAAAATCCTATGAAGGAGTTATGGGCTTGTTGATTGCTTTAGTTGGGATGTGGTATTTATTGAGCCTACACTACTTTTATTAATAATAATAAAAGTGTAATAATATGAAAAAATATAAAATAATAACAATTTCCATGTCAAAAAGAAAATAAATAAAAAATAATAATAATTACCAAATGAGATGACATTAATACTGTTAACTTACCAAATATGACATTAACCCATTTATATATTATGTTATATATGATCTATATTTTATAACACCCAGACAAACACATATATCATATTCATTTCATGTAGGGGTGTGCAAAAAAACCGAATGTTTAGGATAACCGAACCGAAACCGAGAAACCAATAAAAAAAAAAGCGGTTAACCGATCCATCGGTTTTGGTTTAGGATTAGCATTTTAAATTTTTTCGGTTTTCGGTTTCGGTTTCGGTTTTTAGATTCTAGAAACCGATGGATTCGGTTAACCGATCCGTAATTATAAATATATATAATTTATAATATACCCATATAATTATTTTTTTTAGTATTATCAATATGAATTATGTTAAAGTGAATGATTCAGATAAAAAGAAATAAATGCATATATGTTTGAAAATTAGAATGATCGTATTTGATTAAGATTTTGTATTGAGCTTAATTGATCAAGGTTGATAAGAACACATGAGTAAAAGACTATTATGATAATTATCTTGATGACACCGATATATATTAACAACTATTTTACATGTCTTATATTCTTAATTTATAGTTTTTAATATAATTATACAAAAAAATACTCTAATTATTTTTATGGACATATTGAAAAGTATGGTTAATTGCAAAATTTGCATAACCATTATGTCAAACGGTTAAAAACCGAAAACCGAAAAAATTAACCAAAAAAAATGGTTAACCGTTAAGGTGGTTAACCGTTCATAACGGATCGGTTTAGGATCAAGATATTGAAAATCCGATTATTACGGTTAGGATCAAAAAATAGGGCCACAGACCGGTTAACCGAACCGTGAACACTCCTAATTTCATGTACACACACACACAACATATAAATTATATATTTATAACCTATTTATCTTTTTTATGTATTGATAAATATACACACACACATATACATTATATAGACATGTTATATTTGTGTGTGTCATATCTATACATATATTTGTTATAAATATTTTGTTTATATGCAATATGTTACATATATTGTGTATAAAATATACATATGCTATATATGTAGTAAACAAATCAACTGTATGTTAATATATACAATATATATATTGTATTTGTTAAAGAAGATTTATATTTTACATATGTTAATTGTATATTCTATATATAATTTGTAATATGTTATATATATATATATATAATTTGTTTCTTATATGTATAGTTTTTTTAATTTTGTAATTTAATTAGGTATGATAATGTTATATTTTATCGAAATAAGAATACAAAATAATAATATTTATTTTAATAAGTTCATGGGTGTGTAGATGGTTTGGGCCTTAAATTGGAACTAAGATATGTTTAAATTCATGTCATTTTCGGATTTAACCCACTTATTATTTGTGTCGGATATCCAAACCCTTTTATAATGATGCCATTTCATATCAGATTCATGAGTCTAAGTCCCAAATTTTCAGTGCTAATATAGTTGTACATACTAGGTATAAATATAAAAATAGTAGGTATAATTGTAAAAGTAGCAAATTTTGAGTATAAATATAATATTTACCCATATGAATGTTACTAGGTAAAGGCTCCACAAACAGACAGCAAGTACACAGACACATTAAGGCCTTATTCTGTAGATTATAAGCGTAATCAGTTACATAAGCAATTTCCCAAAAAAAATGTCGTACCATAACTATCACCACGCAAGCAATGACAAGGCTTATCTCAATTTTTACTTTTGGCCAAAAGGCTTATCTCAGTCAAAAAATTATCTATAATATAGCAATTAGTACGAGAAGAAATAAAAGTCTAGTTCCGAATGAAACCCTCTTAAGTCCATCAAACCGGCGTCTTGAGTCTATCAAACCGGAACCTTCCAAATTCTTAGAAGATGAAAGAATTTATTAGCTAATATCACCCACCGATTATCTATTCTTATAAGATTAGGCAAATGAAAATCCAGTCCTTTGAAAAATATGTATGATACATAACTTATTGTCTATTCACTTTGCTAAAAAATAAAGCTATAATAAAATTATTATTACTAATGAAGAAAATATAGTTGTAATAAGATTTTCGTTCGTTAATTTTTCATTTAAACCATTTAAATGAGGGTTGATATGAAAAAACATTTATAGGATTAAAATATTATTTATAGATTTGAGTAGTTCATGGCTATTTTTGTAATAGAGATTTATTCTAAATCACTATTACGGTTAATTATACGATGTAATACATTTTTATAAGAAATAAAATTATAATGAATTCACTATTATAGAGAAGCGAACGAATAATTAGAATTTTAAACGACTTAAATCAAAGGATGAATATTATTGAACTCAAAATCTAGCTTTGTTTAAATTTTAAAGGTTCATTGGTCAAACTCAATTCACATTTGACCATGTTTAATCTTATGAGCTTGAGCTTAGCTATAAATAGTATTCAAACTTGAATATTATTTAAACTTGGCTTGACTTGAGTTTGATTGAGCTTGCCAACTAGTAAATTAAAATGCCATACAACTTAGTTTTAACTCCTAGATCTAACTAATATCATGCATAATTACTCCTAGTAATATACAATGTATCTTTGACATTTTATTATGCACCATGTCTCATATTTGTATCTGAATAGGTTTGGGTTTGAAAATTCTCAACCCCTTAACTTTCCACCAAAATTTTAAATATTTTGTATTATCTTGTAAAGTTAATATATTAAAATAGTTATTATTATAGGTCGACATTGTTAACAAATTATGTATGATATATTACTCATATATAACTAAAAAAAGAAGAGATTATAATATGTGACTTAATATGTTGTTAATAAGCATGATATTAGTGAATAATAATTGACGATAATAAAAAAAGGTTGAAATTTGGTAACTAAACAAAGTTTTCATTGATATTTTTCATACTTGAAGTTTGGTTTTAATAATTTTGGTACATGAATAAAGTTTTCGTTGACCTTTTTTATACCTGAAGCAAGTAAAATGAGATAAGAAAAAAGTTCACAAAAAGTCTGTTTATGTACTAAAATCGTCAAAACCAAATTTCAAGTATAAAAAAAAATGTCAATGAAAACTTTGTTCAGGTACCAAATTGTTTAAAACTAAACTTCAGGTATTTAGTTGTTTTTTTTGCGAAAGTTCAAGTACCATTTTTATCATTATCCTTAACAAAAAAATAAGGCCTTTATTTTTAAATAACAAATATTTTATCATGTAATTGGAACTAATAAAGTAAACATAATATACTCAAAATCCACAATAGAAGAAGCATAACATTATAAAACTTAATCATTATCAAATTTAAAAACTCCATACAAAACAGTACTAAAACCTTAAATCTTTTTAGTACCCATGAATCCAATTGCATGAAACTAAATACAAGAACCATTGGAACCAACAAAAAAAATAGAGAACAAAGAAAATAGTATATAAGATGTGGGTAAAACGATATCCTCCATATCTAACTTATGAGAGTAAAATCTAAAATTCTAGAATAAAAACACATAACAACTCATTAGATCATTCAATATATCTTATAGATGCAAAGAGTTGATAAGCACATATTGTAGCCATACCTATAAAAGGATTTTTTTTAGAAGCAACTGAAATCTTCCTTCTAGGGTAAAAACAAGCACATATTATTCCAAAGGAGGGGGGAAAAAAACAAGGCAACAACATGTAGAATCATATAAGCAAAATGCAAATATGGAGTGTATTACTAGAAGATTGGTTTAGAAATGGCCAAATATAGCTCGACTAATGGTTGCTGAGTACTTCTATTGCACACAAAGATGTCAAACATGGAAAAGGTTTTAAGAAATGGACTTGTATATAAATAAAATTAGATCAAAATCTAATTAAGAAGGAAAATCCTATGAAGGAGTTATGGGCTTGTTGATTGCTTTAATTGGGATGTGGTGTTTATTGAGCCTATACTACTTTTATTAATAATAATAAAAGTGCAATAATAAGAAAAAATATAAAATAATAAAAATTTTCATGTCAAAAAGAAAATAAATAAAATATAATAATAATTTCCAAATGAGATGACGTTAATACTGTTAACTTTTGAAAGTTCAGGTATCAAATATGACATTAACCCATTTACATATTAGCTTATATATGATCTATATTTTATAACACGCAGAAAAACACATATATCATATTCATTTCATGTACACACACACACATTATATATACATGTTATATTTGTGTGTGTCATATTTATACATATATTTGTTATAAATATTTTGTTTAAATGCAATATGTTACATATATTGTGTATATAATATACATATGCTATATATGTAGCAAACAAATCAACTGTATGTTAATATATACAATATATATATTTTTTATTTGTTAAAGAAGATTTATATTTTACATATGTTAATTGTATATTCTATATATAATCTGTAATATGTTATATATATATATAATTTGTTTTTTATATGTATAGTTTTTTTCATTTTGTAATTTAATTAGGTATGATAATATTATATTTTATCGAAATAAGAATACAAAACAATAATATTTTATTTTAACAAGTTCATGAATGTGTAGATGATTTGGATCCTAAACTGAAACTAGAATATGTTTAAATTCATATCATTTTCGATTTAGCCCATTTATTATTTATGTCGAATATCCAAAACCCTTTTATAATATTCCATTTCATATCAGATTCACGAGTCCAAGTCCCAAATTTTCAGTGCTAATATAGTTGTACATACTTGACATTAGACATGTCCTTGCTTCCGTCTATTTAGAGCAGAAGAAGTGAGAAACTCTTGTTTCACTTCAAGTCCGATGTAACTTCAAAAGACAACAAAAGTCTGAGAATTCAAGAAGCACTTCACATATCTTCTATCATCAAAAACTTCTTTAGTGAAGCTATTCCATTAAACATGCTTAACAATTTCTTGGTAACTCCGTTAGCTTTTGGACTTTGTCCTGTTCCCAAATTCCAGGTATCACTCAAATGTTTTCCTAAGAAAACCCACAGAACATGCTGGCTGCGGGTTGATATTATACAGGACTGCTGTATCTATCCTATAATCCCTTAAGCACCATATCGTTATCTTTTAAATTTGCCGACTCTATGCTGCTAGCGTTCTTTGTCTGATCCCCTGAATTATGAGTTTTTAAGTCTTATGTCAATTTGCCCAAATATTCTTATTAGTTACTTACCTCATACTTGGAATCTGAATTGATCACCAAAACTGTTTATTTTCTTATTGTCCATTTTTTTCCTTCAGAATCTGCGCCTACATTTGCCTATGATTTTGGTTTTTCATGTCGTATATCTGCCAAATGAGCTTCAATGCCATACAATGTTAGAATATCCCATCAAAATCCTTGTAAGAGATGAGGTCCTATAAGTTAGTGTGATCCAGGATTTTGTTAGCAACCACATTGTGAGGCTCGAAAAGGAAAATGGTGTGTCAGTCATCCTCATCTGGTGTTTCCATTTCGAATCAGTTCCAAAATGATGTTAATCACATAGTATCAGGATCCTGTTATCCGGATTCCTGTGATCATTTCTTATATCCTCCTTTCTTGAACGCCGAACATCTTTTCCTGCCAATAGTCACGTCGACAGGTGATAAATGCATTGATATTTTTAGCAAGAGGACTGAAAAGGAAGATTGATCACAACACCTATAAGCTCTCATTTAGAAGGAAGAGTTGCCTCTCTGTCGAATAATAAGGATCCTTCGAAACTGATTCTTAAGTACATAAGCCAAGTGCTAATGGAAGAGAACGCAGAGAGACATTACATGCTTCCTGATCCATTGGCTTTAGAGGCCACTGAGAGATCGCTTCATGATGCTCTTGGTGAGAAGCATCCTCCTAGCGTCGACATGAGGAATAAGGGGCTGGATATCCATTCATTAGGATCTGTTAGCAACTCTAGTAACTTCCACACCTTTGATTTTCTTAGCCTTACCGATGGTGCAATCGATGATCAAAACCGAGCACTTACTAGAACTAGAGATCGGGGCAAAGTCCTTTCACCTCTAAGCCATTCTTTTCGTGATTACATGCACCAATCTGTAGTTTGTCCTAGCTCACAAGCATCTCTCAGCCCTCCAGTTTCCTTTACCAACCGTCTCAGTGATATGATATGCCCTTCAACTAGCCCGATCCAGATCCTGCATATGCCTTACAGCAATGAATCTGCATTGCAGTTTCAAAGGGGACAGGAGGAAGCCAATAAGTTTTTATTAAACAGTATTAAGCTCATAGATGATGCTGAGAATAAGAGGAAACTTTTCGAGATGCCAGGGGAATCTGCAATAGCAAAGATGGATGTTAATGGTTCAAAGGGAAGGAAGAATCACGAGAGAGAAGATGGGATATGGATGGAAGAAGAGAGAATAAGCAAAGTGTCTGCCATACTTGTGGAAGAGGACAAGCTCTCAGATTTGTATGATAAACTGTTTCTGTGTCCCCACACAAACGATCTTCCTTCCAATGATGACAAGATACAGTCTGGAGCCCTCCCATTGACAAGGAAATTGCAGGCTTCTAATGCTGGGGTACGTGCTAAGAAACGGGCAGCACAAAGATGGTGGATTTAAGGAATCTTCTCCTCTTTTGTGCACAGGCTGTCTCTGCCAATGACATGAAAGCATCGAATGCACTATTGAAACAGATCAGGCTTCACTCATCTCCTAATGGTGATGGCACACAAAGATTAGCCCATCATTTTGCTAATGGTCTTGAGGCGAGGTTGGCTGGCACTAGGGATCAAAATCTTTTTAGGTGGTTATTAACAACCAACAAGTCATCCGCGTCTCATAAGATAAGATATTATGATACATATTTCAAAGCTTGCCCTTTCCACTTTCTCACTATTTCCTTCGCAGCTAATACGATTGTCAAGGTTTCTGAGAAAGCGAGAACATTACACATCATTGACTTCGGGATAATGTATGGTTTCCATTGGCCACTTCTCATCCAGCGTCTTGCCAAAAGACCAGGGGGGCCTCCTAATCTTCGCATCACAGGTGTGGAGATTCCTCAACAAGGTTTCAGGCCTCAAGAAAAGATCGAGGAAACAGGTCGTAACTTGGCAAGATACTGTCAGAGCTATGATGTTCCCTTTACATTTCATGGCATAGCTTCGGCCAATTGGGAAACTATCAAAACGGAAGAGTTCAACCTGAGACCGAATGAAGTGCTAGCGGTAACCTGTCATTACCGGTTGGAGTACTTACTTGATGAAACTGTTGTTGAGAACAATCCTAGGAATGCTGTTTTAGACACGATCAAGGCAATGAGACCCGATATATTTGCTGTATCTGTTGCCAATGGATCCTACAATTCCCCCTTCTTCCTTACGCGATTCAAAGAGGCTTTGTTTTACTTCTCAGCCATATATGATATGATTGACTGCAACGTACCGCGAGATAGTAAAGAGAGGCTAGACTTCGAGCGGGAACTCTATGGAAAGAAGGCCATGAATGTCATATCCTGTGAAGGGTCAGATAGGACAGAGAGGCCTGAGACTTACAAGCAGTGGCAAGTTAGGATAATGCAGGCCGGGTTTAAGCAGCTTCCCTTAGATCAGACATTGATGAAGATATTCAAGGAAGATTTGAAGAAGAGTGGCTACAAGGATATAGAGATTGATCAAGACAGCCATTGGTTGCTGCAAGGATGGAAGGGTCGGATACTCTCTTCTTCTTCGTGTTGGATCCCTAAACCGTACTAAACACCTTCCTGTGTAGTCTTCCCTTATGTAATTGTCAGCTTATTATATTTCTTTGATGGAATAACCATTACTCACCAAGTAATGTTGAGATTTATGATGATTGGAGCCATTGACATAGAATAAGAATGTTCCACAATAAATCTTCTTTATTTCAAGTTTGGTTGTGTAGAGGGTCATTTCGGTAATTAAGTGTAGAGCCTAATTTAATGTCAAGTAGAAGATGAGTCCAATAAGAGATATTGTCGGGAGATTCGGCTTGATAAGCTTGAAACAAAGATCGTTAGACCTGTTTATTTCTCTCTCGACTTTATTTTATTTTCTCGTGCACAAAAGATAGATAAGCCTAAAACAATTTTATATTAAAGATGAGCTATTTTAATAGGAAAATGAACTTATTTATATTATAAAAACTTTCATTCGCTTCTAGGCCGGCATTCAAAGCCCATCCCCATGTATAGAATAGAGGGGATGAATTCTGACCATTGAATCTATGGAAGAGATCCAACGGTCATGAACAACGTTCCATCTTAACCATCAATCCAGAAGTCATCCAACGTCTACTATCAATCTTTAACATCAATAAATAAGAGATTTCTCTTCTCATTTGAGATCATTTTGCATATTGTGAAGATTGAGAGTAACATGGAAACTCAGTCAAAACACTTTAAAGAAAGATCAAAGACTATATTCAATGAAGAACGAGTAAAAATGATCGAGTCTACTTGTTTTGATATTTTGTTATACTCGTGCACTCGAGAAACCGAGCTTGCCTATTGCTCCTCTCATGCCTCTCTTAGCAATTTTGTATATGTATCATCATTGCAAGACTCCTTTTAGGTTGATTAACACACTTGTTGCACATGATTGACTAGTTGTAGCGACCCACTATACATTAATGAGCAACTCTACCGGGGAGAGAGTAGGTTCTTGATAAGAATAGCACCTTCATGTAAGAGAATTGGACAAGTGGCAAACCCTAAAGACTAGGAAAATCATCTTGATGTGGTTGAGCAAATCCACGCGACTGAAGATAATGCCGGCTTATTGTTGTGCAAATACTTGCAATCGATAATGTGCTCATGATATGCACCATGTAGGAGAATACAATACGCACCATGCAGGAGAATACCCAAACTCTTAACTAATTTTTAATTTTCTTTATGTAGTTTCTACCAGGCATGGTAGAAGCTATTGTCGCATTGGGAATCATGCTTCCTAGGATGACTTTGCCTATACCGAAGGTGCAAGCAGCTAGCACTAGACCAATTGCTGCTATTTCAGAGGGCACTCAACATGAGACCCTGCATGATGCTCAACACGAGCAAACTAATCTTCTCACAGTTGAAGATGAAGGGAGACATCAGCAAGAGTGATTACAACAATTGCTACCTCCAACTCCAAGGGATCTTACGCTTGCTATTAGAGAAGAGGCAAGGGTTCATTTTGGAGGCTCTCGTCTTTCAAATGTAATGTGTAGCCTATTACGACTAGTATAGCTATACCCTGTAGCATTACTTTTATGCCTCAAGTGGGAGTCCATACTTCATTTGCTTCCACCTCTTATGTGACAAAGGAAGGCTTGGAAAATACTAGAGACAAGTGTAAGCTACATCTTTTATTGAGCATCATTAACTTAACGCTTCCATACCTGTAGAGAATTGTGGAGAAACCCTACTTGAAGGACTACAGTAGTTTGAAATTCATCAAATTTAATGAGAAGCAAGATAGTGATATGGAACAGCTTCTCAAGTTCATTGAGATGCTAGAGCTTTATGGACTTGATGATGATCTGAAGCATAAGGAGTTCTTTAATTCCTTGATAGAGAAGGCATACACTTGGTATGCTAATCTCACAATCGACTCCATTGATTCATGGGGATTATATGTAGAATATCTCTCGAGAAGTTTTTCAAAACTCAAGAATACATGACCATGATGGACATGAGGCATATCAGAAACACCCAAAAGAAGACTCATGGAGTACATCGATCATTTTAGGGAGCACTGCAAACACCACAATTGCATAGACCAAATATGATAGTCATTAAGTTTTAACATAAAATTTTTGAAAGAAGCTTTAAGACAAAGTTATAAAGATCACTTACAATTTTTTGCGATTTAAGAATAATAAAATATGAATGATTTATTTTTTGTTTAAGAATTAGAATTGTTATCAATAAAATTTCATATTATAATTTTTTGTAACTTTTCACAATTAACAATTGATAGTAACTTAATGAATTAACAAGGTAAATACTAAAGCTTTAGTAAATTTAAAGAAATTATACAACAGCTAGTAATTTGTAAATTCTAGGATATTTTCTTAATTAGAAATTATAATTAAAATAGTTGTTCATCAATGAAGTATTTGTTATAAAACTCAATATGTAAAAAATAATATTATAAAAATAAATATTCTAGTAATAAAATGAACTGTTGTAATACCACATGATAAGTTAACAATTAAAAATATGTCTAAAAGAAATATCTTAATATTATGATTACAAGATAAAAGATAACATTAGAAATGGTTTAATCGGATAATATAACAGGTAGATAATTTTAAATTTAGTTTAGATATTGAACTTAAATAGTTTAATTAAATAAACTAAGCAGAACGAGTAAACAATAGAGTAGGAATCGATAATTTGATATAAATAAGTTAGTAAATAGATTAAATTGAAATTGACATTTCAAATGTTTCCTTTAATTAGCCTATTTACTTTAACAACTTTTTTCAACAAATCAACTTTTATTATCTATTGTCATTCCCAAGCCAAACTATTTTTCTTTTAGTTTTAAATCTCTAAACCCTTGAAAAATTCAATTTAAATGTTAAGTAAATTTGTACAACCTAAGTTTATTCTATTTCATGAATTGAATTATTAATTCTTTGCAATCATCAATTTGAGCTCCTTTTTCTTTTAATCCATAAATGACCCAAATTTCTTGAGATCAATTATTTAAATTTATAAAACACTCTAATATAGCCATTTTAACCTAAATCTTATTTCCTTAATCCCCATAAATTTTGAAGTCATCTGCTTGGTTAAAAATATTAGATCTTATGTTTAAATTCAAACTAAATATCAGATTTCTACAAATTAACTACTAAGTTAGAATTTTGATTGAAGTAATGAATTTTTGTTTTATAAATCCCCATATTTCCTTCTAATTATTTTATAAACTTAAGATAATTATCTATAACTTTTAAGCTACACCCCTTACCTACAAATATCCTTAAATGTCTTGAAATACCCATCTTTTTTCCTTGCCTTTGCTGTAAACCTTTTCCTTCCTTTTCTTCTTCTTTTTCTCTCCTCTTTTTCTCTCTTCCTTCTATGTTTTCTTCTCCTTCTTCTTTAAAGACTCTAAATTCCAAATTCAACAAGATTAAAGAAAGATTAAAGTTAGAAAACAAGATAAAAGTTAGACCTAGAGCTAGAAGTAACTACAATCACTAAGGAGAAGAAGTAGTAATGAAGATCAAGTTATTTCATTTTACTAAAAAAGTAAGTTAAACAAAGAAAATATGAACTTGTATCTAAACATCTAGGTTATGTAAGCATGTGTAGAACTAAGAAGTTCAATGTTATGATTTGAATAAATTAGTGTTGAATAGATGTTGAAATTATGTTAATATGAATAGATTAATAATTTACATACATTTATACCAAAACCTAAATATGTATATATTTGTGTAGATTAGGTGTTTGATAAAATGACAATGCAAGATATGGTATAAAAATATGTATTAGACCATTGTAAACTTAAGAATATGACTTGATATGTTAATTTGAGATGTTTTTACTAAAGATAAAATCATAACAACAAGTTAGACAAGTTAGATTTACAAAAATGGAAAAAGGAAAATGTGTAAGTTGATGCCCTATTCACCACGAGCGTGACATGGCCCATTATTAAAGCAGAAAATAATTTAGAGGATGATCACGAGTGTGATGAGGATCGTAATCTTCACTGATAATGGATTTTCAAACATAACAGCTTAGATCATGGCTGTGATGAAGATCAACACCACCATCACTGGCTTGATAATGCCTTGATGTTGATCACAGCCGTTGTCACATGAGTGATTTGATTCTTGATATTGTACAAATAAAAAAAATAGAACAAGAAAAAGAAAAAGAAAAAAATGAAATAGATAAATAATAATTAATAAATATGATTTGTTAGTATTTGTATAACTAAGAATAAATTAAGTTAAGTTAGGACGAAATTGAAGCTATATAGTGAATTAATAGGTTTAGTAGTTAAATTGATGTAACATGAGTATAAACTAATAGCTATAGTTGATTTGAATTAAATGATTAGTCACACAATAAACTCCTAGATATAAAATTTAGTTAGTTGATAAATCTAAGTCCACCTTGACTTAATACACTTAGTGAACTAAATGAATTAGATTAACTAAGGTCCTACATGATATATAACAATGTTTTGATAAGACATCAGACCAAGTGAATATGGCTTAGCAAATGAAAAAATGATTAACTTTAATTAATTTAGTTAAAATAAAGTTAGAATAAACTTAGTTAATAAATTTAGGTTCAATTTGATTCAATGAACTCTTAGTAAGATGAAAAAAACTAAAATGATTAAGATTATCTAGCTTGGCTAAGTTAAAATTAATAAGATTACCTAACTTGGCTAAGTTAAAATTAATATAAGCATAATAATTAGTAAATAACTTAGAGATAATATAATTATATATGATAAGCTAGATCATCAATATTATAAGGATTTCATGTTTAGTTGAATAAAATACCTATACTTAAATTGATAAAGAATTAAGAAGGTAGCTAAGAATAAATGTATATGTTTTAGTTTATATATATGAAAATTCAAGTTTTGGAATGTAACTGAATATAACTGAAGTATTAATTCATCAAATGATGTTTAGTTTAAATCTAGTAGTTAAAAATAAGATGATTATACGTATTTATATAAGTTTCAGTTCATTTAAAGGAATTAAAGAATCATGGCCTAAACATGAAACATTTAAGCACTAATAGGATTTGCTATTTAGTTAAATAGTTAGTAATATGTGTTTATTATCTTTCTAGGGATTATAAAAGCAGTAGAACCATTCTAAGTGTCATTCTAAGTTGAGCCCATAGTGGCAAATCAATTCCAAAACTGAGTAGTTTCAAAAGACCATCTTAAGTAAACAATTGTGCTCAAGTGAAGGAGGTCTAATAATCTGCTATCTATTTGTACTTGCTACTATTTGTTGTTATGTTGATTGTAATACTTGTCCGTTAAATGACTGGCTGTTGTGAGTGCAATCATTTGCATGATTGTCTGAATAAATGAATAACTTTAAGTACTTGGCTAAATTAACTAGTTATACCCCCTGTAGGAGATATCCTGAAGTTGTAATTGAAAGTATTTTCAAAATATACCTCAAAAGAAATAAGATTTAGGATACTTCAAATTGTTCTTTTAGATTTTTGGAATTGCTAAGTTTTACCAAAATGGTCTATGAAATAAACTTATGACATTTATGAACGTTGTGACAGTGGATGTTGTCAAAGTTAGGATTCACTTATCATATGGTGATGATAGATGTTGCCAGAGTTAGGGTCTACCTATTAAAGTCACCAATATCAAGCTACGATAGATATTACTTGAGCCAGGGTCTACCTTTTATGTTCACTAACGTTGGGTGAGGATAGATGTTACTTGAGTTGGAGTCTATCCTAAATAATTGAAGTGTAGACATATTAAATCTATACCTTCTATAGCTTTGAACACCCATAATGTGTTTCTTGCATTCATCTCATGTGCATTCATATTGTATGTAGATAGATTTGTATAAATGTTAATTCAATGCTTGATAACTTGCATGAATGATAGTAGTAAAGAACTAACTTACTGAGCTTTGATTTAGCTCATACTCCTATGATGTTTATGTAGGAATAACTCATGCTGGGAATGGGTTAGGAATGTGTGGAGAGAGCCTTCTTCAGTGAAGCCTTTGAAGATAGAAAGATGAAAGTACAAACTTAGAACAATGATTAAATAAAATGTATTGATAATTGAGACTTTATAATATGTAAGATGACTTAGAATATGAATTAGATTAGTTGTGTAATTATTTAAAGTTTTGCATTATGTAGGTTATCTATCATATTTTACTATTTGGTGGGGGATACCGATTCTCTGCAGCTTTGATGATCTATAGGAAATTGGATTTCTTCATATATCAAAAGGTAATTGTACAATTAAACTTGTGTAGCAAATATTAAGTAGAGTTTTATAACTTTTGACTCGCAAAACGATTCTCATATTATGGGTGCACACGTGATATGATAACTTTAAGTTAATCAAACTAGGCCCCTTCTTGATGCGTGACAAGAACTCTTTGGATATCCAGGATACATGCGATGAGAAAAAGTTAGTGAAAATTTGTATCCAAGGTATATTCACAAAATATGCTATGTATCTTGAAAACTTATCACTAAACTCCTTTGCTATATTAGTGGAAAATGCTTGAAAAACCAATATTTCAATATCTAAACAAACGAATGATCTTGGAAGGAAGTGATGACCTTCTGTGAATTCTATAAGTGAAGGAAGTCATAGTGACAAGATGATGAGGAAGAACTCTACTAAGAATGCTCCACCATTCCCATGTTCAATTGGCAAAGTACGCACTATTCTTGATAAATGGATCAAAGATGGGAATATCAAACTACTAAGGGTTCATAGAGAACACACAGCTTAAGAGAGAAATGATTCGACATATTACCAATATAATATAATCATAAGTCATGCAACTAAAGATTGTCAAAATTTGAAGTGGATATTCCAAAGAAGAGCTCAAAATGGAGAGCTTGTCATTGAAGATGACATCCATATGCTGGAGATCGTAGACACCAATAGTGAATAGTCTTCTTAAAATGAGATAATATCTAACTGTGTTTTAAAAGGTAAAAGTTACCCATCGTTTGTTCTTGTTTTGCAATAAAAAAAAAATAAAGTGAATGTTGATCATAATGTGATATCTTTTCACTCTTTCTCTATACTCATTTACACTTATATTTGTGACACTTCTCATAAGCATGATAAAGAAAAAATCTGCAAGCGCCACCTTAGTTGGGGGCAATTTTCTTCAAGTTATGGTATTGTTAACATTGGTATCATAGCCTATGGTGCTCAAATGTAATTAAGACGCTTGCTTGACTTTTGTATGGTTAAATAATCTCAACAAGTTTTCTAATAAGCACCTTTTACTATCATTGTAGCAATGATAGTCGTACCATCTTGCTACCATGACACGCTGCACTCAAGAAAGTCAAGGTGTAACTAAAAAAATATTGGTGTAGCCAACATTGCCATGATCTATGAGCACACAAATTAGCTAATATCATTGTTCAACGTTCTATACTCATGGCATCGAAGTGTTCTTGGTTGTGATGAGTCAAAGTGACTACATAGTAGGCTTGGCAGCCGTAATGCAATTTCATAGAATCAAAGTTGAAGCATAAAAGAATTGTTGTCCACAATAAATCTCGTTTTCTGTAAATGTTTTTTTTTCTTTGGCCTTTTATATATTTATTTATGGTCACGAGTTTTTTTCTTTTTTTTTTTTTTATGGGAAGATATCTACATGAGGATATTGATGATGGAAGCTTAATATGTAGATCACTGAATCATTATAATAAATTGGTGCGCTATGGATTATGTCCTTGGAAGCAAGAATATTGAGTACTATGTGAGCAAATACATGGAATTAGTAATGGAGCCATATTTGAGAAATGAAATCATAAAGGAGAATGAAAAGTTCATCAAGATATAAATATCTAGCCTGGAAGTTTGAGAAATTAAGGGATCTGGAACCTGCATTCATATGGCTATTAGATGCAAGTCTACATGTAGTGTACTAATACGATTTTCTTTTTCATGTCTAACAGATATGAAATTTCCTCCTAAAGTTTTCATCGATTCAAATATATATATATATATTTATTATATAAGTAAAAGAAAACTTGCTGAAAATATAATAATTACAATGAGAAAGAAATGAATCCAACTCTAATAGTGATTGCTATACCACTCTGTTATAAAAGCTTCATTACAAATCTAGTGTATTTGTGATGCTCATGACTGCTTTCATTCTTTGTTGTTAGGCTTTGGGTTCAACTCATATGGACCCATAATAAAGAAACCATAAATATATCTCTTATCTATACTTTTAGAAGGAAAAAAAAAAGAAAAAGAAAAAGAAAAAGAAAAATTGAGACATTGAAGTCTATGAATGTCAAAAGATAGAATAGAATTAGCGGCCACGAAGAAACAAAGCCTGCCGCAACGGAGATTGAATCTGATAAGAAGAATTAAAAATTGTGGCTATGGAAAGTTTTGTTGGGAGCATCTCTACGGTCTTTGAATCCGTAAAAGGAAAAGCACATTGAAGTGCTCTGATGTGAAATTCATAAATTGGTCTTCCCAGTCTTTCGAGTAACTGCGATGGAGAGAAATCGATTTCAGTAGAGTGATTTCAGATCGATAATTGAATGGCTTATTGAATCTCGATTGTGATGAAACTTTCTTCATTGAATTTGTGGTGCAGAATACTTTGAGGTGATAAAATTAAATTCGTAATTTTTTGTAATATCCATCGATTTGGTGAGGATTTGGCTATTCACTAGTATAACTAGTGAAGAAAAATACTGTAATTCCATAATTAATTGATAGTGAAAGTTTTTATGCTATGGTCCCATGATTTTTCTCCAATTTGAGACATTAAATCCTGGTGTTTCTTTTAATTCTTTATTTTTTAGCTTTATTATATTGACGATTATCGTAGTCAGGAGGAAAAATTATTTTGTCATCTTAGACATTAATTTTTCCTTACATCTCTTAGAAGGAAAAGTAATCAATAAATTAAGACAAGAATTAGAAAAAAGAATAAAGGAAAGGGAAGAATGAAGAAATGAGAACACAATCAAATTACTTTGTTATCACGAGAGCCGAATGAAGACTTGTATATGAAGTTATGATCAAATTAACCAATGCCTACAGTTGGATATCGATGTTTATTTAGTTGACCAGACTACGTCAATTCATAATGGCAAGCACCCTCTTAATGTCTAAGATAGATATATTTTGGAAAGTGCCGAGATTATGGGTTTTTTTTTTTTTTTTTCACTATAAATTTGCAAGAGTGGCCATTATACCTGCATAAAATGAAGCAATGAGAAGAAGAAGTTATGGAAAGAAGTGAAACATAATAGGGTGATAAAAATAAGGATATCATTTTATGGTGATTATGGAAGAGTGTTATATTGAGGATGTAAAAGATTTAACAAGGAATTATATTGGTGGAGAGTAGGCACTTGCCAATTTATTACAATATTTAAGATGATAATCATGTACAGGAAGAAAGATGCGATTGTCAGTTTACATATTGAGGATATTTTTTTCTTAATATTTAAAAAAAAAAAGTGAAATCGAATGGGAAGGTGTTATGATGCACTTGCACCAAAAAAAAAAAAAAAAATGTAATTACATTTGATGAATTAACTTCACCGGACAAAGTGATTGCAATTCATAGTGTGATTTGACAACACAATGAAAGTATAAATGTACATATCTGTATATATATATACACACACACATATAATAGTTCTTCGAAGATTGAATAATATATGATCAAAAAAATTGAAGACAATCACTTGATGGAATGCCCAAAACCCCTTTTGTCTTTGCTAAGCATGCTTTTCATCAAGAGTAAAATGTAAAAGGTTATTTTCGCAATTGAGTTTGGATCCTAGTTTAATGCTAAGAATCGGTCTTTTGGGCTAGTGGCAGCGTCCATAAAATAGATTTAATAAAGGATGCCGTAGATAGATTCTGCTTGGTAGGCTTGAAATAGAGATTGTCAGACTAATTTATTCTATTCTTGGCCTTATTCAGTTTTATTATGAGCGAAAGGTAGACTCTAAAAATATATTTTTGAACTAATTTAGGCTTTGTTTAGTAAAAATTGGGCTTGTTTATATTAAAGATGACTTATTTTAATAGGAAAATGAACTTCTTTGATATTATAAAATCACTCATTCTTTTCTGGGCTCACATTCAAATCCTATGCTTATGTATAGAATAGAAGGGATGGATTCTATCCGTTGGACCTATGGAAGAAATCTAATGGTTGCGAGCAACACTTCATCTTAACCATCTATCAAGAAGTTATTCAATGTCTTCTCATTTGGGCTTATTTTATGTATTGCTAAGATTGTGAGCATCGTGGAAATTTTGCTAAAACTCTTCCTAGAAAGATCAAAGCTAACATTTAGTGAAGAACAAGTCAAGAATGATCAACTCTACTTGATTTGATTTTCTGCTACACTCATGCACTTAAAAAACCGAGTTTGCATGTTCTCCTTCCACACTTCTCTCTACGATATTTATACATATGTCATCTTCGCAAGACCCATCTCAGGTCAATCAACACGCTTGTTGCATGTGATCGATCAATTGCAGTAACCCTACCATACAAATTGCTTATTATTTGATAGTTTATAAATAATTTAGTTCTTTTTCTTTTTAAGTTAGTAAATTTCTCCAGGATATTCTTCAGTCCATGACAAGTTTCCCTCGAAGTTGCAAAAAGAAGTTAAAAATGGGAATTATAGGGGTAGAAAAAATAGGATGCTTGTCTTTATGGTTTAAAGGGAAAAAGGAATCACAAGCAAAAATCGTTGTCAAACTCATGATTATATCAAGAATCAAAATTATAAAATTGGTACAACCGTGTAAAACTGGTAGAATCTTATAAAACGATATACCTAAACTTATATTCTCACCAATAAACTACAACAAATGATATATTTGTTATAGCTTTAGAGAACTCATAAAATTGTAAATATGTATAAGTGTACTAGTTAACTTTAGCATTTTAACTCCTAAATAAGGAATACAAGCACATCCATTGTAGCACTTCAATTCGGTTTCAGAATAGGAATTGTGAAACAACTACTAGTATTGACAAGCCATGTTACTGTGTCATGTCTCATATTGGTGTCTAAATGGGTGACCCAACTTATTTATTAATCATGTATGAAAACCTAAACTCGTGACCTGTCCCGTTTATACCATATCTCATGTGTCGTGTCTATCCACCCATTTATTGATTAGTAAAATATATAAAAATATATAGATTTCACCGGAATTTAAATATTTTGTGTTATCTTAAAAGGTTAATATTTCAAAATTGTTATTATCCTAAGTTAACATGTTTAGCAAATTATATATGATGTATTAATCATATATAATTAAAAAAAACATTATAATAGGTGATTTAACGTGTCGTTAAATGAGTGTAATGTTAGTAAATAACAATTGATGGTAACAAAAAGATATGGCCTATATTTTTCACTAATAGATATATAATACGTAAATTATGTTAGTTATATAGTATATAAATAGTAATATAACATATGATTGTGTGCTTTCTATATATATATTTTATATGTTGCATATATGTATTATATATCATTTATACAATATATGTCATTTATATTATATATTAATATAACTTTGTATAACATGTTGCATATTATCTATATATTATGTTGCAAACGGACACATATATAACATATTCAATTTATATAACAAATAAATTATAAGACATATATAGCATATATATTATATATTAATATATAATTTTATATATGTATAGATATGTTATATACATTCACATATTACAATATATATCCATATGATATATGTCATATACAATCTATAGTTTATAGTAGATATATAATCTATATATTAATATATTTATATTTTACATTATATATAGTCTATATTTTATAACACACATATAAATATATATATATAGTATATTCATTTCATGTAACCAATAAATTATTACATATATACAATATATAAATTATGTATTTAACCTATAAATCTTATGTGTATAGATAAAAGTTAACGTCGTGAATAATACCTTAATTTTTTTGGGGAAAAAAGCAATTAGGTACCTGAACTTTAAAAATTAATCAATTTGGTATTTGAACTGTCAAATTGATCAATTTAGTATTCGAACTTTAAAATTGATCAATTTAGTACCTAAAATAATTTTCATGCATGCCAATAGTACTTTTGTGATATTGATTAGCGTATATGAAAAATTCTTTCAGGTATTGAATTGATCAATTCCAAAGTTCAAGTACCTAATTACATATTTGGCCAAAGTTTAAATATTATTCGTAATATTTACTATTAGGAATAATGGGAAGTATCATGAGAGGAAATAGAATAAGCTATCTTATTTGAAGGATTATAGAGTAGATGTTTGAATGGAGAGACTTATGCATACTTTCAGTGGACTTAAGCATACTAGATACATATAATGTTCAACTGATAACACATTTATCAGTTATTGTAGTTGCAAGTTAAACTGCATATAAATAAGGTACAAGATGAAACAAAAAGAGAATGGCCAAAATATACCCTAACTATTAATCTTTCTCTCTAACCTTTCTTTCTTGGAGCTACTAGTAGCTCAAATACCTGTAAGTGTTTTTTTTCATCCTTTTCTTCTTTATTCACAAATTTCACATCTCACATGAAAGAAAACAAAATCCTGGTTAAACATTACACAAATCAACACAAACTAATACAATAGAATGATAGATCAAGACACATACCTTCAAAATATAGTTGGATTTCTTCTTTTGATCATGATCGAGATTAATCTAAGGAAACCTTAATTTTCATTTTCTTTTGCAGAGTTTCGAAGAGAGGCAAGAGGAAAGGAAAAGGGTATCTGTGGTTGTGGTAATTTTCTTTGCTTTTTCCGTACAAGATTTGTATTATGGTAGAGTGTAGTTAATTGCTATTAATGTTGTAGAGGTTTGTTGGATATTTCTATGGACTTGGGCTAGAGTTTGTAACTGACCTTGTAATTAGATAATGATATTGGATTTGTTTCATGAACTGAGCTAGAGATGCTATCAATTTTTGGTGCTTTCATTGCTTTTGCCATGGTAGATAATAAGAGAAGTTATTCCAAGTTGCAAGATCAGGTGGAGTGAAATGGTATTAATATTGATAAAATGATGAATGATATGCAAGATTTCAAGAAAACTATAAATCATAGCATGAATGCAATTATGAAGTAGTTGCATACTCTATCTCATTTGGTGAATTCAAATCAAGTGGGAAATTAATCATCTTCCATAAATAGAGAGCTGCATTAAGATTAGAGTAATATAAAACCTATTAAGCTAGAATTACCTAAGTTCATTAAAGGTGATTCGACTCAATGGCTGTTTAAGGCAATCAATTCTTTGATTTTCATATTATGCCTAAATCTAATCACCTTAAATTAGCGTCTTTTTACTAGAAGCCAATGCTATGATTGGTATAAATGGATGCACATCAATCATTTAATATGTAATTGGGAACAATTTATATATGCCATTAATTTGCATTGTGGACCTTCACAATTTGAGAAGTTACGAGGTAAGCTTGCTAAATTGACTCAAAAGTGTACTGTTGAGGAATGTAACATGAATTAGAGAGTTTGTCAAATAGAATAAGTGGACTGTTTGAGAATTTTCTTTAGAGTTGTTCCATTTTTAGTTTAAAACTACTTATTTAACATGAAGTATTAGCTTTTCATCTTACTAGCTTATTACATGCAATTAGTTTAGCAAAGTTGCATGAGAGTAAATTGTCTTCTTTATAAACTCATATGGTTTCAAAGGCATAAAAAATTAATAATACTTATAGTAAAAGTGCATTTAAGACTAATGAACATGTTGCTTTTACCGACACCAATAAATAAAGTAGAGTAAGGGCAAACATCAAGTAAAACTTTGCCAATTAGAAAATAGATAGCCACATAATTAATTGCAAGAAGGGAGAAGGGTTTATGCTACAATTGTGGTGAGAAGTATCACAAAAATCATTTGTGTGAGGTAAAGTTTTTATCATTAATTCAACCTGAAGAGGATACTTTTGGGATTGTACAGCAGTGGATAATAATGTGGATGAGGATTCAGATACCATTATTAACAGTAATGATGTTGAAATTAGCTTTCATGCTATTTTGGGGGTAGTAGCTCCTAAAACTTTCCGGTTAGAAGGGCATGTTAAATCATATTCTGTTTCATTCTAACCAATTTAGTAAGTACACATAATTTTTTGCAAGAATATGCGGTAAAACAACTTAAGTTACCTATTTTGGCTATACCAAAGTTCAAGTGATGGTGGGTAATGGGGATTTCCTTGAATGCTCCAACATATGAAAACAAGTGAAATTGTGTATCCAAAATTATTATTTCATTGTGGATTGTTATATCTTGTCTGTACAAAGGGCTGACTTAGCATTTGGAGTGGAATGGTTGAAGACTTTAAGGCTAATTACTATTGATTACAATTCATTAACTATGTCATTTCAGCATAGAGGAAGAATGCGTAAGCTGAGAGAAGATACACACTTATTAGAGGAAAATCTAACCAGGTCAATCACAAAAATTGGTCAGTTCTAACCAAATTATTTGTTTGTTTAGCATGTAGCTCAAAGTGAGTTTTCTTCCATTGAATCCACCAACAACACAGCTATTGAAGATGTATTGGGCAAATTCTCAAATGTTTTTTGTCATGCTCCGAAGGGTACCCTAAACATGACAGCCCATCATACATAATATTAAAGCCTAGGAATGACTATCTTAGTCACACAAAGGTTTCCATATTATGCACAAGGCGACATCACAATCAAGAGAACATGTTGGAGTAGCGCAATTTATATTGATAATAATTAAGTAACAAGGTAAGAGAAATACTTATCATTAAATATAAATAAAGTCAATTACAATACTTAGGGCATACCCCCACTAATGTCCTTAAACATATCAAAATATATTAGTATTTCCTAGAAGTCTCCAAAATACTAATATATCACATACTACTCACAAAGTGATTTTTAATATTGAACTTCATCCTATGCTCCCAGTTCTACTATGAAGGCTAAAAGTCCATCTATGGTTTCCTTAATGTCTTGTCATCGAGTGGATCTCAAGTATACTTGCTTCAACAAGAATCTACGAGGGTGTAAGCTACAACATATTTAGTGAGATATTTCACAACATTCGTACCAACAATCATGGACAAACAAGATTATTAAGTTCAAACATATGCTATACATACTATGCAACAAATATATGATCACATAAGTATATATGGTTATCTGGAAACCACATATAGAACGGATTTATGCCCTCCATGACAAGAGTTGGGAATGGATATGGTAAGTCTCTATGACCTCCTCTATTAGTCCCCAGGCCATATGCCCTCAGCAATTGGTATGACGTTTCATACCTCAAGCTTAGAGTAGGATTGCGTTCGGATGCGCCAATCCATCCGATTGCTTGCGTAGGAGTAGTAGTTTTCTGAATGTGATTTGACGATATGCAATGCATGAAAGTTTTGTTTCCTTGAGCCAAACCTTATTAAGATTCATTAGGGGCAATCAAACAATTCAACAAACACCAAGCAATCATAAATGTAAGTAAGCAAAACACTTAAACAATCAATTCGAAGTTGCGATATGCTTAACTATTCATTTCATCACATAAGTATAGAATCACATACACAGCCTATGAATTCCCCATATATATATATATATATCCATTTTTATCTTTTCTTAGTATACTAGTGCCATCATTTTATCAATACAAGTAATGTAACGAAATCATAGGGAAAAACTCACTTATCCATTAAAGCAATTCCTAGTCGTAATAATCTTCTAGAAATGGCACGCGAACTCTTCGTCACTTAAATAAAAGAAATACCCGAAATGAGTATTTCATAAAGGTTCTACTAAAACTTTCTAGTTCTATCTTGTTATTCTCATCAAAATTCATATTAAGAGAAATTTCAACTTAAAATGATCATAACTTATTCATTTTAACTCGGAATTTCACATATTAGTACTCATTTTCTACCTAATCGAATAGATATATCTATTTATAAGGTTATTTTCAACATTTAAAGCCATTTGGGTTTTGAAAAGGATCAGTACAGATTTGGCCTACAAGTTCCTACCCTCAAATTTGCATTTTCCAAAGTGTTACTCCACTTAGATGCTTTATAGCAAATGTATAAATATTTCTACCTTTGAAAATTCATTTAGTATTGACAATAACTCATTATATATATGATCCTAGTGATGTTTTTCTAAAATAAAACTTTGTAAAACAATCTTTTATAGAAAGTAGTAATGTTGGGTTTATGAAAAATCATTTTCTTGGCCTATGATAAAATTTGCCATTTTGTAAACTTGTGACTAAAAATCATAATCCAATATATATATATATATATATTTGAAATTTCAAAGGTCTTATATTTGTTTAAAATTTTTGTTTAACAATTTATTTTATAAGACATGATTTTGCTTGTTGGTGGCATAAATTGTAAGTGTATTTCCTTTTAAAATTTTCCTAAGTTTGGTTCTTGAACAAATCTTTAATTCTTAGAATTTGCAAATATGAAACTTAATTAAAGAAAATCATGATTTTATATTTACTTTGAGTCTGTGAATATTGCATTTTCATATTAAACTTCTTTTAGCTAATTATTTTCCAAAACATGAATCTTTATATGTTTGTGAAGAAAATCATTAAGTGGTATCATCTTTAAAATGTTTTAAGTTTTGGTTATGAGAGAAAATTTATGTAAATGACTTGCTTTAATTTCTTATTTTTAATAAGAAAATTTGTTTTTGTATTGTAAAGAAGACTTTCAGAAGATTTTATATAACAAAGAATTATCAATATTTATATTTGAGAAATTCATTTTGAAAAACATACTTGGGTGTTTACCTTTAAATTCTTAACGAAAAGATCTCCTAAGTATCGGAAATAAGATTTTCATAAAATATTTTGTATCACAAAGTATTATTGATATTTAGATTTTTGGAAAACCTTTTCATAATGTTTTACTTTAAACATTTTTAGAAAAAGTGTGGTTGGTCAACTATTCTTATCCTTAAGGAAAAATTTCTTAAGAGTTGAAAATTAACTCTCTTGAAGGGTAAGTCTTATTTTATGAGATAAGAAATAATTTATATTTTCATTCTAAAATTTTAATTAAGACAACAACATCACTTTATGACCATGCATGCATATAAATCTAGTAATTATACTAGGATATAACTTGTTGGCATAAGCTCATGTAGAAATCAAGGATAGAAAATCAAATAAGCAATTATAGAGAAAATAAAGATATGGAAGTCTTAGCTTAATATCAAGACTTTTCGGAACTTGAAAATGGACAAGTGCCATTAAAATAAGAAAAGCAAAATAAAAAAAAATCATGGAAGTCTTAGATTTATTTCAAGGCTTTCTAAGACTTAGATTATGGACAAATTCCATATATAAAATAAGAAAAGCAATAAAATAATTATGGGAGTCTTGGACTTTAGTAAGGCTCCCCAAGACTTGATGTAATGGTTGTGCTATGGGTGTATTGGAGAGGCTTATATGCATGAAAAAAGGGTTGGGTGTAAGTCATGTGGGCTTCCCCAGCGTTACCACTTCACAGTAGCATCGCCCTCATCTGTAAACCCCGGAGTTCCTACCGGGAGGACTCTCTCGCTCACAGCCTTTTGGGGATCACTGCTACGCATGGCGTGAAGGATTGTCCCACATGGGTTTGGCTTAACCCTTTTTACATGCATATAAGCCTCTCCAATACACCCATTGCATATAAGCCTCTCCAATACACCCATTGCATATAAGCCTCTCCAATACACCCATAGCGTGCTATGGGTGTATTGGAGAGGCTTATATGCATGTAAAAAGGGTTGAGCCAAACTCATGTGGGACAATCCTTCACGCCATGCGTAGCAGTGGTCCCCAAAAGGCTGTGAGCGAGAGAGTCCTCCCGGTAGGAACTCCGGGTTTACAGATGAGGGCGATGCTACTGTGAAGTGGTAACGCTGGGGAAGCCCACATGACTTACACTCAACCCTTTTTCCATGCATATAAGCCTCTCCAATACACCCATAGCACAACCATTACACTTGAATATAGCCAGTCTCATAAATAAAGCAAAGCATATAAATATAAAAACAATAAGAGTCTTAGATTAATTTTCAAGACTTCCCGAGACTTAGAAAATGGATAAGTCCCCATTGTTTTGACTTGATTTAGGACAATTCTAAGACTAGAGATTGACTAGTCTTATTTATTAGCCATAAATAAATAAATAAGAAAAAAAGAAAAAGCATAAATAAAATGTTAGATTAGTGAGCATTTAGGCTCTAGGAAATATACATATTACATATACTTATTAACATATACAAAGTTAATATTAGAAACAATAATATAACATAACATAAATATGAACATGAAGTTGACCAAAACATGAACAATATGTTTCCTCAGCATATGCATCATGGGGATTTTATTTGAAAATGCAATATATATTTTTCATGTTATGTTAACATAATCTAAGGAGGGTGTTTAGTATTTAACTAAAATAAGAGATGTGATTTGTGTATGGATGAAAGAGGAAAGCAAAGTGTTTGAGAGAAATTTTAGAGAGAAAAATTTGGTAGCGTTTTGTTATGGAAGAGAAATGAGAGTGAAAAATGAGAGGGAGGTGATGGGTATTTATAGAGAGAAGAAGGAGGGAATTAAAGATGCAAAAATAACATAAATAAGGGGAGGAAAAGAAAATGATAGCAGCTGCAAATGGGGAGAGGAGAGGAAAAAAAATTAATTTAAGTGGAAAAAATGTAATGAAGTATAAAATAAGTTAAGTAAAAAGTGTAGTAAAGTTTTATAGCAAAGATAATTGTAAGAGATGTAAGAGATGTAAGAGATAGGTGTAAGAAAAAGTAGGGAGAATTGAATTACAGTAAATAGTAATAAATAGTAAACGAATAGCAAACAAGACAAATAAATTACCAATAGTAATGAAAATATACGTAAATGAGCTATATCTGATATTTTTAGAAGCCGAAAAATTTTGTAACTGATATTTTATGATTCCTTATTTCACTACGAGTCTAAATATATTGTCGGAATATTTTTACCGTTTTGCGTATTAGAACCCTCATTTCAGAAACCGATCCCGTTTGGGTCCGAAATAAGTGAGTTTTGGGCGAATATGATCTTTTTAAGTTGTAAGACATTGTTTCAATCTATAATCTAAGGTTAGCTCATTTTTATTATTCTAGATTTTTAAGCACAGGATTAACGGATCTCAATCCCCTAAAACTCAATACCGCCCTAGGTTGTTTTAGGATTCCAGTTTAACCTCCGGTCCTAGAGTTTACTTATAATTACTGTAAAATCTAGATGTTTACAACTATAATATATATTTGGTTCGAAAACTAAGTTTACTCTACTTTATGATTTAGTTAATATTTTACAATTTTTGGGATTATCTAATCGAGTCTAAGGCTTCCAATGTTATATGTCGACTCGGTTTGACTTTTAGTAGTAATTCTAAATTTTTTTTTCTAAAATTAACCGAACGTTCTAAGGTTTTATAATTTTTTCGGTGAATATTATTTGGATATACTATCTTGATTTACGTGTTAGATATCATATAGATGAATTGTTCAGTGTAGTGATTTTGAGTCGAACGATTATTGAATTTTCATTTCATTTTTTAAGGTGCTTTTTTTCTTGAGATATGAAATTTCGTATTTGACTTTATTTAGAGTTTCTAGTGTTCTATTTTAACTCGGGTCGTTTTTTCTTTAGGGTTTCCATTTTGTTATTAGCTCTAAGATTGTCTATTTATTTATTTATTTTTTAAGAGGACTAAAAAATTCAGGGGTTTATGTCGCGACCTTATGTGGGGCCTAGTAGGATTGCCCTAAATCGTCATATCACGTGTGCGCCCACAACATGAGGATCGCCTTGCAAGTCAGAGTTTACAAGACTCTAATTAATTATCCTCTCATTGTATTATACATATATAAGTTTATTATGAAAATAATTTATTGGATATCGAAACTTCCACAGATCACAAAGACCGCAGAGAATCAGATATCCTATCAAATGACAAGATAAGGTAAACCTAGGTTTAACACAAAATATCAACTAGGTTTACGTTAAGAAAAAGACTACATTTTCATGTTTACTCTCTCAACTAGGTTTAACCTATCAATTCTCAATCTTCTATCAGTCTTGTACAACTTGATCTTTGTCACGCTCTACACTCAAATCCTATCCCATCCATGTATTCAACCTACCTGCAAAAGCAAACTGTTGGGGAGTCAGCTACAACTAGCCGAGTGAAGTATACCCTCGGTCCATACCGTTCAAGCAAAAGCAAACAAGTTATTAAACAAGCATATGCAATGCAGACAATCAAATGAACAAATATATATGGCCAACCGGTAACCATATATATATTCGGATTTATGCCCTCCGAATCCGGGGTTGGGGCACATCCACACATCAGCACCCAGACCGCTACTACTTCGGGAATCAAATTTATTCAAGGAGTTTTTCATATATAGAAAATAATATACATATAACAACATCCCATTGAAGCAAGATATCATTAACAATGACCCGACGCGATTGTAGGAGGTGGGCCGTCTCCCGAGGAAGACTTAGTTCCCATTCCCCTAGAACAAGGCCTATGGTACACACTAGGCATATACCACTTCGGTCCTCCATGTTCACCATCCTCACGGGATAGTGTGGCCCATCCGAGTCAAAGTGTAGTGGTGATGGCCTTCTACATGCAATCGTGCAATGCATGATCAATATTATGATTATCATGCCAATAGTTATTAAGTCCATTTATTGGTGATCAGACAATTATCAGACACTCGCAAAGATCAAAATGATTAAACAACACTCAATACTTAACGTTCAGAATAATGTATAGTATTTTCAACACAGATAACAAACACGAGCAACCACAAGTGTAAATTTCCCAACCCCATACTTGAATCATTTAATTTATATTAACAAAATATCATACTCTAAACCTTCAAGCACAAGCAGATATGAAGGTCATCGGAATATACTCACCTGTTTATCCTTGCTTAATGGTAGTAGAAGTCTACAAGAAAACTTGAAGATGGATCTGTCTCCCTTTAGAATTTAGATACAAATACTTATTACTATACTATTATTCATACAAAGAAACCTATTGTGTCTTAAACTTCGAGTTTTACATTCTTAATCTAACCTTAATACATAATTAGTCATTTTGAAGTTTGTAAAGGCTACGCTTCGTAAGTTAAACTATAAAATTGTATAATCTTAGTTTCCTTAAGAAAAGTATTTTAGTTATTTTCAAATATCAAGTTTAATCACGAAATCTTAAATTGGGCATATTATACTTGTTTTAATTTAGATTTTAACATAAGAGTAATCATTGAAAAACTTATCGAATATAGTTTTTAATTGTCAGGTTAAACTAATCATTTTGTATATTTTTCCTATATTACTTTAGGGGCTCGAAAGGTATCGTAATGATACCTAGGTTTCTTGTTTTATATTCTTAATTATTATTTCAAGTTCGATTCCTTGTTTCATGTCTATTTCATCAAGTATTAGTGACTAACTTAATTTAAGTTCATTACTCTACTTTTTAGTTAAAGCGTATACGTTTATATTTATTTTCATTTTCTTATCTTGATCTTATTTTAAGTATGTAACCTTAATTAATTTGATTATATTAGCTAATATTTATGATTTCCATTAATCTACACTTTATATCCTTATAGTCTTACAAGTGTTGAATTTTATACTTAGAGTTACGGAGTTCTTGGTTAAGTTTAATCTTTCAATTATAATTTATATTATCTTGATTTTCTAATTTGTAATTGAATTACTTAAATTTTATTCTAGGAATCTTATTCTTTTATATGTGTTGAAATCTTCATATGTCTATAAAGGTTTGTTATTGAGTATATCTAATAGATTTAAAGCTAAATACCTTTTTCTATATAATATTTAAATCATATCAAGTTTATCTATTAATATATTTCTACGTATGATCTGAATCTTATATTTGTAGATAAGGTCACATATTGAAGTTTAATTACATATCCAATCTTCTTATTGATCGGATAATCAAATATGTTTCATTTATCAAATTCAAGTAAAATTTTTCTTAAGTTTTCTTATAGGGATGAAACTTTTATTATAAGGTTCTAGGGTTTTCTAAGTTTTTATTTTCCTCCTTAATTCCATTTCTACTCATGAATATATGTTGTGTGTGATTTAAATTATTTAAACTTGTCATAGAACATCTCTATTCTTTTTAAATGTCAGAACTACGCTATAGGTTTACTTTACTTAATTCTAATTGTTTCTTTAGTTAAGTTTTACTTCATAAAACATAACGAGTGTTTATATAAGTTAAGAATATTTTTGTTTTAGTGTTTTCGATATTAAAATCTTAGTTTGAATCTTATTTATGTAGATTATACCTAATATCTAGTTTTAACGGTTACATCTCAATCCTAGCGATTTATCTTTAAATCATCATTTGCTAACTGATATACTTTAAGGATCTAATAATTCAATTTAAACCACTAGTTATTGTCTTTGAATTATATTTATCGAGATATTACTCGTTTTGGAAAATTACTATTCATTTCCCAGGAGGTCACCCATCCTAGGTCATGAGCACGCTTAACTTTTAGTGTTTTGAGAATTTTTCAATATTATACTACATATATCTCTATAGTCAAGGTTCTATATTTTTCTTACATTGTTTTCAAGTTGAAAACTAAATAAAATCTACGGAATCGGATAGATTTAGGTTTTTCACCTACGCGATTAAGTTTCCAGATCTATAGGTAAACTAGGGTTTTAGTCTATATGGTTGAAATATTATAACTTTCATGTTTGTGAAATCAGAATTTTAATTTGGCTTTAGATTAGAAGATTTTGATCATTATTGATCCTATCGGGTATATTTCAACTCTAGCGATTTATCTCTAAATTTCTATTTACTAAAAATAGACTCTAAATATTAATTATCTAATATTATAATCAATTTTCTATCATCTAGGTTTTTATTTATCAATTTATTATCATTTGATAAGCGAAATGTAATATCAACTAGTCTAAATACACATACTAGCATGACATAATTTTATATTATTATCATTATATATGCATGTAAATATGTATATTTATAATAAAAACTAATATTAAAACTCTTAATATTACGAAAACTTCTACGTACGGATCATAATAGTAAAATTTTAGAGTGATCGAAACCTAACCTTGTGTGGTCTTGAATTGAAGAGCGTATTGCCACGATCACAACACCACTTCGGAATTGGAATCGGTTGTCGTATGTGAAAGATACGAGCTTTTGAAGATCGGAGGAGCTTCTAGATTCCTTTTTTATTTTATTATTTTCTTTTTCTTTTCTTTTTTTTCCTTTTTTTCTTTTTGTTTTTTTTCTTTTTTTTTTTTCTTCTCCTTTCGAGAAGCTTTTTCTTTTTTTTTTTTTTTTTTATGCAGTCTTCATTTGAAGAATGAGAGAGAGAGAGAGAGAGAATTGAGAGAATGCGATGAGAGAGAGAACGAGAAAGGGAGAGAATTTATAGAATTTTTTTTGGTTTATTCGGCAAGTTTCATTTTTTTTGGGTTATAATTAATACATACGATAAATACTCATTTGATAATATTTTTAGATGAAAATTTACGTACCTATTATATTAAATATTTGAACACTATGGTATACTTAAAATTTTGAATTTAAGACTTTTACTTTGCAGCTTTATTATCTATTATCGTAAATTATAATTTATTCTTTAAGGGTTTAAATTATTAGTATTTTGATATTTTATGACCTAATTCATAATTATATTGTCTTTAATTTGACTTTATTTATATTCTACTATTATAAATTTATAGTGTTTATCTTTTGTTTGTATCTTACTTATCTTTATTAGTTTTTAGTTTATATATTAATCATATTATTATTGTTATATCTTACGGAAAATTTTCTTTGATATAGGTATAGTTTATGCTTATATTTTTATTTTAATTAAGTCTTTTATTGTCCATATTAGTAATTACCAATATTTAAATTCACGAAAAGCGGGAATGGTTTTTCGGACATTTTCTAAAATTTCCGCCAGACATTACTATCTATTTAACAATTACCAAAAATTAAATAGACGTATAGTTCAGGGTGTTACAGTTTACATTTTTACAACTCATCCATCCTTGCCTTCTATGCATGATTGTCAATATCATATTCATGTTAAAGATGAATCCTAGTTAATATGCATCCCTATCACTATCCACATTTCCAAAAGTTTGAAATTAAAAAGTTAGTGGCAGAAATTCTAGAGACGAGTATTATTAGACAGACTACTATTCCTTTTTTTCACCGATGTTTTTAGTAAAGGAAAAAAAATAGTACATGGAAATTTTTTGAGGATCATCAAGTACTCAGTCAAGCCACAGTTGTCGATAAATTTCCGATTCCAATTATAGATGAGTTGTTAGATGAATTACGAGAAGCAAAACTATTTCCTTAGTTGGCTTTAAGGGTTGGATAACATCAAATTCAGATGTATCCATCAAATATTCACTAGACAACATTTATAACGCATGAGGGTCATTATAAGTTTCTCATAATGCCATTTAATTTATCGAATGCTCTATCTACTTTCTAAGTTATAACAATTGATATATTTCACAAATTTTTGCCTAAATTTTTTGTTGTTGTTGTTATTGTTTTTATTTTTATTGATGATATTCCAGTCTGTAGTGCAACTATTGAGGAGCATTTGGAGCATTTATTAGTCATATTGCAGTGTCTTAGAGACAATATATATATATATATATATATTATGTAAAAAGGAGTATGTGTTCTTTTGCTTAATCCTCGATTGAATATTTTGGACATTTAGTCATAGTAAAAGGAGTTTAAACAGATGATACTAAGATTAATGCCATAAAAAATGGTCAGTACGATTGAATTCAAAACAAAGAGGATTTTTATGTTTAACATATAGGTGTTTTGTACATCAATATGCTACAATAGCAGCACCTCTCACAAATTTATTATGACAGGAAGGGTTTAAGTCGCCAAATAAAGCTCAACTAGCTTTTGATTCTTTGAAATAAGCATTGATGACAACCCTTGTTTTGCTGTTGCCCAATTTTCAATAGGATTTCATAGTTGAAACATATGCTTTAAGAGTTGGAATACGTGTGGTATTACAATAGGGGTTTCAACCAATTACTTTCTTCAGCAAGAAGATAAGTTTTAGATAACAAAATGCTGGTGCCTATATTAGAGAAGTGGTAGATATTGTAGAAGCAGTCAAGAAATGGAGACATTACCTCCTTGATCATCATTTTATTATTAGGATTAATCAAAGAGTCTAAAGGAAATCTTGTCTCAAACAATACAAATACTTAAACAGCACAATACTTTGTTGTGGTGGATCGTTTGATAAAATATTGTCATTTTGGATGTCTGAATGCTAATTTCATAGCAATTAAAGTTACTGATTTATTTATACAAATAGTGGTGAAACTTCATGAAATTCCTACAAAAATTGTATCTGACCAACGTCATATTTTTGTGAGTTTTTTTTTTTATTTTTTATTTTTTTTTTCCGAAAAGAATTGTTTTGTTTGAGTGTTACTTAGCTTAAAATGAGTATAACATATCATCTTCAAATGGATGGCCAATCAAAGGTGGTCAATAGATCTTTAGAGCATTATTTGAGATCATATGTTATGGACTGTCCAAAGGAATGGTCACGGTATCTGCCATAGGCGAGATTTTGCTTTAATACTAGTTTTCATACTAGTACTCAAATGACCCCATGTGATGCTCTTTATGGTAGAGAGCCTCCTAAAGTAATGGATTACTTAGTTAGGTTTAGTGAGGTTGAGGCAGTAAACAAAGTTGAGATTATGGGATGTAATTTTGAGAGATTTAGGATTTAATCTTTCATAAGCTCAATTAAGAATAAAGAATTTTATAGATCAAAACAGGACCGAGAGATTTTTTTATATTGGTGATTATGTTTCTTTTAAACTTTAGCCATATAGACAAACTTCTTTGGCTATTAAAGCTTAAGCCAAATTGTCACGAAGATGTCTTGGTCCATAAAAAATCTTTGCTAAATATGGAATTGTTGCTTAAAAACTGGAGCTACCTCAAAATTATAGAATACATTCAATAGTTCATGGTTCTTTGTTAAAGAAAGCTCATGGGTATGTTCTTGAAATAGTTCGATTGCCATATTCTTTTGTTAATAATCGTCTAGTGGTTCAACCTTTGGTTTATTTTAGTGCACAACTTATTAAGAAGCATGACAAGGTGAATACTCAAATATTAGTTCAATAGGATTTAGAGCTGCTAGAAAATGCTACATGGATAGATTTGAAGTGTTATGAATAATGGGAGGTATCATGAGAGGAAAGGAAATAGGCCATCTTATCCGAAGGATATGCCTACTTTTAATGGACTTAAGCATATTGATACAAATAACATTCAATTGGTAACAGATTTATCAATTATTATAGTTACAAGTAAAACTTCATATAAATAAGGCACAAGATGAAATAGAGAGGGAATGGCTAGAATATACGCTAGCTACTAATCTTTCTTCTTCAACCTCTCTTTCTTCGAGCTATTAGTAGCTAAAAGATCGGTAAGTGTTTTTTTTTCCATCCTTTTCTTCTTCATTCACAAATTTCATGTAGAAAACAAAATCCAGTTAGACATTACTCAAATATACACAAACTGATACAGTAGAACGACGGACCAAGACACATACCTGCATAATATAGTTTGATTTCTTCTTTTGATCAAGATCAAGATTAATCTGAGGAAAACTTAATTATCATATTCTTTTGTAGAGTTTTGAAAAGGGGCAAGAGGAAAAGAAATTGGTATCTATGGTTGTGGTAATTTTCTTTGTTTTTGTCTTACAAGATTTGTACTATGGTAAAGTGTAGTATATTGTTGTTAGTGTTCTAGAAGTTTGTTAGATATTTCTTGTGGACTTAGGTTAAAGTTTGTAACTGGACTTTGTAATTAGACATTATTATTGGATTTGGTTAATGAACTGAGCTGGAGAGCTATCATTTACCCTGTAGATAAGTACATACATACACACACATTATAAATATTTGTTATATATATATATTATATGACATATATATATTACGTTATATATATCTATGCAGTATATATTATATGTAATTCATGCTTTATATGTATTCTATAATTTACATGCATTTATTATAAATAATTTAACCACTTTATTAATGTTCTAGGTACAATCACTATTTTAATAATATATTATATGCATAATTTTTATATACATATAAATTGTATATTTATAACCTATAGATTTTATTATATGTGTATTATATCTACATATATATTTTTTTATAGATATCTTATTAACATGCTATATGGCATATATGTTGCATATATATATTTATATATGTACATACTATACATATAGCAAATAAATCAACTATATATTTATATACACATTATATATATTATATGTTAAATAAGATCTATATTTCATATATATCATATGTATGTTCTACATATAATTTATATTATGCTATACATATGCATGTTGTGTGTTCAATTTGTTTCTTATGTGAATTGTTTTGTTATTTTTGTAATTTAAAATGGATAATAATATTACATTTTAACAAAATATGAATACAAAATAATAACAATATATTTTAATTGGTATGCGGGTCTGTAAACGGGCTTAGGTCCTAAACTCAAACCTAGACACATTTAAATTTGTCTCGCTTTCAGGTTCAACTCATTTATTATTCGTATCGATTTTTACTTATTAAAACCCTTTTATAATCGTATCATATCATGTTTGGATTCTTGAGTCAAGTCCTATATTGTCAACACCAATAATAACCACTTTAACGCATGAATATGACTTTACAGAGAGGATTAAAGATTGTGCACTTGCTACATACAAGTCTTGTGTTAGATCTAAAGAGCTTTGTCATCATCAGGATGTCACCTACACACTAGTTTTCTTCCATTTACAAATCAATGTTAAGATTATCTAAACTTTTAAAGTATATTTTTATCATTAAAAAAAAATTTTAAAGTATATTTATAATATTATCTTGTTTCTTATAATTTTGTTATATAATAAATACAATAGTTCATTGGTTGAGGTGCAAATCCACATTCGGTCATTAGTTTAAACCTTATATACTCGTTATGATCCCATTAAATTAAGTTTTCCACTTGATGAGCTTTAGTCAAAGTCTCTAACATGAAAGTGAAGGGATTGTTACATAATAAGTAAACTAGTTACAAGCTCTTATAGCATGCAAAATATGAATGCATTACTAATAGCACCTAAAGAGTACAGTAAAAGAACAGTAATATTAAAAAAGTATTATAATAAGAAAAGCAATAAATTATAGCACTATGTATGAATTTAATTTTTAGTGAAAACAATATTAAAGAAAATATTTACCATGACTAACACTTTGATGATGTAATTTCATGAATAAATTGTAGATATTGCATATATGTTATTATGTCCTTGTACATATTTATTATATACTGACACTATATGATATTAATTATTATTTTTATTATTTCATTTCTTTTATAAAACATAAAAGTCGCACCCTTATAAGTAATATATAAATAGAAGTAGTTAATTTTAATTAGTAAAAAGATGTAATTGATAAAATGAAAGATAATGAGTACTAAATAACATTATTAATGAAAAGATACGAATCATAAAAATTTTCCATATTGAAATGCAATTGAATATCATTTTTCAAACAATGGGATGGAATAACATGATCTAAGGTTGTGTCATCTATACTATTAAGGCAAAAGCACCTCTTTTGGTGTCTTTAATATAAATATTTTTAGTGTAAATGTTTTTAGCATATGGACGTAAAATATTTTTTATTTTCCTGAAATCATGAAATTAAATAAGGTTTGAATAGAATTAAATAGCGGTTAAATAGGCATAATCTTTTCTTTTTTTAGCATATAGGCATAAAATATTTTTGGTATCCTTAAAATCATGAAATTAAATAGGATTTAAATATAATTAAATAGGGGTTGCATAGATATAGTCTTTTCCTTTTTTAACTTAAGCATGTGTTTTTATATACCGATCTAAAGCTCTGATGTCACATGGCAGTCACCTAACATGGAAAAGTTACCGATGAAAATACAATTGTAATTGTGATTTGTAATTAATTTTCTAATTTTTAGGACTAATTAAGAATGTAAATTATGGATGTAAAATATTTTGGTATCATAAAATTAAATAGAGTTTGAATAGAATTAAATAGAGGTTGAATAGATATAGTATTTTTCTTTTTTAGCTTAAGCATGTATCTTTATATACCGATCTAGCATATGCCTAATGTAGGTTAACTTTATCAACACCATTAACAAAAAAAAAAATTAATACTATTCTATCTTTTACATACCTATTTATAGCTATTCACATAGACCTTTCTTTGTAAATATACTTTAATGTTACGTCACACATCAACATATAATTACATGATTTTATTGTTTCGCAATGAGATTTTTATAAATTTTGAATTATCATATTTGCACGAATACTATGGGTGTGTGGTCCGCTTGTTTTACATTAATTATATAAATGCACTATTTCAAAAGTTACAGAAATGTGAAAAGACATATCTCTTCAATAGAAGTTCTCTAATTGTTACTCCAAAAGTGATTGCAATTAGAAGTCTAATAATTTTCATAAAACAAAGGCCAATTTTTATAATGATAGACTATCTCTAAATCCAATTTAAGTTTCATTTGTCTTGTATACATAAAAATAGACTATCTCTAAATCCAAAGCAAGTTTCATTTGTCCTGTATACTGAAATAGCATTAATATGAAAAACACAAAAAATGTGTATTAATAATTTGATGTAAAAATGGATTATTTCAAAACATTATACAACTTATAAAAATATACAATATGAGTGAGATTTTTTTTTTTTAGTCATTACAAATGGGGAGGAAGAATTAGAACCTTCAGGGGAGATGTCACTAGGTTATAATACGAATGAGAATTTAAAAGCTCAAAAATGCTTCTCTTATGCAATTAGTATGAGGATTTAGGGTAATGAACTAAAAAAAAAAAAAATACAATGAAGATTTTACATTCATAATAATAATAATAATAATAATAATAATAATAATAATAATAATAATAATAATAATAAAGAAGTGTGTTATTAAATATGAAAGTTTCAAAATTTATACAATTATATATAAAGTTAAATTTGAAATTATACTTATTTATTGAAATAACAATGTTATAGAATGATAATGTACAAAAATAACTTATTGTCTCATCTCTTAAAAAGAGAACAAGAGTGGAAAAGAATGGAGAAAAATGAACAAATCGATGATTACGCTATTAAAATATATGAATTTTTTTTTTTTGCTTATTTGAATAGATAGAATGGTAGTTGCTATCATGCATAGCATCTCTTTTAATTTAGTATAAAAAAAATAAAAACAAATAACCATTGCAATAGAGAAAGCATTGCAAAAAGTGAACGAAGAACTACAATTTAATGATAAAGATGAAGAAAGATTAAATTGGATATATATATATATATATATATAGAAACTAATGGAAGAAAATAATGTGAGAAAGGGAGAAAAAAAGAGTAGAGGAAAAAAAAGTGAAAAAAAAGGGCAAAAGAGATAAATGAAAGGAAAGGGAGAAAAGACAAACAAGAATTAAAAAAGAGTGATAATAAATTTATAGCAAATTTATGGGTCATTGTGAGCTGATTGGGTCTAGGGTGGGCAAGGTATAAAGTATTATACGTACCCTACCCTATAAGACAAAAGGTATAAAATTGCTACCAAGAACTAGGGCTGTAAGTGAGTCGAGACAGCTCCCAAGCTACTCAAGATCGACTTGGTGAAAGCTCGAATTTGACTCGCTTACAATCGAGTCAAGCTCGAATTTGAGCTACTTGATTAGTTACCGAGTTCAAGTTCGAGTTTTAAAATACTCAACTTGGTAAGCTCACAGCTTAATCGAGCTTAAACAAGTATTAAATCGAGGTGAGTCGAGTTCGAACTTATCGAGTATTAAATACTCTTTATAATTAAATTAATATTTAAATGAATAATTGAGCTTAATCGAGTCGAGTTCGAGCTTACTGAGTATTAAATCGAGTCGAGATCGAGCTTAAAAATAAAAAATTGATCGAGTTTAAGCTTCGAGTTTTTTATTCAAGTTTAGTTCGAGCTTGGTACTATATCGACTCGATTCAACTCGTTTACGACCTAGCCATAACCTACCTTATAACACCTTATACATACTCTATACCTTGTGGAACCAATGCTATGTTTCTTTGTTTTTCAAATTTCAAGTTTGTTGCAATATATAAAGTTTATGTAATATGTGAAGTTACCTTATTTTTAGATTTATATCTTAAATAACGTAGTAGTGAAAAATTAAAAAAAAATCAATATCACGAGTTTTACAATATGTAGAATTTATGTATATTAAAGTTGAAATTTGTAATAAATACTTAAAGAACCTGATTATGCGATTTTAAAAAAATTGTAAAACATTTAGCAAATTCTAAAATAATAGAGACAATTTTGTATTAATTAACCTCAGAAGATGAATAACACATCTACGCAACTTAAAAGTTAATGGACGTGCAAATGAAATTCTTACAAAATAAAAATTACATGTACCTTTTATGATAAAGTTTTCTAAATAAAAATTTTTAAAAGGTGGTCTATAAAGGATAATCTTAAAGAAAAGTGATCGCAAAATAAAAAGTAAAGTATTATAAAATTTCACATCTATTTGTAATATTTTATTTTTTTTTAATAGCACACATGTGTCATAATGTTCTTAACCATAATCTCTATATAATAAAGTACAGGTTCTAGAGTCAACATAAGGTATGAAGACTTCATACTGTACTTTACTCTATGAAAGTACGTTATAGAAAAGTCATATCTATAACCTACTCTATGTCTCGACCATCTACTTGAACCTTACTCGTCCAGTGAGATATGAATGGATCTCCTATATTACAGGATTATCGGCACACTCTTTGTCATTGTTCTTGTTTGAAAATACCAAAAGAGATAATAACACAAAATTTAAAAATTATATATTGTAAATAGATTAGCCTATTCATTCCTTATAACCCCATTAATCAAATGGTCCAAGCCTTTAGTCAAAATCCTAACCCATAGGGAAGTGTTACACAATAAATAAATTAGCCTATACTATATCTACAAATTTTAAGCATTAACTATTGATGAAATGAATTAACAAAATTTTAAAAACTAAATTAAAGGAAATTGAAAGTATAAAAATGGAGAGATCCACTTCTCAATGAATATGTTAGTACAACTAATGCATAGTAGTACATCTCTCTAAAATTCTTAAATAAAAAAAAAAAAAAAAAGCTTTCCAAATCAGGTAGTGGCCTTTGAGCGTCGTGCACTCAATCCTATGGGCCTACCTTATATAGGCCCATAGTAATTTTGCATTGAGATGTGACTTTATATTTTACTAGAGCGTAATGCCTAGTCGCTTGCCCAAATGACGGCGTCGATCTGATGCTCTAAAACTATACATCAGTTGAACCGTTGGTGAGCAATTTAAATTTAAGGTGGATCAAGTTAGTCAATAAGTTGATTTGGAATTTAAAATAAAATTCAATTATATAATTGAGCAAAATAGAAGTTTTTGTTTACAATCATGATCCAACTCGTTTAGACTCACGATTTAACTTATGTAATTTTATGAATAGATTAATATAGACTCACAAATTGGCTTATAAATTTTTGTATTATATATTATATATATTTTACATATAATTAAAATAAAATAACTCTCTCTGGATAAGTAACATGGATATCATTCTTTATTTATATATTTATTTATTTTGTATATTTAATTTCTAGAATTTAACACAAACCAAATTATTTTTGATCTACTCAGATTGGCTCACTTTAAATTCCGTTCGCCCCCACTCCATATCGATAAATAAATAAACCAATCTCATATTCAAATATAAACTTCATCACCGCCATTGCAACGCTTTGACACGTTGTAATCATTTACCTTCTTGGCAAACATCTCTATCCAATTTATGTGATCTAGTTATATCCCTTCCTATTACGTGATGCAATAATGAATATGCCGGACATTAAAATGAGTTTGTAGGTGGACCTTGATCAGTTGATTAAACAAGTTTAAAAATTAGAAATATATATCGAACTTGACCTATTAAATTATGTTAACTAAAAACTTGGTATAATTGAATGGAAACTTTGGTCTATTTACTATACAATAGTCAGAAACTTTAGTATAAATAAAATGAACGTCACATGAATTAAAATTCTTGATAAGTTAATAAAAAATATGAGTCTAACTCTCAACTTATAGATCCATAATTTATTGATTGAATTATTTAATACAACCAAACCTATTTATGTATATAAAATAAAATCTTAAGTAATCTAAATTGAAAAGGAAACTAAGCGATATCTTATAAACTAGGAAACATAAAATAAAATACCCCAAATAATATTCAGATAATGAAAACTAAAATAACATCTTAACATGTTCCTAAATTGTTGCTAAAATTAACTTAACTTTGTTGACTTAAAATTTTACTTGAATCTTAATCTTGCCATGAATCCGTTGCCACGCCTGCATTACCATGTTTGCCATAAATTTATATATATATATATATGTATATATGTATATATTTTGAATGAATCTATGGTGGTAAGTCCTACTATTTTGGTTTCATATATTGCATGACAGTATACACCGTTAAATTATAACTTATGAATACAATTTAATTATTTGAGATCGAGAAACTTTGTCTGCATAAATATTGTCACACAAAGCTTAGATGAAATCATACCCTTCTTAAAAAGATATAATTTTTAGCTTGTAAAGCCATTATGGAACCTCTTCGATCTTAATGCAAAGCGAGGCTTAAGTGCTTTTCGTGTTATCTTCTTGGCCGCCATTAACACATCTCTGATGTAAGTTGTTCAATTGGTGAATAGAGGCTCTGCTAGTGTAACATTAACGCAAAGTTACTATTGTAGTATTTAGTTGTACTTAGAACATACTAATTAAGCATAAAATGTTATTATGCAAAATATTGAATAATAATTCATATTTTTATCTTTTTGAGCTTTGCTTTAAACTATATTCAATTAGTAAGAACAGATCAACGAAGTTATCTTAGACTTGATTTTCTAAAAAATAACATTATTTTCAAATGATTAGAAACAAATGTTAGATTTAAAGTCAACTTGAATTTAAATATCATTTAAGCTCAACTTATTCTCAACTAAGTTCGCCAGCTAGTGAAGTGAAATATCATAAAACTTGAATTTTAATTCAACAACTCTGATCGCTCGGGTAAATATTGGCTAAACTTGATAACTTACATTAAATCCTGCACTAAGTGAAATAGCATTTTATTTTCCTATTCACATGGTGCTTTAAAGTAATATTTTGGGTTTGAATTTTAGGATTGAGTTATAGAATTCAATGAATCAAGTCCACGAACTTGAGATGATAAAGGCGGATTTGGTATAATGGATTTAAAGTAGATAACATAGGTATAAGCTAGTGTAATTGCAACCCTTGTTAATGTAGCTTGATAAAAAGCTTAGTTTTGCTTGATTTTAATTTGTAAATAAATCGGATTTGAACTCAAAATAAAACTCATTTAATTAGACAAGTCAAGTTCAAGCCTGAGTTTAAGCTCAATTAAGAGTTCAACCCAGTTTGATCTCGATAATTTTCAAATGAGTCAAGGCTAAAGCTCAAAAGCTTGACTTAACGTATTTACAACCCTATATTTAATCTTACTTCCCGTTTCACTTCCTTTCAATCACCCTTTTTTACATGTCAACTGTGCAGATTTCACACAATACAAGCACGTAATCGCTTCCTTAAATCCACACATTCATAAATTTTTTTTTCCTCGACATCATTAGTTTTGATAATATAAAATACTAATCACGCTTTGTGTCGATTGTGAAGTGGATCGAAATCCATGTCAGAAATGTGAATACCGTCCCCTTCTCTCTTGCTAAACTAAATTCTGAAGTAATGGTACGTTTTTCTGAAATAAGTTTGACCAAAGGCCTTTTGCACTGCGATGTCCAAATTTTAGCAATAATTTATATGGTTGCGCCACCTTGATAGCCAATTCTCAGCGGCGGTGCTGACACTGAACACCACATGTTTGCACGTGGTGCTTCTAATGCTTATATTCTCAGCCCACATGGCAACATTTTATTATAATCAAGGGAAAAACCTAACTTTATGTAATATATTCATTTTGGTTTTACTATGTTTAGGTTGGTATGAGGTATACAGAGGCAGATGCGAAATCCAAGTATGAATCATTAAGACAAACGATGATGCCAATTGGTACATAAGGTTCTCTTTCGCTTTTAAAGAGCTTTTTACTCTATCCGAGCCCTTTATTTTAGAGTTTCTATATACCACTTATTATCTTAAATATAATGTATCTAATTTTGTATTAGTTCATTTTGAAATTTTCAACCATTTATAAAAAAATGAAACTAAAAAATCCGACTTTACAACTGCCTCATTATTAATAATGAAAAACCTAAAAAATATTAAGGTTTATAGGAAATTGCATAAAAAAATCTCCTTAGTATATCCCAAGACCAGCTTTAATGCTAAGGAATACTCTAAAATCCTTAACTTGCCATGTTATCATCCCAAAGAACTCTGCATATTAAGAAACTCTTCATTTCATTCCTAAGGATCTCTAAAAGATTATTTCACATTTTTTATATATTTTTGTAGGTCTCACTATAATTACTTCTACCAATATGTTAAATATTTTTTCAAGATAATTTTAGTGTAAACAAAAAAAAAGGTTAAATAAATTTACAATATAAATATTAGTTATATATTGTTAATATATAATTTATTGTCATAGAAAATTTAATTAATAAACCTATTGAAATTGCTCAAATAATAAACAAAAGCAATTTGTTAATTTAAAATCAATACAAACTGAAGCACATTGTCACAAATAAAAAAAAAAAAACTTGGATACATAACATATAACTGAAAAATGACCAACTATTGAACTTTAATATGTAGGTCCAAATCTTCGCCACACATGTTCAATCAAGTCGGTTTGCAATTGGTGGTGTTCTACTCCATCACGAAGTCAAATGTTGTTTGGAATGTACGCCACATAATTTGCAATATAATTGTAAGAGATCTAAGGTGTTGGATTATTGGTGCCTCCCAATTCATAATCTAAAACTTCGTAATTGTTGTTGTAGTCATCACGTTCATCTTTAACAATCATATTATGTAAAAATATGCATGCTCTCATGATTTTTCCTATGACCTCTTGCTCTCAAAACTGTGAATGTCCACAGACTATATGGAAACGAGATTGTAGCACCTTGAAAGCTCATTTAACATCCTTCCTATATCCTTCTTTGTACCTGGCAAATAATTGCTCTTTTGACCATATGGGTAAGATATAGATATAACAAATATTGACTACTCTAGATATATACCATCCGTGAGATAATATCCAATAATATTATAATTCTTACCATTGACAGTGTAGTTGATTGGTAGTGGTCATCCCTTTAAGACATCATCGAATAGAGGGGAATGCTCTAATACATTAATATAATTATTAGAGCCTGGGACAAAAAAAAGCATGTCATATCCAATTATCATATGAAGCAACAGCTTCTGACATAATTGTTGGATAACCATGATCTCCTCAAGTATACATGACATGCCATGCAATTGGGCAGTTCTTCCGCTCCTAATGCATTCAATCAATGCTCCCCAGCATACCAAGAAATCCTTGTTGCTCGCAATAGTAAGTTAGTGTTGAATATCAATAGGATTAGGCTTGCGTAAATACTCATCACCAAAAACAACTAATAATACCTTCAACAAATTGCTTCACACATTAAATTATTGTGCCTTCCGCCATCCATAAGTAGTCATCTAAAGCATCTCCTATGACTCCATATGCCAACATCCAAATAGCTGTAGTGCACTTTTGTAATGGTGAAGCACCAAGTTTACCTACAACATTAATCTTTTGCTTTAAAAAGGGGGAGTAATCCTTTAGTGCTTCTACAATGTGAAGGAATACCGATTTCCTCATTCGAAATCTTTATCGAAACTGTTTGTCACTATGTATTGGGGTGTCTATCAAATAGTCATTAAATAAACGATTGTCATCTTCAAGACGACCTTTGTCTATGTATTGTCTCCTACTCCTTCTCGTAGAGAAACTCTCACTTATCTTTATAAGCATTTGATATAAGGAATTCATTAGTTGTGGTCGCATTATCTCGATTGGATTAATTCTTCAACTGCTTTGTTGGCATTTTTTGTTAGCTCGGAATTAGAATCAAAGCTACTTGTTGACATGATAGTTAGAGAAGTAAAGAATAGTTTCAGCTATGAATGGAAATGGGATAAATGAAAGTGAATGATGAAAATCTATTTATTTGCTTACATTTATACAACTTCAATGAATTCTTTATATCGACTAATTTGCAATGGCTACTTTTAAAAGTTGATTTGATTGAAACTTTAAAATGGCTATTTTTTAAACTTTGAATAGATTGATGGACACTTCACAATGGCTAGTTTTTGAAACATAATGTTATTAGAACAAATAATTTCATCAATGGAATCTTATAATGGCATTTCATCACTAGAAAGTTATGCAATAATTAGTTGGGAATACAACTTATGGTTACCTTTTCTTTTTTCATAATTTCCTTGCGCATCTCTTTAGTCCATTTCCTTTGTACTTCATCCATTGACGATGTATCGATAAACATTATTGATCTTTCCTTCCAACTGCTTTCGATGTTCCTTTTGTTCATTAATTTCATTAAATTTACGTACGATCTCAGCTCTTTTATTATCGACACTATTTGGGTGTTGTAACTTCTTAAACATTTCTGTCATTTCCTCATTACCAACTGCCTTTTCTTCTTGTCTCTTCTTAGCCGTCGTTCTACCTAGTAGATGAATGGTTGATTCATTGACCTCATTATTTAGCGACGTATCGTTATTTGAGGGTGAATTAGTATAGGCTCCACATTTACTTACCTTAGTTCGTTGCTTTGACTTATTTTAGCATCACCAATTTGAGATCTCCATTTCAGTTCATTTTGTAGTATTGCCTAATAGTGCTCGATCATTCATTGTTTTTTTTCCCCGTTCTATTTAAATAGTTCATGAGCATCCTTTATGTAATCATGCTCATTTTTTGCACTTTGTGCTTGCCATTTTATTTGGTCGTATTAAGCTCCAAATTTTGTGACATCTCTTGAGATTTTATTCCATCGAGATTTACATTGGTATCATATGTCCATTTGTACGGATTTTTCTTCTTCTCATAAGATGCTCCTTCCTCAAAACTTTGATGGACTCTTTGCTAGAAAGTGTGTAAAGGTTGATTGTTTCCGACTATTGGACCTTTAATAACTCTTAACCACGCGTAAATAAGAAGCTTATCATCATGCTTTTCCCACTTTTTCCTATGACCTTGATTTCCTTCATTTTCATTATCATCATTGTCTTCTAAATTTAGTTGTGTGGAATATTGTGGATATTGTGAATTTGCACTAACAAGTGTTTGGGGTGATTGATCTGATATTAGTTGTGAAAGATTTGCTCCAAGTGAAGCGTATTGTCACATGTTTTTGGGTGTAAAGTGAGGAATATATTGAAAATATGGTGATGTCATAATTGTTGAGTTTTGGTTGAAATTATATGATTGACTAAAATTTTGTGGGTTTTAATTCATGATCGAAAAATTTGAAGAATATAGAAAATTTGGAAGATCTTGAAAAAATATACTAAATAGGAAATAAGAGTTGCTTTGCAAATTTGGAGTCATTTGGCAATTTTGTACGCTTTGTAAATCTCAAAAGGTGGTAAGTTTTGAGAGTTGTTGGGATCCATATGTTATCTCAATTTGATAATAGGAGAGATTTTCACATACGCACAAAATGTAGAAAAAATATGGTGTGAAAATATATACATATTTTTACCTATTTATATAGATTGAAGGAGGAAAAAAAAAAAAAAATCAAATAACATTTAAAATTTCAGAATGGTAAGAAAACAGAACGGTCATCGTATGTATTTTCTGAAATAAAATAATGGTTATTGCCTTTTTTTTCTTCCCGTTGTAAAACTTATATTTTTTTCATAATTTCTTTTGCAAATTTCTAGACTGATTTGTTTTAGAATGTTAAAATATTTCAAGAACATTGGTTTAAGTCACCCATAGCATGGTGCAAACTACTATGTTGTTTGGTGCATTTTCTAATGGCCACCATTTTGATAGTACATAAGGTTGCCAAAGTGCTTTTTTTTTGTTTTTTTGAAAAAAAATAATCTTTATTAATTTTATGTTGTTTTCTTATTATATTTATAATAGGGATATGAAATCACCAATCACTCACTAATTTTTTTTCCCTCAGATATGTACTTTTTGCTTTTGAGTGTGTTATGAGCAATAATGATTTTTTATATATGACAAAATATATAGCAGTTGCTATAGAAATTGTTATCGATATTTTATAAAAATTATTATATCAAATTTTATTAATTTCATGTATGATTACTCAATTCATACAATGGTTAACACCTTGAAAACCATTATCCAAGGTTTAGGACTTAACATGAACACATCCTTTTGGTGGAACTAAGATGACTTTATATCTAATTATTTTTTTACTCTAATCTCTTTTCATGTATCCATCTATACTCCTCTCTCTCTCTCTCATAGATATATATATTACACGTATTGTGTAACTACTAATAATATATTAACATATGAACGAGAATAATAGAAGGATTTCAAATCAACCACCTCCATATGACCATGTGAATCTCACTAGGCTCTCTTTGATCTCTATTTAATTTTCTAGTTTCTTTTGTATTTTCAAGATAATGAACATAGTGAAATATACTTCAATCTTGAACACACACACACACATATATATTACAATATTTTATTAAGTCTCAACTTATCTGTAAAACCATTTGGTATTTAGTAAAAACCAAAATTGAATTTATTGATTGGCTTCTATTTAAGTCAACCATGTCATACTTGTAATTATAGCAATAGAATAGCCCTGTGGTAAATTTTTACTTTAGTTAGTTGCATACTACCAAATTTTGAACCAATGACTGGACTTTATAACCTATTGTGTTCTTATTAGATTTACCATAGTCTAAGATTAGAAAGTTATCTTTGCATTTGGTAGGATAATTTTCAATTTAAATGTCATTATAAACATTTAACAAATGGAAGATAGTACGGAATATCTTTTATGTATTTATTTTAGAATTTTTCTAAAAAAGCAGGTTCAACAGGAGAAAATACCTATTAAATGCGTTGAGATAAAGTTAAGATTTGTGCAAAAATAATTAAACCTTTGTTTGTTTCATTTTTTTTCTGTCCATTCCACATCCTTTGGGCATCTACTTTAAACATTGTGTCCGACAAGAATGGCAAATATATGAAAATATAAGTACATATGTTGTATTTTTTTTAATAAAATTAATTACCTGAAAAAGTTCGACTTATTTATCATTTATGTTTATTCATATTTACAAAATTACTAGTTAAAATTTTCTTTTCCATTGCATAAAATATATTTTTAAATTCATCTCTTTTAAAAGTACATAAATTTTGACTTTTCAATTCTCATAACCCAATAACCACCTCTATCATAATCATATATGATAAAAACCGATAAGATATATAAGATACAGATACAATAGTATTTCAAACATCAGATTTTATACATATATAGATACAAAATAAATATATATGTATAAACGAATTGTATTATAAATTAAGATTTTACAAACACAATCCATTTAAACCCGGAAAATAAATACAATTGTGGGCAAGAATCGTCAACGCGAAATGAAGAAGACAGTACTAAGTGTAGTTGATAAATCGTCTCTTACTCTTTGTAAACTTTAGTAAGTATGTTCAGGCCAATCAGTGAGTGGAATCTACCTAGTGTGTGTTTTTGTTACCACTTTTTCGTAATTTCATATGATTATTAGCAGCTCGTTGCACCTCATTTGCTTGGTGTTCCACAAAAATCAATCGTACTTTTCCCTCCACTACTTTATTTCTCCTTTATCCACTATTCCATCTGATTTTGATATGGACTATATTTTGCTAAGTATACCAACAAACTGGCATCATTTCCAAAGTTGCAATTTTTCAGATAATTCAATTGAAAGTAAAGCTGCACATTTTGATCAAATCAGTAGTTTTTTTTGTGGCTATAATGGATTTTGGTCATGAAAAGACGATGGTATATGGTTTAGGTGTTAGTGGACATGCTTGCCGTATTACTACCTACTAGGATTGATAATGCATCCGTACTTTTTAAATCTTAGAAAGAACTAATAAGAGAGTGCATCGTTGGGTTGTGGAGCTTGAATACTGTACACTTTTTCCACGAGTACGGCAATTCAACTTTTTGTGACAGTAACTCTCTCTATTTTAAATTAGTGAAAATCCTGGCTTGGTAGCGCCTCCAGACATAGTCACAATCCGTGATGAACTAGGTGAACAATTTTGTGTTTTTTTTGTCGTTTTAATCTTTATTTTTCGTCTTCGTCTTTCTTTATTCCTTGCATGCAAGTATACACTAGAGATTGCTAATGACCTTATATATTAGAAGCATCAATACCAATCTTTTTAGTGTATGGATTAGCTTTGAATGACTCTTTTTCAATTGTACGGTTAAATAAAACAAAAATGATTATTTAAGATGATGGGGCTTTAATAGTGGAGATTTTTTCTCTTTTTTTATGTTAAAAGAAAAATAAAATGATTGAAGACATATAACATTATAGATAATAAGGTGTTTTTGAAAAGCATATGACTTTTAACATGTAAAGCCATATTAATGCTTCTGGGACTTTTTAAAGGATGTAATACTTGTCTATCAATCATACAAATTAAAATTAATTAAAGACAAATCACATAATATCAATTATCAAAATACCAATATAAAATTATATTTAATAGATGCAATTTGAATTTTTATAAAGGAATTGCGTATCTTATTTGCAATTTATAAACATTGTACCATTATAAAATTACATGGAATACATGTGACATTCATAAATAACAAAATTCCATGTTGTTATTTGTGTAAATAAGTTAATGGCTCTTTTTAGCATTTCAAGCTCAGGGCTTTGTGGTAAAGATAGAGAAAAAAAAAAGGAAAAAACCGCCTGTTATCTCGAAAATTTCATTTACACTATAAACCTACTCCTTGTCGGTTAGGTATTGGATTTGGATCTTCAAACCGATCTAGAAGCACAAACATAGGAAAAATGTAAAGCCGACCAAGGTTTCAGAATAATTTGAATAATGTGGCTCAAATTGATCGAATCTTGTGGTTGTGGGCACATGGGTTTGTTCATAGTTAAAAAAACAACGTCCTTTTCCTTGTCTTTCCCTTGTTTCCATTTTGTCGTATCTTGGTTTCGTACCAGCTAACGGTTATGTACATAATAAATTTCGAAACTTCTGATTAACCCTTTCTTCTTCTTCTTTTCTTGTGTCGTTCATATGTTGTTTAGGTATTAATTGGAAAAACTAATAATATATGTTTGTTTAAGGAAATTTATAGCTAATAATATGCACCACCTTCGGTCGGTGGCAGCAGTATTGACCAGTCAATTATTCCCATGCATGAAAAAAGGGGCAATTTAATTTTCTGACATACAATCCATATTTATTGAATGTTTCATAAAAACTTATAGAAGAGTGTGACAAAGGATAATTTTATAAAGCAGCAACATGTGGAAACAAGGAGTATATGCGAGTAAGGTCTTGTTCGTTTTATCTTTTTTTTTTTTCTCGTTTTGCTATTTTATTTTTTTAGTAGATATTTATCAAGAAATGTATACATTTTATATTTTTACTCTTAAATAAATCAAACAAATTAGATATAGATAAACTATAAAAATTATAAATACAAATTAAATACAGATAAAAATACATATGATCAGACAATCCAAACACACCCTTAGCTCTATAACTAAAGGAATACAACTGTCCAAGTAGAGTCCATCACTAGGGTTGTAAATTGTAATACAGTATAAGTTAAGAGTCCGCGCATACTCATAGCATGATTAAAGTTAAAATTTACAACTCAAACACGATTTGTGAAGGTTCATGAAAGACTTAAAGTCAACTTGTTTAGGTTCAATCTAACTTGAGTAACAATATTATATATATATATATATATTATAATATACACAAACACAATCCGAACACTAGAGAGCTCATTTGCTCCATTGTTCATCCGACAAACGACTTAAAAAAAATTCAATTTTGTTTAATTGCATTCCTGTTGATTTGAATATAATATAGCCAAACTTAAGTAGTTTGCAATTTGATTTACTTAATTAAACTCCTATCCACAACAATGATTCCGATCATTCCAATTTTTAAGGTGAATCTTTTCTTTTTAAGAAGATATCACGAGTACCTCTTTTAAACAATTAAAATTATCTACATTCGATCTCTAACATAGCTAAATTTTTACACTTAAATTAATTATTCTCAAGCCAAAAATTTTAGTAATCAAAACAACTAATGCATAACTCCCCATTTAATTATTATTTAATCCACTTGCTTAATTTTTCAAACTATTAATGGAGTGTGTCCATGAAATAATTTTGTGAGCTTATACTGGCTACTCATTAAACTACTTTTTTTTATGGGTTGATATCATGAATGGTATCTAAACTTTCACAAAATATGCAATTAATATATGAACTTTAAAATGGATTAATTTAATATGTAAATATTAAAATTTATCAGTTATATTATCACTTGCTCGAATCCGGTAGTTGATGGACTTATAATGATGGGCTTGAATTTGTAAGGTAGTATACAAAATAGAAAATGTGTTAGTGGCGTGCCAGATATAGGTCTAATATAGCCACTCTGATGCTTAAGTTAGTATTTTCCATAACAAGCCTACAGATTGAATAAATATAAATGGTTTAGTATGACATTACATTGATCTAGAATAGGCTGTAAATATTTATAGAAGACTAATTCGTTGGTTTTGCTAGTAGTGGGCAAGGTGAATGGGTGAGTGGTTGGTTGGTTTAGCATTACAATCATAGTAGGCTTAGTGGTAGTCATGGAGAAGTGTCACGACACTATCTTATTTCGAGCGATGACCAAGCCATGGATGCTAAGTGAGAAGCGCTCTAAGACCGATTAGTTATTGCATTCAGTTGGTACAAAGGTCAATTTACTGATAATGACTTAGGGGCTTGGGGCCAAGTTTAATCGATTGGCCCAGTGAAATGGAGGGCTCGACTTAGATAATCCCAAAGCTAAGAATGGACCAACAAGTATCTAAGAAGACTTTTCATGTACATTAATAAATCTATCAAGTTTTTTTAAATGATAAATTGATCAATTTTTAAGTTTTTCAAACACTATTTATCAATTTCAAACTTCAAGTACTAAATTGATCAATTTTAAAGTTAAAATACCTAATTGCATATTTTATCAAAGTTCATGTATCATTCGTGATAATATGCCTTATATGATCCTGTGTTTTGTATTTGAAATGTTTACTAAAGATCTAATAAGATAATTTTTTATACTTTTGAATACTGATCAAATATCTTATAAGAAATCAAATATACATAAACATTAGATTATATATAATTAATATCTTAGCGGTTCTAGAAAACCTTAAACATTTTCCAATTAACGTACGTCATGACCATGTTATGAATTTCATGTGCTGTCAGGCGGGGCTGCCATAGCCTGACTTTACTTATTATGTAAATATATAAGTTTATCTTCCCTCGAGAAACAAAATATAATTTTAGTTTATATGTTAAAAAGAGAAACATGCACTTTGCAGGGTTCAAATCTCAATGGATTCAAAAATGTGATTTTCGCCATACGAGATGTTGGATCTTAAAAAGAGCCGACCGGCCTGCCAGCAGAATTCAAATTTTGGTTTAAGATGGTTTAAATTAAATATGATTGTAAAAATATAATATTAAATATTTATTCTTTTTTTTTCCTTGCAAATAATATTTTAAGATGGTTTTCATGAATTAGTTTTATGTGAAGATCGAAAATTATATAAATGTGTGTGTATGTATATATATTATATATATATATCCACACTTCCCTGCTGGCCCATTCTAATTTTCTATATTAATTTTCAGTTAAATATATATATATATATATATTAGTTACATATTTTAGAGTCCAATACTTAATAATATAGATAACACAATATGAAAATTTCCGGGTGCCGCTTTTATTTTTGCTAGTTGATACTTTATAGAGAATAACTAACTATGGAATAACTCATAGATGTGAGATGAAATAGCTCCAATTCCCTTTTTCCGTCACAATAACAATAAAAAATTACCTGGCCATCAAACCTTTCTGATTTAATATTTAATAAAAAAATTGTCTTTTTTTATACATAAATTTTAATAAAATATACCATTGATATTGAAAAAGAATTAAATCTTTTTTCTTTAAAAATCCTAAAATATGCACAATATTGGTGCCGGACGGCATATAATGATCTGCTTCATTACAACGGAGTTTTCACATAATCTGAGGTACCAAAAAGTTTTTGTTTTATTATGTCTAAAAAATATCAGGAAAAAAAAACCAAAAAAAAAAAAATAGAGAGCAAGCCGATATGATTTTGTAGTTCCTAAATGAAAAATTTTATTTATAAAATAAAAAGTCTTTCAAAGAAGAGAGACGTCATTAAGCTCATGACACTTAAAAATCCTAGATAATTTTTGAGAAAATATTATGGTCTCGACGTTAATTTTAATGGATCCAGTCCATTGAATATTTAATGACTCAAATTCATACACAACACCACTAAAACAATTAATATCATAATTATTATATTTATTTTAACAATTAAATAAATCATTGCATTGTCCAATGGAAGTAATGGGACAAAGTAATTGTAGAAGCACCTGAAAAACTGGACACATATGGGCTATGCATTCATTCACAGAGCTTTTAAAATATATTATCAATTAATTAAAATTATAAAAAAAAAAGAGAAAAATCAACACTATTTATCTGAAATTATGGATAATTTTGGATTAATCTTCATATAATGCCAATATGATCTACAAAAATATGAGTTGTGAAGTGAGTACAGATACATATTCATATTATCCAAAAAAGGCCAATTAGCTGGCAATAATTAAGAATCATAAGCACTAGTCAAATAACTAATAACGTGGTCAACTAAAATCATGCCAGTACATTGGATCCGCTTATATAAGTTGTCACACAAACCCCCACAATCAAAATCCTTAATCCTAAGTCACTAACATAGTACTTACCAAATACACCCTAAAACAACTTTTCATTCCTCACACTACACTCTCACAAAATCTCAAATGGAAGAAAAAATCTGGAATTACCACAACAAAAGAAAGAACTATGGAGATCTAGTAGCAGCATTTGCAGTAGTAGCAGCAGCAGCAGCAGCAGTAATAATCATTCCCCATTCTCTCCATCTTCTTGTTGTTCTCTTCATTTTCTCCTAATATCCAAACCTACCTATTTTCAGATAATAATAAGATGAATACGAACAAGAGTATTAACTCTAGATTTGCTGCATTATCTAGGAGTTTTTCCTCAAAGAGTCATTATTCTTCTTCTTCATCATCTTCTTCGTGTTACAGTACTCATAATAATAACGATTCTCCTTTGTTGAAAAGGAGCTCTTCCGTCAAGTGTTCTTTGTCAAGGAGTTTGTCGCAAAAGGGTTGCAAGATTGCAAGGAAATGCAGTTGCTTAGCCAAAGAACAAAAGGCGCGGTTTTATATCATCAGGCGATGTGTATCCATGCTCATTTGCTGGAACAAGCATTCCGGATATGATTTTTGACAACGCTGGATACGTTGAAACAATCATGATCTATGTATGTATAAATAATTCTATGGATCCAAAGTTTAGTTGGGACGAAATTTCTCTGTTTCCAAATCGTATTTTCATGTCAAATGTCGTTTAGAAATGATACAGCATGTTATTGCAGAGGATACGGTGATTCTATATGATTAGTTATTACGTATATACTCGATCGAGATGGCGCAATCGGGTTTGTGTTCGTTTTTCAGAAAGATCATGCCTTCAATTGCCGTTCGATCAGAAGGAATAATCCAGGATCTATTTCATAGATGTGTTTTTCTCTTTGTTTATATACCGTCACAAGAAGAGCATGGACCTGTTAATGTTCACTATATGATAGAGTTTTAAATCTAGTAAGTCACACGTTGGATTTGTTATCCATCTGATGTGTTTGGACAATGTAATAGGATCGATTTAGATCTCTGATTTATATTTGGCTCTTTACTTTTGATTTAGTATTTAGTAAGTTTCACCCTTATGTTCTTGAAAATAGCACATTTGATTCGATTTGTGAAAAATCAAGTCAATAATCATCCATATTGTAGGATGAATCCAAAAACATGGTAATTAATCGCAATTGGTAAATGAGATATAATTGTGTTTTGCTATTGAATGAGAAAATTTACATAATGCAATTACAATTACAATCTTATTCACAGACTCGAAATTCCCCAATCATATTATATTATGATAATCTTAGAACAGTTTATCTATAAATAAACTGTTCGGTAGCATGAGTCGGAGTTTGTCTGTAATTGAATACATATCATAGTAATTAAATAGCCCCAGGCTCTTGTAGCATCCGTTTTTTATTCGGAAACCATCCTATTCTCACCTGTCAAAGGAGGACTCATGACTTGATGCTTAAAATAAAATCACGTACGATGAATAATGCAAGACATATATTATTATAACATAAGCAAGACTAAGAAGAATGATGTTGTGCACAGGCCAGCCTGTGTTGTATAGGACAATATGGATGCCCCCCAATGTCGACAAAGTGGGTATTCCTAGACGTTGACAGTTTAATTTCTAAATGATTTGGTTTCATGTTTTTGAGGACCAGATTTCAAATTCGTTTGCAGACGAACAGAAGATGCAGATGACACGTTTCATGTTTTATATAATGTCAAGTATGATCGAATATACAGTATTATAAGATTGATGGAAGAATCTCTTGTTGTTAAATTTAGCGCTGTAAAGAAGCCAAACTATTTGTAACCTACTCATGCTTCGCTCGGCTCAATCTCGTCTAGTAAACAAGTTAAACAAACTCATGTTTGAACCTAAAATAAAACTCGTTTATATAAATAAGCCAAATTCAAACTTCAATCTTGACTCTCAAGCGACTCGACAACAACTTATTAAGGGTCAATGAACAAACTTGTTCTAAACAAAAAAACTAATTTATAAATAATATATATGCATACATAACTTGATATTTATTATTATCCATCCATTTTTTTTATAAATTTATTTTTATATGTTTAGTTTTTTAGATTTTATGTTATCTTCAAAACCATTTATCAAAATGATCCAAGCTCAAGCTTAAATTTCAGGTTCAAGAAAAAGCTCAATTTGAGATCAAATTCGATAATTCTTAAATGAACGAGGTTGAACCTCTAAAAACCGCTTAACTTAATCATCGGCAACACTCCCTATATTTAATTTAAATCATCAACAAGCCTCAAAAAGCTTGATGTGATTTGATTGCGGCCTATTATTCAAATATATTAGCAATTAGCAAGTGATGCATATATACGTAAATATGGAACAATAAACCGATTCTACAAGTAGCCTCAACCATAAACAATTTAATATGTAGGGTTTTCATATTAATACTTGTAGCTAATATTCTGTGGTGTGTGTTTTCAAGTTGCATGTGATTAGATCCATACTGACGCCATACACACTAAGTAAGGCATGCATTTGGGACCTCATATGAAATAGGCATTATTATTGAAACAACATAAGCTGCATCGCAAAGAAAGGGATTATCATACAACGTTGAAAGACACAATTAGACATCATAGCATATTATAATATCGGTTGGTCAAATTCCTGTTCAAATTATCGGAATTGGTCAACTGACACAGCAAAACCTAGATGAAAGATTCGATTTTATTCATAAAATGAAGGCTTTTTATGGGGAAGGTGTGGAAGCAAAATTGTGTTTAGAAATGAAATATTTCATACGTTTCTATAAATATCAGCGGTCAATATTTCATTACACCGTTAATAATATTAAATTGTTTGAGAGATTTTGTACTTTCACATTACTAGTTTAAAAAAAATGTTATTTAGAAGGAAAGGAAAAAAGAAAAGCATAAACATCTTGTCACTAACGAATTTAGACAAATAATTCCTTAAGGCTAGCCCAATCTAAACGAGATATGGGATAGCCCATCACTCTTTTGCCAACCTACTAATATAGTTAATCATTCATAATGCTCGATCTTACTTAAATACAACCAGTTGGCCTAACAATATTTCCTACGCACTTAGACTACAATGATTGATCTACCTAAAAACTTCCACAACCTCCTGTCTCCACAAGTTGCTAACTACTATAGGTAACCACCAAACTCCAACCATTTATATATATTCCTTCGAGACACCGTAAAATTCAAATCTATACATAGAGATTCTTGACTTTGCTATTTTGTTTACACCCTATCAAATACTTACCGATTTGAGTGTCAAAGTATGGTAATCCCGATATCCACTAACCCATATTGTTTGCAAGCCCATTGATTTATATAGGCCCAAATCCAAGCTACTTTACCAGCAAAACTAAAGCAACAACAGTATCTATTCTTTCATGATAAATTTAAAAAGAGAAAAGAAAAAAGGATTGCTTACAAAAAATTGACCTATATTTTGCTACTTTTGCAAATAGCTGACTTTTTTTTTTTTTGACAACTAGCTTACACATGTTTAACTCCATTTTGTTCCATTCAAATTTCCGTTAATTCAAACACGTGACAAGCATGTGTGAAGCCTAAGTGAAGTGTAAAAAAAAAAAAAAAAGTGTGTCTCCTTCTTCCTCCATCCAAAAGGTGCGTCTCCTTCTTTTTCCTCACAACTCCTCTCTCAAACCTCCATCTCCTCTCTAAACCTAAACATCTCTTTGGAATTTGATTTGAAATTGAACAAATGTCCTCATGTTCTCATAAAGCAATTTAGTCTATTACAATAAAGATGCATCAATGTTGTAATACATTCTCTACATCACCATCTTTTTTTTTTTTTTCATCAGCTTTCTTCAAGTTCCTTAAGATATAGCAATATCTTAGCACTTCAACCTCCCAACTACTACCTCACCCTCTATGCCACGCTTGTAAAGAATTACTCCATTCCTAACCTTGCTTCGAGCAACTATATCTTAAGCCTCTACATGAAGCCTCAAAACCTGGGTGACACACATAAACTGTTTGATGAAATGTTTGACTAAGATGTTCGCACTTGGACTATCCTCAAGTCTAGTTTTACCTTTTCTCAAAGTGGGTTTTCATCCAATATGAGAATCAAGGGTTTGGCTAAATCATTTCACTCTATCTAACATGTTCAAATACTATACTAACTCAAATCAACTTGTACTAGGAAAGAGTGTTCATGAGTGGATCTTCAGGAATCGTGTTCCTACGGATGTTGTGTTAGCAAACTTAGTTCTGGATTTTTGCTCAAATGTGGATGCTTTTTACTGCGTGGGCACTTTTTAGAAGAATAGTTCGAACTAGACCATTACTTTTCCAATAATTAAAGTTTTGGTGGAAAAGAAATAAACCTCATCCGGATCAATCTAAAATAGTAAGGCTTTGGAGTTTTAATGGATCATGGTGGGGCTTTGGGTCTTGGATAGCGGTGATGGTTGTGACACTGTTCTTTCGACATGAGGCTTTATTTCCAATAGCGGTGATGGTTTGTTTCCTTGTTGAACTTTTAACAAAATAAAAGTTCAAGCAACCACATGCAAAACATGTAACTTTAAAAAATAAAAAAAAAGAATTAAATGAGGAAGAAGACAAAGAAAGCTTGCACCCGTTTAAACTAACAAAAATTTAGATAGAACAAAACGGAGTTAAGCACAGGTCAGCATAAGCCATTTGTCAAAAAAAAAAAAAAATTCACAGGTAAGCTATTTATAAAAGAGGCAAAACATTGATTAAATTTTTTATAATTAACCCAAGAAAAAAATATATAAACTTTTTTATCAAATTCTTTAAGTACTATTCCCGCTAGGGGCTTGATTAGGTCTCACGATGGTAAGTTAGGTTGCTTGAAAGATGTAGATGGTCTACCAAGCCATGTTTAAACATCAGTCCCTTCTCCCCATACGGACTTGGGAGCATCAATGCATGAACCAGAAGCATGTCTCTCGGGTGTTTATGAAATGAATGTAGCTTATGATTGTATGGAATCTCGCTCCATACGAGGATTAGGCAAGCAAGGTTCCGATATTAATACTATCTTGGAAACAGTTTATATCCAAAAACAGACAGCTTGAGAATGGTAAATTATCCTATCACCGGATATGGAAGGCTTAAGGTTGCACGAATCTCTTTGTGCATCAGCATATTAATGGGTTATTATATAAATGTGTCTTGTAACAAGTCAACAAAAGGAAGCATTAAGCAGGACCAAAAAAAAAGGAGAAGAAGAATAAACATAACCCTTTCACTAGGCAGGTTTTATATTCCGTGACAAACCATCAATAAATCATTTAATCATTAAAATAAATAAGATAAATTACACGAACATCTTCTAAAAACTTTTGAAATTACAAGGATTCCCTCTTTTTTCAAAAGTAAGCACTTATACTCTTGAATCAAATGTAGGGTAGACTTATTTTGTGAGTTAGCTATTTATGTGTCTATGTTTCCTCATTTATATAATAAAATACAAAAAGTAATTGTCATGTCATAAATTCCTTTTTTTTTTTTTGCCAACATAAAAAAATAAATAAAATGAAAATATTAAATTGCCCAAATATGTGAAGCATAATTTTCTAAAAAAAACATTTAATCCTAGAGAAGAACCAAAAGCTATATAAATTTATCTTTCATCAATTATTAAAATAGTACAACGATCAATAAAACCAAATTAAAACGCAAACCATAAAAATGTTAAGTATTCTTTGCTCTTTGGCCCTAAAAGAATGTTAATTCGGTTAATGTCAATTTGGTTTTGCAGATGCTTATACTATTTTAATAATTGATAAAAAAAATTAATTTATATAGGTTTTGGTTCTAATGTTTTTTAGAAGATTATGTTTTAGATATCTAGGCAATTTAATTTTTCATTTTATTCATTTTTTCATGTCAACAGAAAAATTATGACATGGCAATTACTTTTTTTATTTTATTGTACAAATGAGGAAATATAGACACATTAATAGTCAATTCACTAAATAAATGGACCTCACATGTGTTACTTTCTTTATTTTATTGTACAAATGAACAAATATAGACACATAAATAGCTCGCTCACAAAATAAGTGGACCTCACATCTATTTCTTTATATAAATGAGAAAATATAAACACATAAATAGCTAACTCAGACAATAAGTAGATCTCATATCTATTACAAATAGTGTAAGTCCTTACTTTTAAAAAAAGAGGGGGTATGTGTAATTTACTAAAATAAATATAATAATTAGAATATTAATTTTTTTTTTAGTACTGTGATCTAGGTATGAATCTAAGCTGTTAAATAGCCGATGATTTGTTCCCGTTAAAATTAATAACAGGACCATAAAATCTCCTTGTTTCTCTAATATATGTGTGTAATACGTTACATATTTAGACAAATAATTGATAATTATCAAGGATTGTTAGTAGTGTTTCTGTTACCTTCGCGGTCACACAATTATAAGGCTGTTTGTTACTGTAAAACAATAAAATCGAAGATATAACAACTTGAGCTGGTTTACTTCGATTCACCTCTCTATTTTCAATTAGCTCAGCCCTTTCCCTCATTTAATTATAACAAAAAGCTTTTAGATGAATTAAGTAAGTTGGCTGGATAAAATTCGCCTTATAGTCGGCATTTGCTCGTGGAGGATGACTACCATATGAAGGGAAGATAGGTGAAAAAGAGACTAACAGCTCCATTCGGAAAGTGGTGGCTTGAGCACTTATACCTAGAATTCTAGATTGGGCAGTCACCCAACACTGATAGATGTGACCCATTGACTAGGCTCAGTTGTACCCATCATAACTCATCAAATGATTTGATAAGTTATAGGATTAGAACTGGCTTAAGGCCTCTGACCCAACAAGTCCAAACCGATTTAGGCGTATGCCGAGGTTAGCCAAACTCCTGGAAATTTTGTTTAATTTACCACGATTAAGTCCAGCAACAACTTTAACACACTGTTCGACAGTTTGAGTGGAGGAAGATAGAGAAATATTGTATTTGGCAAGGTGGAAAACGGATGAAATCAATGGAAGGGAAGAGAAATTGAAAGAAATATTGCGTCTAAATACTTAAATTAAGGGCAAAAAAGCAAAGCAATAATTCCCTCTTTATAGTATTATCTTTCTCTAATTTCCTCCATACTTACCAAACGTTTAAAAGGAAAAAAAAAAAAAAAAAAGAACATTTCCTTCGATATCTTCCCATTTCCACATTTTATATCCAAATAAAGGTAAAAATTTATTTGCCTTTCTACAACTTTCTTTTAATCCCCACTTTCCTAGCGTATTGCCAAACACTGCAGAAAGGAATTAGTCTAGAAAAACTTTCTTCCCTTTGTTGCTTAAAGTAAGGAAAAATAAAGAAATCCTCTTGGACAAGACTTTTCTTAAGCCCAGATGAGAATTTCATAATTAATTTAATTTTGATATAAATGGCAGTATGATCCTATCACGAGATCCGTGAGACGGGGAGAGAGCAGAGGATGATATAGGAAAGCACCTTCTTAACTTGAAAAAAAAAAAAAAAAATTCCATTCAGGATAAACTGGGGGAAAACAATGAGAAAAAATAAAATAAAATAAACCCAAAAATCAGAACCTTTTTGGAAAAAGAGAAATCCAAAATACTACATTTGAAATTGAACCGGGATATTTAACTTTTTTCCCTTTGACCATAATCATTCCTTCCCTCCTATTCGTTTTAATTTCTTTCACCCCTATTTCTTTTGTTAAAAAATCTTTCTTTCATCCCAAGCATAAACTAGAGGATTAATAATGGGTATGGGCTCATCAGGTCCACAAGTAGATAAAACGTCATGTAGACTGATTGATATCGACCCATCAATTCCAGAGGAAATCTCCCTCATTTCACCTACGTAATATACACTACTCAAACATATTCGAATCATGTGGAATAGCTTCCAAAATACAATATACACACACACACACACATCTGACTGGGATGCCTCAAACCATGTCGGACCCGTCTGATTCACTATCCCTGCTTTCTTGCCATGCTGATCCCAGTTTAAACTTGCACATAGGACACGTACCTTGCTGCCGCAGCCAGGGATCAATGCAATTAGCATGAAACTGCAGCAAAGGAAAGTGAGATTGGCATGAGCAAAAATGGGGGTGTCGAAAAGAAGGTAAGTAATTTCGAAAAGAGGATAAACCTGATGCAAACATGGCAAACTACGGACAAGCTCTCCCCTGTTGACAATTTCCAAGCAAATTGTGCATGTTAACTCATCCTCGGATGACTTCACACTTGCATCGGATGCTTTGCGGTCTTGTTTTGCCTGCTCACAATAAGGGAGAAAGCAGATCTTAGCAAGAATCGCAAGTCATATATAGAAGACATTAAGCACAGGCACCTACATCGAGAATGCCTTCCATCTCATAAACACAATTGTTCAGTATGAGCAGTATCTCGAGCATCTCATTTGCATAGAAAGTCATAGGATCGCCTAGATGCAACAGTCAGGGGAAATGGTCATTTGGCAATGACTTAAAGAAATATCTTCTTTCATCCATTAAATCTCCAAAATAATAAAGAAATTATCTAGCAAAGACTGGAAACCCTCACATTCTACATGCGGAACCATCATAATAATTCTATGCAATTCCTAAAATGGTAAACTACTAGTCAACCCCCAAGATGGTGTAATGTGAGTTGTGACCCCTCAAAAAGTTTAGTAAAGCCACAAAGGGACGATCACAACTTATTTTTTCACTTCAGTACATTTGTGTTTTATCCGGTCTATCATAAGCATCAAGTAATCATCATCCAAAAAGTGATTAGCTCATTTACACAGAAAACATTAGTTCTACTATCTACTCTACAAATATTTGTATGGGTTATTTCATCCACACACCACAAGTAAAAGAAATGGTTATGGCTGTCTAGAAATAAAAATCATCTGGTCCTCCAGCAGGAAAAAACAGAGAGGATTAGCACCATATGAAGCTAAGAAACTACTAGCACAATCAACAGCTCACCTATCCTACCAGAGAAGAGACTTCCAGTAAAAGAAAAAATTAGTTTGTGACACTAAAAGATGTTCCCATAAAAGCAAGTACCTCATCAGAGCGTGAAGAAGATGCTGCTGCCTGTACTATAGAGCCATCCCTGTCAACACAATTGGAATCAATGATCTGATGGAAACTGTATTGCATCCCACATTTCACAAGCATGCAGTGGAAACTCAGAAGAAAATAAAGAAATGATGGGAGATATGTGAAAAATCTCTTAATATAATTTGGTTCTCAAATATTAGAACTTCGTTAACAGAAGGACCAGAAAGGACCTAATTCATCTTATCACCTCAGAACCTGGAGACAGGACAGTTAAAAGTTCTAGGGTTTGCATTACCTATCCAACCAAATAAAGAATCAAAATTCAAATGTCGTTCACTATTCCCAATGCAACCAACTCAGAGAATAAGATCATCAAATCATTTTTGTTCAACAAAGAAACAAGTAAAACTACTAATGTAATTGAGTATAAATTCTTCACATACTCAATTTTGATTGGATGACCAATAGAAATATTATAGAATCCACAGGGGGACAGCACGTACACAGACACATTAAGGCCTTATTTCCCAGACTACAAGGAAATTTGGATATTCTGCTCCTTACAACCAAATCCCAATTTCAGGGAGACTGCAGGGATGAGAATAAAATTGAGAAATAGTACTCCAATCATGTATTAAAAGTATCTCAAGTTGAGAGTAATATTATGACTCAGTGCTGAGAAAAGGAAATTGCTTTTAGTGGCAGCAAGGAATGAAGCGAGAGAATAATAACACAAATAATTACTAAATCAGTGGATTGTTGTCGAGCTTACCCCTGGGGACCAGATGTCTTGTATTTGTGAACAGGCAGAGCATTTATCTCCTCTTCAGTCATTGAAGGAGTATTATATGCATTATCAGAGTCTAATGCTCTCAGAGCATCATAATCTGCATGACAAATCAGTTACATAAGCAATTTCCCCAAAAATATTCTCCCTAAACCATCACTAAACAAGCAATGACAAGGCTTATCTCATTTAAAGACATATCTGCAATGTAGCAAGCACAAGAACTGAAAGCCTAACAAGTGAATTATATAACTTCCCAATGGAACACTCCTGAGTCCAACAAACCTGAACCTTGCCAATACTTAGATGACAGAAATATTTCTCTGTCAACACCCATATCCCACTCATAGACATAACATCATTTGGATATACAGGTAAACAGATAAGTTAGAGTAATTCAATGAAAAGGCCACTTTAACAGTTAAGAAAAATGTGAATGGCATGTGGTAATAACTGAGCTAAGATAAATCTTTCTATGCCAAGCCAGTTTTACCAACAGTGTTTACCCCTATTGACAAGCAAATTAACAGTTGAACTAGTTCATCATCACTATACACAAGAGGCGCATTCAGATAGATGACCATGGTGAAAGAATCAAACTTCATAGAGGGCCATGTTGTAAGTTAATAACCTTGACAAGATAACACTAAAAACAACCATTGACATTTTATCCTCTATCAGCGTGTGTGTTTAAAAAGGCACAAAGCATACCTAAATCGTCAAAGTCACGATCGAGTAGTGCAAGCTGAAGTCTCAATCCTTGCAACCGTCCTCTAGTTGCAAATGCTATAGATGGTGGCATATGCACACGCAGCTCTGTATGACCAAGCAATCCACTAGCAGCTGCAGCATGAGCTCGAGCCTGAGCTTGCAGTTGTTGGCAAGTAGCATACATCCTAAGGCTTGTTGCCATCATAAATACGCCCACTACAAGCCAGAGCTGTATATAAAAAGCATCCTCCAATCAATAATAAAACACACAATGTTTTGACAAATCAGCAAGCACAATTGCAGAAGAAGTACCAGAAAATTTGATGACATTTGATGAGAGTTCAAGACCATGAACAGCAAAAGAACTGCTGAAAAACAAAGTAATGTGGGTTATGTAGACACATCTAAGAATAAAACACAAAGAAGCAATTCTCGCAGCACAAACATTACCTGTGACTAGAAAAGCCAAAGAATTCGAATTAACAGGACGATGTGGCTGCAAACGCTGAAAGAGAGAACCACATAGATTAATTAATTGAAAAAGATGGACCAAAATATCTATGCATATCGTATCGATTCACATACCATAGCAGGTGGTTCATGGATAAATCCTGGAAATCCACTTTCTATGTCTCCTCTACTTCCTCGAAAGACAAAACTCATGGCTGCAGAAGCAGTCTAAAATGCCCCCTTGTCTTATTAAGGTTTAGTGCTTACAAAACAATGTAAGAGCAGTCCTCAAAAATTTTCCTCCGATCTTCACTTCCCATGCAATCAGACCTCTTCTTCAGATCTGCTGTCACGAGAAAGTAAATAAATAATTAAATAAAATGGTAGAAAATTTCAGGGGAAAAGGTAAATACAAATATTTAAGGCATATTGAAATGATTTTTCAGCACAAAGGTATGTTTATTTCATCATATTCTAGTCAACTAGACATTGTATTTTTGTCGATTCAAACAAATATTTATCAAGAAACAAATGTCGATAAAGAAAATGACAGTTTTACTCATAAAATAACCAAACAGATACAATATAAATATAATACATATCTAATACAAATAAATTAATGCAAATCAGATACAAACATAATATAAAAAAAAAATACACCCATCCAAAACAGACCCCAAATCAATGGATAAGGGCATAACTAAGAAATCATTAACAAGGACAGACCGAAAAAACAGTTTAATTCTGTTGAACCAAACACAAAAATTTTCCCTTTAATGGCATCATTTATGTTCATGTCATCAGCAAGACATTGCAACACATTAAATTTGTCTCGTTTGCTATATCTAGATCGAAAATGATAAAGAAACACAACAGTTATCATAAACTTTACACTAGAATTATCACAAAATACCCACACCTATGGCAAAGTACGGGTAAATTGTGGCACATTCGCATCGAATTCGTGATAACTTCTTTCATCACCTACAATTGCTCTATTTATCATGCATGAGACTCATGCAAAGAAGAAAATCCAGATCTCTACTCGAAACGAGCCATGAAATTTTTCATTGAATTAACTACTAATATATGTACACATATATGTATGTGTGTGTTTATTAATCAAGAAGATATGATTGATCGAAAAGAAACCCTAAGAGAAAGAGAGAAATAGAACCATCATTCAAATTGCATCCATAAGAAAAAATATAAGTACCCAAAAACAAACCCTAAAATATCATATTCGGTGAATCACGCACAAAAAAATTTTAACGAATCGGCGCGGAAGAAGAAAACTTTAACCATTGACAAGTGGAAAAAAAAGTAACAAGAACAAACTGAAATTGTGCAATGTGGCATGAATTACGCATATGCAGTACCAAGTCGAATAGATCATGCGTTACGCAATACTGGCACTGTTAATTTCTGACACGACATCATAATACGAATCGAAAACAATATGAAAAAGAAATAAAGTAGAGAAATTTAAACACCGACAAAGAGAAAAAGAACAAGGGAAAACCGAATTCAAGCAATGTGGCATGAATTACGCATATTCAGTTAAGCAGAATAGATCATACTTTTCTGTGGCAGTGTGGCTGCTGTTAATTTTGAACACGACACGGTGACACGAATCGGGAAGCAAAGAGAGAATTTAACAGTTAACAGTACTATATGGGTTGGATGAATGAAACTGCAATTCGAATTTGTGGTTCAGGGAGAAAGACACAGGGCCAGATCTATGGTTCTCCCCCACTTTTTTTTTTTTTTTTGTGCGTTTAATTTTAGTTGGAAGTTATGAATAGACAAGAGTTTGTTTTAATACAAAAATGTTTTGGTCTTAATATTAGGGAGATTCCAGATGGCTCTGGAATGTGCCACGTGGTTTATATATGGATTGAAGATTCTGACAGCATCCGGGTAAGCCGATCTTTGCCCGTTGAATTAAACTCCTCTCCAGCGGTCCTACCGGTTTAAAGGGGTGGTCGGGTTACACTGTTCAGCTTTGGCTTTGTTGGTTTTTTATCTATATTATAGTACTTATTAAGCGAATACTTTCTATTCGCCTCCAAAAATATAAAAATATGATTGGGTGGTTTTTGCCTACCTCATCTTTTATGGTTTTACAATCTACATTCTATCCATTTGATGCATTTTACGGCTTTCCGTTCCATATCCCACCCTTTTTCTTTTACAGTTTCTAATTTCTGTCACACCCTTTCTCTTTCATTCTACAATAATTTATCAGTTTCCATCATGTTCCCTCTCCATATCATGCTCTCTTTCACTCTCATCTCTCTTAAATTCCATGAATCAGTTTCTTTGTGTTCATCGTATTCTCCATCCCGACAAAGAAGGCCTTTTAAGGTAATTGCTTATTGATTTTTCATAAAATTTGTTTCCTTTTAAATTTTTTCTTTTACAATGATTGTAGACGCATCTCCATAGATGTTAACTTTTCTCACTGTGCATGGTCGTTTGTTTTTTCTTTTCTTTCTTTTTAAATTACTTTACAAAGAAATCACACTAATAGATTTAAATGTTTTCATTTTTTTTTTTTACCGAAAGGAATAAGTATCTTTAATAAATATTACCCATTATCTGGGACAATACATGAAAGGTCAGTACGATTCAAAACATCCCGATCTAGTAGCTTTTGAAGGGAGGATGGGGTGGAGATCCACCAATTCATCGGACACATCCTCCTTCTGAAAGACGTAGCTACCCAATTAGCAACACAATTTACACTTCGTCTTACAAAAATAAAGGAACAAATAACATTTCTTAAGCTAGACAAAGCCGATAAGGCTTCTTCAAAAAAAGGTTGAGAAGGCCAATGAAGACCTTCCCGCCGACCATTGAAAGCATGGATCACCTGTTTGCAAACTGATTCAAATAAAACTGTTGTCCATCTATTCTTTCTTGCTAAATCTACACCAAGGGATACGCCTGCAATTTCACTAGCTTCTGATGATGGATATAAGCCCCACAATGAGGCCCCTCCAATAAGTCTGCCCTTATTGTCCCTCCCCACAGCTGCCGCTGCCCCCCATTCATTAGAGCCCACCCATGACCCATCCGTATTAATTCTGGCCCATTGACCTCTAGTCTCATCACGTGCTGTTCTTTCTCCTTCATTTAGGAATGGATATGGGTCCTCCTGCACCGAGAGTTGGATTTGATGCTGGGGCACCGCACCATGAGCAGATGAGTTCCTTCCCTGACCCACTTCGCTTCCTATCTCCTCCTCCACAACTCTTTGACTCACTGCAAAATCAATTTATTCACCAGCACCCGGATCATCCGAAGGGAAGGCTGCAGGCTGCTTTGGATTATGAAGGTAAGATTTCTCTCCTAAGCTAGTTAAGACACGGTTGACTGTAGCTTTAGGGTTTGGTGCTCTATAATTGTGAATTGCATCGCATCTCTCTCTCCATATACCCTAGGCCACCTCACCGAGGGAAATTATTTTTTGATTGCGTTCTTTCCTTGGAATTCCCTGATTTCCTACCAATTTGTTCCACCACTCATCGAAAGATGAGATTTGTCGTTTATCATACCGCACTCCTAACACTCCAAACCACACGCACACCACCCAATTGCATCCTAACAGCGCATGTTCAACAGATTCACACTCCTCGCAGAACGGGCATAAGGGGGAAGCTATAGCACGATGATGGTGGAGGTTGCTCATGATAAGGATCACATTCGACATCACTCGCCAGAGGAAGTGTTTGATCTTTGGTATGTTCTTACTGTTCTAAATTTGTTTCCATGTGTGATTTTGAATTTGATATGAAGATGATGGCTTACTTTTGGCATTGGCACTGTTTAATTCATACAGAAGATGGTATACAGACTTCACCTTGCAATCACCCCGTCTATCAAAAGGCCACACCAAACGGTCCTCTACCTCCCGACATGGAAAAGGCATGCTCCTGATCGCTCTGAGCTCGGCAACAGACAGTAAGTTTCTAAGCCTCCTCAAGTTCCATTCTAGCACATTAGTATCCATGATATCACTAACTCGCAAATTTTGATCAATCTTACTTACTTGCTCTAGACATTTGTTTTGTAGAAGGGGGATCCACATGTCCGTCCCCACCATAATGTTATCCCCCTTGCCCACAACCCAGCTAGCATTGTTGTATAGGATGTTCTTTCCCTCCATTAGGCTGCTCCACCCCCAGGATGCTCTGCTCCCTTTCCTTGCCTCCTTGAAAGAGCATCTTGGGTAATATATACCCTTCAGGACACGTACCCATAAGGCATGTGGGTTATGATCTACTCTCCAGGCTAGTTTAGTTAGGAGGCTCAAGTTAAAGAGATGTAGATCTCTGAATCCCATTCCACCTCCCTCCTTAGCTTTATATAGGCATTCTTTGCTTACCCAGTGTATTCTTCCTTCACCCTGCCTTTGCCCCCACCAAAAATTATTAATCTGAGCATTTACATGATGGCACCATTTGATGGGAAATTTGAAAATTCCCATTGAATAAGTGGGGATAGCATAGGCTACTGACTTAATAAGGGTTTCGCGACTTGCTTCATTTAGGAGGTTTTGTTTCCAACCTTGGATTTTCCTTAACAAAATTTTGGGCTTCGCATTTAGATCTCCCCCAAATTGTAGGCAAGCCTAGATAAAATCCAGGATCCTCGGTGCTGGAAATGTTTAGGCCACACCTCACCTCATTCTTCCAAATATCTGTGGAGTTTTTACTGAAGAAGACAGAAGATTTGGAGAGATTGATAGCCTGTCCCGAAGCTTTACAGTATTTAGCTAATATCCTCTTTAAATTATGCAGTCCCCCTTGTCCTGCTTCCAAGAAAAATAATGAATCATCTACAAACAAAAGATGGTTAGAGCAGGACTCGAAGTTTTCACTCTCATCCCTCTCAGCAGGCCTTCGTTGGCAGCTTTTGTTATCCCTTTCGATAGAACATCAGCTATAGAATGAAAAGGTATGGGGAAAGGGGGTCCCCTTGTCTGATACCTCTAGAAGGTTTGACTGAGCCTGCAATATTCCCATTCACAACAATGTTGAAAGACACACTGTTAACACACTTCATAGTCCATCTAATCCAAGGTTGTCCAAACCCCATTTTGAGTAAAACAGCTTCCAGAAAATCCCACTTGATCCGGTCATAGGCTTTGCTCATATCCATTTTAATAGCACAAAATTGTTTTTTTCCCTCTAGCTTTGTTTTTTAAAAAATGAAAGATTTCATGAGCGATGATGATATTGTCTTGTATTATCCGCCCTGGGACAAAAGCACTCTGATTTTCAAAGATAATAGAATCAAGATAAAGCTTCACTCTATTAGCCAGAATTTTAAAGATGATTTTATAGAGATTATTACAAAGACTTATAGGGCAGAAATCAGACACCTGAGAAGGGAATTGGACTTTAGGAATCAGAATCAAATCAGTTTGGTTTAGGGAAGTAGGGAGGATACCTGATATGAAGAACTCCTCGACCGCTGTTATTACTGATGGACCTATAGAACTCCAATAGGATTGGAAGAAGATACCCGGAAAACCATCAGGACTTGGTGCTTTTAGCGCTCCTAGCTGGAAAACCACTTCCTTGATTTCCTCATTTGAAACTGATGCACAGAGACACAAATTCATATTTTCTGATATAATCGGCTCAATCCAATCCAGGCAAGCTCCCCAATCTCTATTCCCCTCTGATTTAAAAAGGTTTTGATAGAAGTCTACAAAGGACTGTCCAATCTCCCTTTCACCCACAAGAGCACATCCATCGCCCCTGTCTAATTTTAAAATTTTGTTCCTCTGTCTCCGGCTAAGAGTTGATTGATGAAAGAAATTTGTATTCCTGTCTCCATATAGTAGCCAATTTATCCAGGATCTTTGGTGCCAAAACATCTCTTCCCTTCCCCATAATTCATCAATCTGGGATTGGATTAAGTTCTCCTCTTCCGCATCATTTATTCTCGATTCATTTTGGATTTTACCCAGCTTTACTTTCAGATCCTCTATCAATCTGCGGCTATTTGGGAAGGCCTCTTTACTCCACCTTGTCAGTCTAATACTACATTCAGACAGCCCATTTTCCATATCTACTAGGTTCCTCACAGCTCCCCGTTCTTTCCACACCTTTTCCACTATCTGTCCACATTCATCAGAGGATCTCCAAAGGTTTTCAAACCGAAATCTTTGTTTTCCTTTCCTCTCAGCATATAAAGTATTAACAATGATTGCAGCATGGTCAAATCATATTGAAGGCTCACACATGACCTGAGTTTTTGGATAACATTCTATCCAATCTGCAGAGACCAAGGCTCTATCTAGTCTTTCTTTAACTCGATCCCCCTCAGGTCTATTATTTGACCAAGTAAACCACGTCCCATTGCATCCTGGGTCCATTAGGCTGGCCTCTGAGATCATCTGATTAAAGGCTGCCATCTGTCTTCTCTCCTTAGGACGCCCTCCTATTTTCTCTTCCTCCTTTGCAATATCATTAAAATCACCTATGCACATCCAAGGTCCTATAACCACTTTTGAAATTTGTACTATCTGGTTCCAAAGCTCAAGACGAAACTTGTAGCAATTAGGGGCATACACCCATGTAAAAAAGCAAGCCCTTGATTTATCCTTCCAACATATTTCACTATGTATGTACCACCGGCAGCTATCAATGATATTGATACTGACATCTCCATTCCACCAGAGAGATAACCCTCCACTCGCTCCAACCGGCGGGACATAGAACGAGCCCGGATACTTAAGGCGATTCCTAACTTTTTCCAACCTACTACATTTATTTTTTATTTCCATAAGAAAAATTGCACAAAGGTTGTGCTTATTCACTAGATCTTTCAGGTGTCGAATTGTCAAGGTAGATCCAAAACCTTGACAATTCCAAGCTAGATGTATCATGGCCCCCGTGTGGCTGTTGAGGGCCAGCCACCACTGCCACCTTCTGTCGCCTCCAATATTGGCACATCAATCAGGCCTAAGGTACGTTCTGTCTTCTTAACCATTCTCTTTTTCTTTTTACACAAACTTTTCTTCTGGTACCCAATATGTCTAGTAACTTCGCAAGACCTCTCAGTTACAAGCATCTCCACTTCATCAACTGCCAACTTGGCTTTCTTGTCCAAGGAAGTAACTTCAACTTCCTGTTTCCTTTTCAGATTCATACCCTTAAAAGCAGGAATTAAGTTTAGATGTGCTACCCTTGAACTTTGTGGAGGTCTTTCTATAGTATTATGCACTCCATCATCAGTCTCGTCTTCAGGGGATGAGTCACCAGGTATGGTTCCTTTGACTTGAGGGCATCCATCCTCACAGCTGTTTTATACCTCCTCACGACACCTTTTCTCTGGTAGCTATCCAAATAGGATGGTTGGGTAATGACTTCTTTATGATCAGATTCCGGGAGAAGGACCCCAGCCTCTGGACCGAAATCATTTTGTTCCACAAGAAGAAAGGGGGTTAACGTTTGGGGTATAGGAGCTAGAGGGTTTTGTGTTTGTGTAAGAGCAGAGGATGAAGGGCAAGGGATATCCCTAGCGGATAGATGAAAGATAGCCGGGTTTGATTGGGATAGAGACAAGATATCTATGTGGTTACATTTGGATGTAGGGCTGACTGATTCTAACATGGATTTGGATAACTACACCGAAAAAGGCTGGCTATCTGGTTCTAATCTTGCCGGGCTAAAAGCGCTAAAAACTTTTTGAGGTCTCACCGAGCTATTTAGGGGCAACTGGTGGGTTAAGAGATTAGGAGGCCAATGAGGTAGCTGGTTCTGGGATGGTGCCATCAGATGCTTGCAAAAAGAAGAGCTAGGAGGAGATGAGTCCCGAGGATCTTTAACCGTTTCTTGACAGTGGTTACTGGCTCCCTTGGAACCATATAGGTTACCATTCCTGTTCCATATAGGGCTGGCTTTTAGGGCGCTGCTGAACTTAAGTTTCCCATCTCTAGGACGAGAACATTCCTTGGCCAAATGACCAAGTCTTCCACAGACGAAACAGAAATCTGACAGTCTTTCATACTTGAAATAGGCCCAATATTTAGAAACGTCCTTCCTATTCACCCAAGCCCCTGGAGGTAAGGGTTTCTGTGTGTCGACTTTGACATTCACTCTTAGGAAGCCACGATAAACACCAGTCTCCAACTCCAAAGAATCAACCTCCATAACAAAACCCATGCGAGACCCCAACCTCTTAGCATTCTCCCCAGACATGTGAGCAAGCTGTAGTCCATGGAGTTGAACCCATATTTGTAGGTAGTGTAAGTTAATATCTTCAATCCTTTTATCCTTGTCCCATTTTCTAGGACTAGTAGGTTTCCCATGACAGCCCAAGGACCTTCATTGAATACATTCATAGCCATGTCAGAGTTTTCAAACGCAATTAGGAATAAATTTGTTCCCAGAACCGACAACTTTGTCTTCCCATATGACTGCCAAGCTTTCTTCAGCATATTAATCACTGCACCTTTATTTAGAGCTTTGGTTGATATTACTTTGCCAATCATTAGGAGCTCATTTTGTCTTGACATTTCTATGTTTTCTTCCAGATCTAGGCTTTCCATGGTATCTTCTTCCACCATATTAGGATCTATCTGGTCCATGTAAAGACGTACTGATGGAAGGAAAAGACCTATCCAAAACCAAACAGGAAACGAAGAACACAAGACACAACACACAACACCGCAGGAAACACAAGAGAGAAGCAACAGAAAGGCCAAACTCTACACACTGAGCCTAAAAGGAAAAAGACAGTAAAACAGGAGAAACCTGAGACAGGCCTGCACCACTCCTACAGCACCAACAGACAAAGGACTACACAAAGGGAAGGCAAAGAAAAGGAAATCAATAGCTTGATCCTAAAAACGGAAAGAAGAGGCTAGTCAGGGAAGAAACTGTAAAAAAGGAAACAAAACAGACAAAACATAAAGAAGCTTCTTAAAGAAGAAAGAGAAAAAGGAGGGAAAACAAAGCTCAAAAAGAAAAAGCAAATCTCACGATGGGACGTGAGAACTACTCCCCAAAACGGGAGGATTTACTCTCCGAGCCGAGAGAAAGCTTAAAAGTTCAGTGAACATTAAATGTTTTCATTTTACTACGACTAAAGTTGCAATGGCAACACAAAGAACTCTGGAGACAATTCTCATCACTAAGCTTCCTCTGTTTCCAGCTTATGTAAATTATATAAAAGTATGTACTTTCATATTACGTTTTTCTTTTCTCTTTTTTTTTTTTAAATTCATTTAAGGAGATTGTTGAATTAATTTAGTCTTTTTTTACCGAAAATTACTTTAGTATTCAAGCTGAAAATATTAATAACTTCTATTTTTCTACTATATTTATTTTTAGACTATATTTTATGAGATCTCTTTTTTTTTAATACTTTTGTGGCTAACACAATTTAAAGTGTATCAGTAGTTGTTATTTTTTTCTTCTAACTTTAACTACTAAAATGTGTAGAGTTGATGGAGTATATATGATTTCACTATTCTACCATGCATGTGCTTTCTGTTTCTGGACTATGCTATGGAATTGAATGGATCATAATGATGATTGATATATAGATTTTGTCAAATTGGAGTAATGGTCGAGTAATTGTCGGTTTTTGGATTTAATTCTCTTTTTTTATTTTTCGGGTCTGACACGAAGCTTCTTTTGTGGGTATGAATGTTAACTATTAATTACAAAAAAAAATATATTATTGTTTCAATAATATTAATGTAAAAGTTTACTTAGTGGTAAATATGCGAGAAATATTATTTTTACTATAAAGTTGATGTGTCAATAAGTTTCTCTATGTATATCTTTTCATTAATTATATTAGAATTTGATTATAATTAGTCCAAGGTCATATCAATTTTTAACACCTCTACGTTATGGTAAAACATTTTCCTTTTGTATCCAACTTTATTCCACTATTATATTTTGTTTCTTAGTGTCTAAACTTTAAATGATGTTGAAGTGAAGTTTAATCTTTTTGTTACCTTTCTATACCATCCCTCCACTCATATTTTTTTCCCTCTTTCTTTAAGTAAAAGCGGTTACATCATTTCCAATGATCCTTTAGGTTTATATACTTAATTTAAATATTTTTATAAGAAATTTTTCATATATTAGATACTTTTTTAAATTTTGCACACGCATCGCGGGTACGTCAACTGCTAGTAGATCAAATTACAAAGTGCATTGCCATTTTATTTAACACGTTGTATATTATTTATGCATCAATCTTTGGATAACTTGTTTTTCATTTGTATCTAATAGATATATGTGTCTTATCTATATTTCATATGTATCTTATCTATTTAATCTATTGAATTAATTATTGTTTAGGACACTAATTGAAATTAATTCCTTAAATAAGGTTAAAATGAAAATAATTACCAATTTATCACACTAAAATTACGTTTTTATCACAGGATATACGAGTGAACAGTAAATGCACGTATATCGTGTCTTTAAAATGTTATATACACGTGCATATCGCAACTATAAAACGCAATATATATTTGACGTACGGAGCAATATCACCATTATTAATTGCAATATAAGTATTTATTGCAACCGTAGTCAAACATTAAATCACGATTCTTTTACGCAATTTTTGTATAAAATTACATATCCTGTTTTTTAAACGCGATTTTACAACTGAAAATTGGTAATTAATCTTATCCAAACGGTATATTAGTGATTATTTTGTATAGAAACCTTAGACATGTATTAGACTTTAATCTATTTATAAGTAAAAATGACTTTTTTCATCCATATTTATTTCTTGACAAACAGTTTATTTGAAAATGCATGCATGTCGTCTACACAGCGCTGAAACAAACACTCTTAAACAGAGGGCTCCATAAGCCCAGTCGAATCTAAAGACAATACAGAACAACTTAGTAATTCCTTTCCTGATCTCTATAATATGTTTAACCATTCACAATATGCTTAATCTTACTTCAATATAATTGGTTTCAATTGGTAATGTTCGTTGTTCACTCGAACAAAGCCTCCTACTCAAATTAAAGTAAATGGTCACCTCATGATTTGAGAATGTGAGCTGGTGACTGCTACAGGTAATTGCCACCTTTTGATATCCCATACATACTCCTCCGAGAAATCTTTTCCAGGTAGTCTACACACATATTGTCACACTCTATAGGGTACTCTAAATATGATAATTTATTGTACTTAATATAGAAACCTACAAATAACTACTTTAGTCATACAAAGGCTTTCATATTCTACACAAGGCATATTTTACAATAAATGAAACATCGGCAAAGTAGCACAATTTATGAAGATAACAAACAAATAGCATGCAAGAGAATTATTTATAAACAAACTTAAACATGATAAGATACATCTCTTAGGGGCATTCCCCGCAAAATCCACAAATAATCATAAAATATTACAGTAATCCATAAAAGTCCCCAAAATAAGATGAAGTCTCAAAATTAAAACATAAGAGATTCCAACAAAAGTCCACTATCTAGCTTCTTACAAACTTTCCTTAGTAGCTCACCCAAAAATAAGCCATCATTTACTCGAGGCATCTCATGTCTTTGATAGAGTCAAAGATATTCTTGAGACAAAAGAAATCTACAACATACTTAGTGAAAATATTCTCACAATTCGTACCACACAAATAAATCCAAACAAAATTGTTCAACAAGCATATGTCATACAACAAGCATACATCATGAACAACCAAATATATACGTCTATTTGGAAACAATATATAGAATGGATTTATACCCCCATGATAAAGGGTTAGGAAATGCTTTGAAAATAGGGATACTTATGACCACTAATGCTTTGGGGAAAAAAAAAAAAAAAGGAGTCCTTGTGACTACCTCTACTAGTCCCTGGGTGCTAGCCCATAGCAATCGATCTAGCACGGGTCCTCTATAAGGTCATATTCCCCGAAGGCTGAATGACTTAGTTCCTTAAGCTGGAGCAAGGCCCATACTTTATGTATAGCTAGTCACCCATCCGATCCGACGCGTAGGAGTAACAGGGAAAAGAAATGTGATTCAATGATATAAAATGCGTGATCGATTCTTTAGTTCGTCTCAACCATATTAATATTCATTTAAAGAGTGTCTGAACAATTATCATATAATCATAGCAATAGAGCAAAGTAACATAACATATTAAAGAACCATACTAAGGCTTCGATATACTTAAGATTCTTTGATCACGCAATGCAACACACAAATGTATTCCCATAATATCCCTACAATGTATTTATTTTTATATTTTCCCTATCATTACTACAAATATTTTACAAACAAAAGCAAGATATATAAACCATAGGAAAAAACTCACTTGGTCATGATGTAATCCTTAATCAAAATAGTCTTCAGGAAAAGGTGCTTTCGGTTCTTCCTCATTTGAACAAGGGAAATGCTCGAAATGAGTATTTTATACTAACCTTACTTAAATTTCTAGCTCTATAAACTTTGTTCTGGATCTATTTTCTGTTTACCTAGTTTAAACCATAAAATAGTCATATCTAAGTTAGTGTAACTTTGATTTTCGCATATGAATAATTGTTTCCTATCCTATTTTGAATGCTCTATCCATTTCTAAGGTTATTTTGATCATATGAGATCTCTAAAGTCTCATAACAATAGGGTCAGATTGCTTCTAGTTTATATTTTAACTTTATTTTGGTATTTTCTAAATATTTCACTCTATGAAAATTTTCAAGGTGTATATTCATTATTCTATGTTCAAATATAAATGAAACATGACTAATAGCTCATTACATACTCAAATCTTAGTGATGTTGCTCATTACAATTCTTTTAAAGAATTTCTTATAACAATGCTAAAACATTTCCAAGTATTTGGGTAGAAAATTAAAACCATTTTGGTATAATCATTTTCATGATTTTCAAAATAGATAAATCGAGGTTGAACAAAGAAGTTTCATTATTTCCAAAACATTGAACTCGATGTATTTTTTAAGAAAATAATTTCAAAGCTACATTCTCCTATGGCTCTTTCTTAAACTCAACATTTTAATAAAATTGTGAGTATGAATTGTTATTTTGCTTAATCATTTTTAAAACACTAAAAGTAAGTTGGTTTAAGAAGAAAAATCGAAGTTTCACATCCCCATTCATTTATGTGTGTCACAGCATTTAAAAGAAAAAATAGGGGATGAGGTTTTGTTTACAAATTTCTCTGTTATTAGATTTTTTTTTTATTAAAACTAAGTTTTAAAAAATGTTTTACACAACAAAGAATTGTCATAGTGTAGAGGTTCATAACTACATGAATCTCCCACTTTATGCTAAACTTTCTAAATTCGTAAGTGAATATCATGATAATCTTATGATCATCATCTTGTTCTTACTTTCAATTTAAAGATTTCTTGACATCATGGCATTTTAAATTTAAAAATTATTTTATCACCATCAAAAGAACACTATGAATATCTTATGTATATGAACATAAAAATAAGTTCTTAGACAATTTAATATCAAGATGGATATAAAAATAACTTATTGATAAGAAATAATAAATATGAACACAAAAGTAACATAAAATAAAATAAGAGTCTTAAATTTAGGACAAGAGTCCTTGGGACTTTGAAATGGATAAGTCCCTTAATGACTTGAATATGGACAAATCCCCTTATGACTTGAATACAGACAAGTCCAAGACTTAGATTAAGGACAAGCCTCATGAACATGAAAGTAAACATTTTAAGAAATAAAATATAAGAATAAAGAACATAAAATAAAAGTTAGGTTAGTGAGCAATATACTCTAAATATTATATATGCATATACATATAGATACATATATGAAAGCTAGGTTAGTATATATGAAAGTAAAATGAACATAAACATAAATATAACAAGAGCCAAGTATAATGCCTTACATTTCTTTCCCTAGAATTAAGCATCATGGGGAGATTTCTCATGGGAATATGCATAAAGACTCATTGCTAACTCATGTAACATGATATAGGAGAGATGTTGAGAGTGTGTACCTACATTAAATAGAGAAGATGTGTGTGTAAGATAGAGGGGGGTTGTTAAGAGAGATCCAAGGGAAAAGGAAAGTGGCAATTGTGTTTTGACAAAGAGAGGAGAGAAATTCTTGAGAGAACTTTGAAAGTTTAAGTGTAAGATGTAACGTATGAAATGAGAGAGGTGATGTGTATTTATAGAAAATAAGATGGAATAAAGAATGAGTGAAAAATTAAAATGAGAGAGAGAGAGAGAGAGAGAAGAGAAAGGAAATAAAGTTTTTTATGAAAAGTATGGCATTAAGGATGGTATGTGTGAAAATATATAAGGTATAATGTAGGTGCAAGAGTAGGATGATAAAAGTGATTGGGTAAATAATAGAGATGGTACTTGTAAAGTACAATGAATAGTAATACATAGTACTTGAAAAGGACAAATAATACCTATAGAAAATAAGATACGCATAAAATTTCAGTTTAAGTGATGTTTTTATAAATCAATAAAATGATATAAGATATTGGAAAAACAATTTTATGGTATTTTATTAGAGTAAATTACACCACAATATCATAACATTTAGGGGTAAATTTATTTTAGGTCACAATATTTTAAAAATATCAAAAGAGGTTGCAACGTTTAGTGAGTAAGCTCATTTTAGGTCACAACATTTAGAAGTAAGTTCATTTTAGGTCACGACGTTTAGAGAAGTAGGTCAATTGAGGTCACCATTGGAACGTGTCAACATGAGAAATATTTAATTAAAACTCAAGAAACTCTTCTTTTAAGGTCTCATTGACAAGTATCAATAGGAAAAATACTTAATTAAATCTCATAAAATACTTTTCCAAATGTTATGACCTTTTTTGAACTTCTCAAAACGTTGTGACCTAAAATGAACTTAACCCCAAATATTGTAATCTTCCATTGTAATTTACTCTATTTTATTATTAATTGTTATCTGATTATGTTGTCTTGATTTACGTGCCAATGATTGGGTACGAAAACTGTTTTGTGTATGGTTTCGATATGATTAGGGTATCGAAAACTCCTATTGTTTTAGTAGAAAGCCTTCCTAATTATATTTCTTTTAAGGTTTCAACGTTCATCTAATTATTTGATACTCTAGGGTTAAAGAATTAAATTTGATCATGTTTAGGGGATTCTAGGGATTAGGGTTGACTTGAATTGGCTTTAGGGTTTCAGTTCCAATACCAACTCTCAGGTTTGCATCTAAGCTTACAAAAAAAACCCGGAGGCTTACACATATAACCCTTACTTTGTCATTATGTTTACTCTCCATTAAATACTTTACTTACTTTGATAGTTAAAGTGTTTATATCAAACAATGAAGAACCTACTAACCTTTTGATGGCTATTTTTCATCAATGGCATCTCATACCTAATATGACCTCATAACTATGTGAGCCAACCTCCTTAGCCCCAAGACTATTAAGCCCTTATGATTTAAAAAAAAAAAAAAAACAGCTGACTTAACTATTTAATTACCATAAAGAAAAAGAGCCTATTACTTACCTGAAGGGGAATGCACCCTTAAATGAAACCTGAATAATCGGAAGGCACATGCCTAAAAGTTTCATATTGGCACATATTTTAAGACATAATTTAATAGCCAAATCTATGTTTACTAACATGAGAAAACAAATTTATTATTGAATTTTTACTACATCCTGATAGGTCTAAATTATCCTATTCATTCGAGGATTATTTGATCTTAATTTGTAATTATTTTGTCAATAATCCAATAGATTTGGTACTTATCGTCTCTATTTGTTGATCTTAGGTGTACAAAGTGTAAATTGTTGAAAGATAGCAAAAAGAACAATAAAGTCATGCAAGATAAGGAGACATCATCAGAAACACGACTGTGCTTAAGGATAAGTTAAAGAAGAACTTATCACAGTTGCAACCACAGTTAGAAGTGAGTGCATGGTTCAAAAAATAAAGACACGAGCAAAAACACAATGAGAAGGATGGGTGGAAGCTAAATTAATGCAAAGTGTAGCAAGAATGAAGCACGACAATAAGTGTGAACATGTTTACAAGATCATGAATTCACAATTAAGAATGTCATTGACAACACGGTCGCGTTTGAACCAAGATCTCAATCGAAGAAATGTTCATAGTTGTAAATACGTTAAGAACTACGGGCATGTTTGGAAGAACTTAAGTTAAATGAAGAAGACACCGTTCATGGTGTAGCAGCGGTTCATAATGGGTTTCATGCATCTAACGTGTTTTCCATTATTTTTGCATCTTTTTGCCATGTTAGCGTCATTTATACTATAAATACTCACTTTTCATGAAAACCCTAGACATCGGTTAGTATCAATTAACACGAATCATTATAAAGAGAATATCATATAGTACAAAATTTGATAGAAATGTAGATTAAACACTACTTTTAGAAATGGCTTTTGTAGATTTTGCTTCTTGCTTTGGGTTTCACAATTTTTGTTGAACCTCATTAACTTCAATTCACTACGGATCATGGTTTATTGTCTTATCTATTATCATGATCTTCAATTACCTCTTTGAATTATTGAATTGTGTTGCTATATCCTTGGTGAGGAGTGGTTAAATTAGCTTAGATCTTGTGGATCTTTAAGTTGAATTCATCTAACTTCATTTTGTTTTAATTGAATTACTATTGATTTCTTGAATTCAATAGTTTCAGTTGATTAGATCTCGAATTTGTATCGTGCACGATATGGATTCATGTCTAGTTTCGTTAAAATAGATTAAGAAATCATTTTCATAAATAGATATAAGCTATTGATGAATATTGCTCATAACATCTAGAGATAGAGTAGTGAAATCCTTCTACAATTTGATTGTTTAATCTTTGAATTTTGGTTCTTAATGTAATTCTAAGTTGCTGATTGTTAGAAAGAGATTCCAATTGTTATACTTAGGATTAGAAGTTGATGATCACGAGAGAGGTTCAACATATCTTTAGGAATTCGCAGGTCAAGAAATCAATACAAAATTATTGAGATTCTCTTGATTTACATGAATAAACCTAAGATGAAACATGATCCAAGTGCTTTATGAATTGAGTTAATCTTAATCTTTTGTGCGTGCTGTGAACTTTGTTAGCTTTAGAACTATTTTAGACAATTAGTTAGGTAAACTCCCCTTTTCTGATAGATTAGATAGTAAGAAAAAAGTGGTAGAAGTAATCATCAAGTTCCCTATGGAATGACATAAATCTATCTACTATGTTATTTCTATAGGTGCACTCACTTATAAGGTTGTAGCTAGACAAAGGTTTAGAAAAGAAAATATATTTTAATTACCAATTAGAAAAAAAAAAAAAGAAAGAAAACCACGTCCCTTAACATTATCTATTGCAAGAGCTAAATCGCTAACAAAGAGAGTGAGGGTGTACCGTAAACTTGCAAACATAACACGCGGTTAGTGGTGCGTTGGGAGTTATCTGCTGCAGCCACTCTGAGAAGAGAGTGAAAAAAATAAATGGACTGAATTAAGTGGATTCAAATGCCTATACCTCTAGGTGTAATGGTTTATTTATAGGTTTTACTCGTATCACCATTACGAGCCCACAAAATTTTGTTTCTTGTAAGCGTAAGCCATCTAAAGGTAGATAACTGTAAGCTCGAAGTGACTTTTTCACAAGGTGGAGGTGCCAAAGCTCATAGTTTTTTGACTGAGGAGATAGAAGATAGAAGTGGAGGCTAGTATTGTAGGCCTCGGTATGTAAAGTTTCGGGAAGGACGGCGAGCAAGGCCGTCATGGAGCTTCATAGCAAAATCGAGATCCACAAGGATCAAGGTTCTCATGAGGATTGAGGTGCTATTTTTGGAGTCTAAAAGTTTTGAAATGATCCAAACATCGATCATAAGAAATCAAAATCAAGTAAAGTTAATGAAATCCAATTGGATTCACATACATATTTAAACTAGTAAATTCTTCAAAATTTACAAATCAGCCTCAAATCAAAAACCCAAATTTTGAAAGAAAAATTTATAATAATGAAATAAATTGAAATATAATTTAATAATGGTTGTTTGAATGAAAAGTTTTATAGGAAAAATCTAAACAATGATGTCAGGAGCTTTTACATTGCAAAATTATGATTTTACCCAAAACCGGGAACTTACACAAAATAAAAATTCAAAATTATAATTAAATTAGACTTATTTGATTTTTTTAAAAGCAATATTACCCCAAGAGGTAAATTAAATACACTAACTTGTTAATACTAATTAAGGTCCTCATACGTGTGAGATTTAGACACCCAAGATCATACTACATGGTAAAAATCCTAAAACGAGGTTTTTTCCCTTGTCTAAAACCCTAAGACTCTACCCTACTAGCCCCCATATAACCATCCTTCTTTTTTCTGCCGTTACCCTTTTAGGAAGCCTAGTAAAACTCTAAGGTGAGCTACTCTAAACCTAACCCTTTTCTTAGTGCTAAATAAGTGAACTAGTAAAGTATAGCACTAATTAACTCATGTGATGTCTTAAGCATGAGGAAAATAGAGAGGATGAAGTAGTATTATAAGAGGAAGAAGACCTACTATCACAAGAAAATTTGTGTCATGGTAAGCATGAGATTTTAAGATATTATAATGTGAATATGTTAGCATTTTAAGGATGAAAACTAACTTTGTGAGTTGATACATGTTTAGAGTGTCAATGAAATTAGAAATTAAAATTAGATAGTTTAATTAAATAAATAAATAAGCAATAAAGTAAGATTAGATAGATTGATGTAATCAACTTAGTAAATAGGATAAATTGAAATTTAAGATTTCTTATACTCTTTCAAACTGTCATTTTGTCTCAATATACTTTTTTTATGAACCAAAGTATTAAATTTTTTCAAATCATTCATTTAAGTTCTCTCCTTCTATTTTAAATTCCCTAAAGCTTAAAACAAAACATTTTAAATGTTTTGTAAACCCCTAAGCTCTTGAACTTTAGTTAACTTTTATTTTCTAAAATCTCTATTGACACCCCATTTTTTACCTCCCTTTTAAAAATAAAATAAAAAATGAAAATTCAAAAATCATAAAAATTCTAAAAAAACAAGTAGAAAATACAATGAAATTGATAATTATAAAAATTACAAAAAAAATATTAGATAAGTTAAAAATTAGTAAAAAAGAATAAAAATTACAAAATTAAAAAGAATAAAAAGTTTACAAAATTAGAAAATTAAAAAATTAAAAAATCCCATCTTTTTAGTGAATAGGGTTTTTTAAATTAAAATTAAAAATTGAAAAAAAAAAGAAGCAAAATATAAATAAAATTTTATTTTTAGACTTATTATAAGTTTAATATTGTTCTTATAGTGTTTTAGGCTACATTTAGAAGTTAATTTAGACCTTAGACCTCATCCAATTTCAGCCCATTTTTGCTAAATTATAATGGGCTGGATCTTTATGGGTTAAAGGTATTTTGAGTGAGAAAATGATCAAAAAACAAAATAGCTCAATTGGTTAGGACTTGCACATGCAAGAGAGGAGGTCAATGTTCGATTCTTCACGATTACAAGGGAAGCAATTCATTTTCGCGCGTGCATCGCACATGTCAGCATATCCGAAGCCTATGGGCGTGAAGGCCGCGTGCTCCATCATCTCCCTCATGCATCCCTATTCGTGAGTTCTATCTCTTTAGAAGCAGATCAATAGGCGAGTTCTAACGATAGGTTCCTTAAAAATCAGCCTTTTAAACTTCCTAAGAGGAAGATGAAAAATCAAAAGTTTGAGAGTGCTTGAATTTCGTAACCCTCGAATCTTCAAAGCTTATAACGGCCATTAATCACCAATTTGATTCTTAATGATGAACCATATCCTCTCTCATTCTAAAGTTATAAAATTGAAATAGGGGGGTTTCTCTCGAGGAGAGGAAGGAACCTGACTAACCTCCCTCGATATCAATCTCAAATTGCCATCTCTCTCTAATCTAACCACCACGAGCTCGTTGAAACTACCGCGTAGCCACCACACGCCCTCCACTCCTTGCTCCTTCTTCCTCCTCACTTGACCATCTCTAGACCTAACCTTCTCGGTCTTGAATCCTGGGGACTCTCAAATATCTCTCTCTAACATTCAGCCCTCTCTCTCAATGCCTCTGCCTTCACCACACGCTAGCGGAAGTCGCTGCTAGTGCACTACCTAAACTCCAACACCCGAAGTGATGAGGATCTGATAGCATTAACATTAGAGCCTATCAACTCCAATTCCAACAATCAATTTCAAAGAGTTGAAGACCCATTGATTGTAGTTTCAATAAAAAAACATGAGTCAAGCAAACCTATAAAATAGTTTGGGATATAAAGGATTAAAAACTTGAAGAATTGAAGCTGCAAGAGATGTGCGCTGGCTCAACACCGCCTGCCTTCATTTAGTTTTTGTGTCTTTTTGAATTTCTATGTTTTAATAATGTAGGAATTAATTATAATTATGTTTTCAGTTACGTTATCAGTTACGTAACTGCCACAATTATGGGTTTTTTTTCAGTTACGTTATTAGTTGCGTAACTGCCACAATTATGTTTTTTCTTCAGTTACATAACTGCCATAATTATGTTTTTTAGTTACGATTATGTAATTGCCTTGTAATAAGCCTATATATTAAGGCTAGTATGAGAGATAGAAAATAAGATTACACAATATATTTTCCTTTGAAAATACAATTGAGAGAATTCCTTTCTCTTTGAGTTCTTTTGAGAACTTATGAATCTTCAAGAATTTGATTTCTTGTTGAGTTCTTTGATTATACCAAGGTTCTTGGTTGTTATATCCAACAAGGTCACGATTATCACATCAAGGTTCTTTGGGTCACTCAACCATAGGGTCGAGGTCAATTCCATCTTATTATACCAAGGTTCTTGATCGGTATATCCAACAAGGTCGCGATTATCATATCAAGGTTCTTTGGGTTACTCAACCATAGGGTCGAGGTCAATTCCATCTTATCATACCAAGGTTCGTGGAGTTTTAGATCCAAATCTGAATATTTCATCGGGTCAAGGTCCACCTTCTTGATTCTTAAAGCTCGGGAAATTCAAGATCCGTGCCGAGCACTCATCAGATTAGTATTAGAGCTCTGGGTTTTCTAAGAATCCATATCCAGTTCGATTAGAGGTAACTCGAGTCGTTCATATCTTTGATTGTCTTTTGAAAAAAAAAAAGAAAAGAAAAGAAAGAATTTGGATAAAAAAATTTGTGTTTTTTTTAGGGTTAGATTAGAGATTGATTAAATTTTAAGGAAGAAAAAGATTTGATTTTAATTTTTCTGTTTAGGGTTTTTTGGTAAAATTTGTGGTTTCTAAATCTAGGGCCTGAGTAAAAAAAAAAGGGTTAAATTAAGAGTGGATTCAAATATGTTGAGGATGGATGTTGATGAGATTTCAGGTGACCCTAAATTTTATTTTAGATGTAGTGTGAGTAATAGTGATAAGGGATGTAGTGTGAGAATTAAATGTGGATGTTGTGTAAATTTTCTTAGCACTTTGTTAGTAGAAAAGTTAAATTTGGAAACCTTGAAGCATCAAACACCTTACAAATTACAATTATCAAAAGGGTGTGAAGAAATTCAAGTGACTGAGTAGATTCTATTTTCTTTTTATATTGGAAAGTACCATGATGAAGTATTGTGCGATGTGATACCAATGGAATCTTGTCATGTTCTTTTGGGGAAACCATAGCATTTTGATAGGAAAGCCAAATATGATGAAAACAAGGATCGCTATTCTTTGGTTTTAAACAAAAGGCGATTGAATTTAGCAACCCTCAATCCATTGGAAGTTTATAAGGATCGATTGAAGGTATCGAAGCAATTCAGAGAAAGAGAAAAAGAAAATAATACTCAAGAAAAGAATGAGAAAAATGAAAAGAATGAAAGTGAAGAAAAGAGTTAGATTGAAAAAAAGAGAGATAACAAACCTGAGAGCAATGAGAGAAAAGAAATTGAGTATAAACACAAACACTTGAGAGTGATCTGGATAAAAAAAGAGAATATATTTGTTTTTCCACTAATGAGTTTTACTGTTCTTTTCCGAGTGAGACTGTTTCATCATTGCGAGAATTCAAGGAATTGTGTCCTCAGAGAATTCCAGATGGAATTAATCATCAAATTGATTTCCTCCCTAGATTTAATTTGAAAGAATCCAAGAACGAAGATTCGAGGACGAATCTTTTCAAAGAAGGAGGGAATGATGAGGATCTGATAGCATCAACATTAGAGCCGATCAACTCCAATACCAACAATCAATTTCAAAGAGTTGGAGACCTATTGATTGTAGTTTCAATGAAAAAAACACGAGTCAAGCAAACCTATAAAATAGTTTGGGATACGAAGGATTAAAAACTTGAAGAATTGAAGCTACAAGAGACTGTGCGCCAGCCCAACACCGCTTGCCTTCATTTAGTTTTTTGTCTCTTTTTGAATTTCTATGTTTTAATAATGTAGGAATTAATTATAATTATGTTTTCAGTTGCGTTATCAGTTACGTAACTGCCACAATTATGGGTTTTTTTCAGTTACGTTATTAGTTGCGTAACTGCTACAATTATGTTTTTTCTTCAGTTATATAACTGCCATAATTATGTTTTTTAGTTACGATTATATAACTACCTTGTAATAAGCCTATATATTAAGGCTAGTATGAGAGATAGAAAATAAGATTACACAACATATTTTCCTTTGAAAATACATTTGAGAGAATTCCTTTCTCTTTGAGTTCTTTTGAGAACTTGTGAATCCCTTCAAGAATTTGATTTCTTGTTGAGTTCTTCGATTATACCAAGATTCTTGGTTGGTATATCCAACAGGGACGCGATTATCGTATCAAGGTTCTTTGGGTTACTCAATCATAGGGTTGAGGTCAATTCCATCTTATTATACCAAGGTTCTTAGTCGGTATATCCAATAGGGTCGCGATTATCATATCAAGGTTCTTTGGGTTACTCAACCATAGGGTCGAGGTCAATTCCATCTTATCATACCAAGGTTTGTGGAGTTTCAAATCCAGATCTGAATATTTCATCGGGTCAAGGTCCGCCTTCTTGATTCTTAGAGTCCAGGAAATTCAAGAGCCGGGCACGCATCACAAAGCTTCATCAACATTTAGACATGAACCCAATCCATTATGACCTTCATCCCTGTAGAACATGATAGAATGCATCGCCACCCATATCATCATAACCGACTGACCACACTTGCACCTAAAACAAACCTTCGAAATCATTGAACACATAGACAAATCCTAAGCCAGAAACATGAAAACCATAACTAAACACATTCACAATTATAATCGTGACCATCGATAATTGCATAACCCAACATAACTACTTCAGAGAAACTCCAACCACCATCAGCGAAATCGATAACCATCAAACATGTAACAAACCGCCACAATTCGAAACATTCACCAAATCCACGACAAACAAAAAAATCAAACCCATAATCAAAATCACACAACGCAAATCAAAATCCAAACGTAATAAAAACCATTCGAAAGCCATCAATGCCGAACCTAAAAATTGAATACCAAAACTCGTGACCTTCATAATGAACAACCTCCCATCCCAAAAATTTGATAACCACCTACGACGACCATCTAGACATCATCAACATCACTAATCAAACCATTGCCACACTTAAAACCAACTCCATCCCATCTGCTATGATTACGCCGACTAGAGAGAGAGAGAGAGAGAATCAATTTCTATTTGCGAATTTTTCTTTACCGAACTCATGTTGGATTCGACCTAATTATGCTTCATGTCTAAGTCTAAACCATGCCTTATTTGTTTCGTAAGATAGGTATAGTGGATTAATATTATTATTACTATTAATCTTTCCTTTTTTATTTTCCAAGTCTAAAACGAATCTCCAAATCAGTTATACACCATTAGTTTGCTTTTTATTCATTTATTATCTATTCTTTTGTCTCGGTGCCTGTAAACCCCGAAAACTTTCACGATAATACACGACTCTAGAATAGAAAGAATGAACTAGTTAGTAAATCTAGAATTAAAAAAAAAACCTAAGATTAGATCCATAATTTAAATTTGGCTGGGTTATGATCTATGAACTGAATAAAGAACTTCTTTGATCTTAACTGATACAAAAAACGAGATTTCGTATTTTGAACTAATAATTCAAGATATGATTAAAGGAAACTTAAATTTTCAAACCCGAATCCTTGTCATACAAATAGATTAAATGGGAAAACATAAATATAGAAATTAAATGACTACTTTTGCACTCAATAAAGACCCGAGACTAAGACAATGTGTAGTAATGAACCTATACTTGGACTTAAACCCTAAAATTTGAGATTCTTAGTTAGTAATAAACCCTATTGATAAGATTTCATAGTGGGTATCCAAACCTAAAATATATAAATAATTTAGTTTATATATCTGTGGCGATATTAAGTAATTAATCAATTATGTTTATAGTTGGGAAATGACAACTTTCAGATAAATCGTTAGAATTATAAATATACAACAAAAACATAAACTAGTATATAACTTAAGATCTAAACTTCAAACAAATATTTGAATTATACCATTGTTCAAATTAGGGTTTTCTTAAGCCCTTGAAGCCTAAAACAAAAATTGACCCAACAAGCTTAGAAAACCTGAATCGCGGGAGATAAAATTTCAAAAACAAACAATCACGTAAAATTAAAACTTAAATTTATATTGTTTGATAAACTAAATATTTTGTAAGATTCATTAAAAATATTTTTGTGTAAAAACTCTCATATATTAGCTAAATTATACCCGATTAATGTAATAAACTCCCCAAAAATATAGCTAAATATCATCTAAATAATATAATATATATATATATCTATACTTGCAGGATACGTATATACATATATGGAGGGCCTTGATCTTCTTGAATGGAGAGAACCGAAATTGCTTAAATAATTCATTCTAAGTCAACAAAGATCAACTCATAAGCCAATCCAAATGTGCCAAATCAACTCCACATTAATGACAAAGAGAACAACTGATGAAACGGTAGGAAGTGGAGACAATTCGGATCAAACATGGAAGGAAAAACACGCAGCAAATACTCATTTTTTTTCTCTATATATACACACAATTAAGACACTTAAAGAGAATGCAAACAAACACCACTTCCTCTCTAACTTCCCAGAGCAAAATTATTAGTGATCAATAGCTAAAACAGCCTAGAGATAGAAATTAAACCGCACATACAATCCCAGTACGAATAGGAGGAAAAATATTACGAAAAAATGCTTAAAACGAGCTTAAGGTGAGTCGATGTAATTCGACATGTTTTCTTTCAAAACTAAGGATTGAAACTGACTTCTGAATATCTTAGGAACATAATCAACACAACAAGGAGTTCGGATTTCATCGAAGTGGCTCGACGAAGGTGATTTTCGAAAACCTTAGTTCTACCTTGGTGATCTGAAAATCGTGGAACATGTTGTTGTTTTGATCTTCTAATGTGATATTTAGATAGTTTAGTATCTTAGGAGCTTAGAGGAGCTGAAAAAACGACCTTAGAACGTTGGAAATCGATCGGAATCGACCGAGCTCATCAGGGAAGACAATGAACAGTTCTTCCTTGATGAGCACGGGGAGAAACACGGGGCGTGTTCCTCTAGAGAACCCCTCGGCAACTTTAAAAAAAAAAAACAAGGTTAATTAAATCAGATTATATAATAATTAATGTTATAAGTAATTTTAGGATTATTATTATTTCTTTATTTATTTTTCTATATAAATTATAAATAATATTGCCATTTAGTAATATAATATCAAAATTGTTGAAAAATTGAGTTTAAAAATGAAATATTTTTTCGGTATTAATGAATATATGATATTTATATATATATAATGAGTCTATTAACATTAACAAGAGAAGATTATTAGTAATATAAATCATCATCGTTAATTAATCAAAACTCATTAAGTTTTACAACTATAATTGTTAATATTTCTAATATTATTAAGAGAATTCTTAAATTGATAATGTTTTTGAAATTTTCATTTCTTAAATAATCTTATATGTAATCTCTAAAATAAAAAACTCAAAAGTTAAGGTTAAAGCTATTTTAATAATATTATTATTAATTTTAACTTTAATGGTAAGAATTTATAAATTAGTATTGATTAAATTATAAGACAAATATTACAAGTATTGTTATGGTGAAAAGCATTTGTTTTACTTTATTTTATTTATTGTCTTTTTCGAAATTATTATTATTATTATTATTATATTATTAATTGCGGCAAATAAGAAAATTTTGAAAATAATTATAATTAAGTTAGCAAATCTTTATATTAATAAATTTAATGTCATTAAGATTGTATTTAATTAGTTTACAGGAAAAATTACGAGTTTAGTAAATACTAAATATGTATTTAAATAAATAATTATAAATAATTAGATAACAATGGAAATTTAAATAGTCTAAATTTGTGAATATAGAGATATCTATATTTTACGAGAAAAATTTATCAAGTAAATAAAAAGGAAATTGATAGTTTTAAACAATAAAAAATATAATAAATTAACCAAATTGTCAAAATTCCATAATACCCGATTAATAGATTTAAATATAAAAAAAATCAAATTAAGTAACTTGAGATAAAGATGAATTCGTACTTAAGTATCGTAAAATCTTCAAAGAATTAGTTTAATAATAAAACGAAAAACCCAGCGGCACATTAGGGCAATTAGACATTCATAGGCATTGGGTTATATGGTTTTGTATCATCAATAATTATATTAATCATCTCAATAGGCAACTTGGGTATTGGTGAGGACTTTCCTGACGATTACTACGATCGAATAACATGAGCAGGTGAGTAACTCAGTCTTATTACATTGGCTGTGCTTGTAAAGCTAGTGAACCTTAGATAAAAGATAATAAAAATTTGGTGTACTGTTTGGTTTGTGGAAATTGTGTATTGTATTAATTGCCAAGTCACTCTATTGGAAGTGATAACAGAGTTGTATATGACTATATTGCTTTTATAACATGATTGAATGTCTGTAATGCTTGATCACCTTTAAAATGATTAAAAACTACTGGTACCATAAAGAAAATTTGACATGCATTGCATATTTTGCATAAAATAGCATTTGAGTAAGTGGTAGCCTACTACATGTTAGTTTTTCGGATCTCCGGTAATGCTTGGATTATCTAGGCAAGAGAGCTATTATTTAATTGCAAGATTACCTTTGTTCTGTTGATACCATAGGAACTAAATGGTAAATGAAGGACGTCGCTTATGGTATTACATGGAAATAACTAACACTTAGTGGAGTTTCTAAAGCTAAAGCAGGAATAAAAAAAAAAAAAAAAAACAAAACGCAATAAGTTCAAAGAGATAATTAAATTGAACATTACTATTTCCTGAAAGCTTAGTCTCTCATGGGTAAGTGAACCATAGATCGTGATCCTCCAACCCCGATGAGGGTGCAAATCTTCATCCTGTTTGGATTCCGGGTTATCCATGCTTGTATTGTACATATGTTTGATTAATACATTTTATATGATTGTTAAATAACTTGTATGTATTATGTGGTTAGTTCTAGTTATTCACTGAGCTCGTGGTTTAGCTCACACTCCAACAGTCCTTTCAGGTTTACTCGGTGACCTTGGCTCATTACTACCAAGAGCATGGTCCCGATAAGAAATTAGAAGCCGGAAGCTTAAAGATTAGTATAGGATAAGAATATATATCTCTATTTATCTTTTAGTTGCAAGTATCTTGTATTAGAACCATTAACTATGTGTTTGCAGGAGTTTATAGAAATCACATGGTCTGTAATATTTTATTAGTATGTCGGTTATTTTCTAATTTATGTCTTATATATATTTGTTCATCATTCTCAGAAGGTAAACTAATAATGGAAATCAAGTATTTCTTGGTTACCACTACTAAGATACCCTCGAGCATGACAATGCCCATGTACATGTAACACAAATGGAAATAGTGGGAAAATAGTATAGATAGATATATTAATATCGAATGATATAAGTAAGTATTATATATCTTTTCATGGGGTTGAACAGATGTTTAGGGTTTTTATGGGAAAAAAATACACAAATACAAATTATACAAAAAATTATCAAATTAATGTTGCTATATCGCATCTTCGGGTAGAGATATAATAACCTAGGTAAAAAAAAAAAAATTGGGCACTTGGGTATCACACATTAGTTGTGCGATATAAGTTTAGTCTTGTATCGAATAACCAACGAGCGATACACGTATAGTTATACGTGTATCGCTCGTTGGTTATGCGATATACATTTAAGTGTATCTCACAACCAAAGTGTGATACACGTGCAATCCATAACAAAAGTTGTATCTCGTCATAAAGATGCGATACACCAATAGTACTTTTATAATTTTTTTTTACAATTTGATTTTGTGGAATTTTTTTTAAGGTACATTATATGTGTAATTTCCTCATTTTCATGATATTGCTAGAATTAGTATTTTGGTTATATTTATTTTATATTAGAATATGATGTTTGGTATGAGTCTATTAGATCTATTAAATTCACTATGTGTGTATTTGTTATATCTGTTGTCTTTAGGACATAAAATTATAAGATTGTCATGAATTGATGGGATTTATTTATGTGATATCATGAGCATGTGAAATTAGATTTATTATAGGAAATTATAGAATATGAAGTTATATATTAATATTAGGACATGGATTATACGTGGATTTGATTTTGTTTAATGACATGGAGATATATTGGTATATATCTGTATATAGAAGAGGAGTTATGAATTTAGAATTTTTTTATATGTCCTTTGTTTATATGATTTGCTTTTGTGATCTTATATAGATCCTTGTACATATTAGATCATCTTACCAAAAGTTAAAATGGAAATATATTGAAAAAGGAATAAAAAGGTTTTTACCCATTTTGTTTGTCTCCTATATATGGGATATATTAGTAAATAAAATCTTTTCACTATCCAATAATTATATATATATATATATATCACCTAGTTATTTTCTAAAATACCAAAAACAAAATAAATGGGGTTTTTAAAAAATTAGCATACTTTTAAGAGTTTTCAAAAACAAGAAAATCAAAATTAGATGTTTTAGGGCTTTTTAGAAAACAAAATCAAACTAGTTGAATAACTTAAACTTGGCAGCCTTTTCACAAGTTAAAATAAACTAACACACTAAAGTTTTTACAAAAATCAAAACGAACTACGAGAACCTGATTCCGGCTAGTGGATACGTAGGCATTGCGAGGTAGTCACAACAATAAAAAACTCTTAGGTTATTCTTAAAAAAAAATCTTTTTTTAGATATATAAATCTTTTTCAAAAAAGAAAAAAATTGAAAAATAAAAAATTAACCTCCTTTTTGTTCCATATCTTCAAGATTTCTAAAGCCCATAAAGAGCCTAGATAACCTTTATGTTTTAAAATAGCAACCCCCAGATCCATTAATTTTTGGTTTTTCATGCATACCAATAGCTGAATCAAAAACCAAACCACCTATTTGGTTCTTGGTTCATTTTTTTCCAGCTTTAGCCGATGATGACTCCAATCAAATTGTTTTTCAAAAATCAAGCTTTTTACAAAAACCCTACTGGTTCCTTATCGAGTGTTCCGTGTCAAATGGGTCGAGTTCGATATGGATTGAGACTTTTAGGAGAATATGGGCAAAATCCGGCTCAACAATCTCTATAATTCTCGAAATCAATTACTTGTTTAAAATTATCAGTTTTTAAGCCAAACTCAAACTTAATATCAATTTTTTTTTTTTTTTACGAATTGAATTCCTAAACTAGATTTGTGATTCAAGATATTAATTTCTATTATATAGCTTCTCAAAATACTTTCTAATTATTTTCAATACATAAGATGATCATTTGAAAAGTTTAATCACGTATTCCTTACCTATAAATATCACCAAATATCTTTAAATTACTTTACCCTTTCCATTTGCCTTTTCATTTTGTTGCCATCTATCTCCTTTTCTTCTTCTTTCTTTCTTTTCTTTTCAATGTATTCTTCTTCTTCTTCATTTTCTTCTTTTTCTTCTTCTTTTCTTTCTCAATTTTCAACTCCAAATCTCAAATTCAACAAGATTATATAGGAAATTAAGATAGAGAATAAGATAGAAGATGGAAATTATGCATGAAGAAGCTACAACAACTAAGGAGGAGTAGTAAAGAAGATCAAAATCCATGTGTTTGCTAAAAAGATACGTTAGTTATTTCCTTGTTTTTATTGTTGTTATTACATGAAATCGATAAATGGATGCTGGTTCTCTGTAAAATTTATCATAAAATTGATAGATTAAAGATATGAAAACATATATGTCAAAGTTTGGATATGGATATGCATGTATAGATTATATGTTTGATGAAATGATTTATAGAAATATGAAATAGAAATACGATTAAAAGTATTAGATGGATATGAAGATAATTTTGTATGATGGTGTTGAGAATTAAGATGTAGAACAAGTAGTTAAGTAGGTTGAATCTTCGAGAAAAAACAAAGGAAAATGTGGAAAACAAAGTCAGGGCAATGATCATGGTGTGTGATAATGCTCGTGATGCTTGTGGGTTGGGAAAAATTGACCATCATGGGCATGATTGACTTGTGATGGCCTTTGTTTCTTGAAAAATTTCACAGATAATTCATCATGAGCATGATCAAGGGTATGATGGCCTCTAATCATACATTTTCCTCTAATCATGGGCATGATAGAAGGCATGATATCCATCATACCTTCCATCATCGAGTTCATTAGCCCTCCGACAATATGATGGTGTTTTGTATTTTAATCATAATTTTTTTATCTGGACTCGGATTGAGGCAATTGAAGATACTATGGAAAGCTTAGAAACAGTTTTAAAACTTTTATGCTTTAAGTTTTTGGAAATTATAAAAGTATGAAGGCCTAAGTTTTATTTGTTTTAAGCTGCAACATATAAGCATAAACAAAAACAAGACAAAACAAGTCCAAACGTATTCAAATCTATTGAACACTTGTTTCATTAGTTAAATGTATGCAGTCGAATATAACATTTTATAATTTTTTAAGAGCCAATAGACTAAGGAATTTATAACACAAGTTTAGAACACTTAGATATAAAATAAACTTAATCAACCTAAGTTCAACATAGCCTAATGAATCTTTTTGAACTAAAATGGACTAGATTAATTAGAATCCTATAAAATATATGATAATGACTTAGAGAGATAATTAAATATGGCTTAGTAATTAGATTAAATGATTAATTCTATACAACTTAACTAAGTTAAGTTGGGTTAAGTTGGGTTTATACTAAGTATAACTTGAAATATAATAAACTTAACACCTAACTAAATTTAATATGGATGTCAAGTATAAAATGTACTTATATAAAGAAGTTAAGTTCAACTTGGTTTAATGAAATTTAATGAGCTAAAATGAATTAAATTATAAAGTTTAATCAACTTGACCTAGTAATCGAATTAAATTATTAAATCTAATCAACTTGGCTAAGAATTAAGATGATATACGTCTAACTTAGAATTGGCTTAAATTAATGTGTTAGGTTGAACCATGAATCATATGGAGAGTATGTTGTTTCAAATGTTTGTTTGTTAAGGAAAATTAATGTTTTTGGAAATGACTAATATGATGATATTTTTTAATAAATGTATATAAACAAAGAGAAAAGAAACACTTTGACAGACAATGGAGAATTGTTTATATCTTGGTAGAATGATTTTCGCAACCATGGCGGGGTTCCTACTTAGTGTCTGATCAAATAAGTTTTTTAAATAAGTCTGATGTAAATGGATAATTAATTTAATTGCTTATATAGTTTAATTTCTTAAACAAATGAATGGATGGTTGATCTACCCTTATCTTTGTTTTGGACTTCAAACTTTATGAAAGGTATACAGTAACTTGCGTATTGAATGCTAGGTTAGGCTTACTTAAATGAACTAAAACTTAAAGATGACCTAATAATTGAGCGTTTCTTGTGATTATATCGTTAAATCCGGTCCGAGGAGCGACATTAGGCTACCTTTGTCATGATGCAATCACATTCATAAGTGGCTTAGTAAGTAGTTGATGGGGTAAACAATGTCGGAATAGCATCTACTTAGGCTTGAGGTGAAGTAACGTCATTTAATTCACGTTTATGGGCATGACTGAACTAGATGATGTTATGGACTAAAATGAGTAGAGATGCATAACAGTTGTGAACCTCAGATAAGGTTATTTTCTCTATAAAGTTATGTAAAAAATATAAATATCCAGACTACTTATATGAACTCCCTGAGCAGCTACTGTTACTTAGGACCCCTAGATTTCTAACGATTGGTCCGAAGTGTGAGTGCTCCAGTGATGACTTGTTTACTTTAATTTAAAGATAATAATTAATTTTTGTTGTATTGCATCTAGTTTAAGCTAATGTGTCGCATCGTATGTGCTTGTGTTACTGTGTACTGGGCTTTAGCTCATTATTGTTTTCTTTCCAGGTGTTGAATGGATGTTAATGAGGATGATCATTTGATGAGGATGAATGTGATATGACGATGATGATGATTTGTTAATGATGATGATGTTGGTGATAGTGGTGTAGGTGATGACTGGATGATGCTATTGATTATCTCTATTATGGGTCGACTTGGGAGAAGTTTGTTGAAGAGAGAAGTGGTTTAGAATTGTTGGGTGTATTTTATTTTTATTTTCATTTAAGAACTGAATTTATATTCTGTAATTTGCAATATTCTTTTTAGGGCTTAGTGGAGCTCAAGTTTTGTAATTTAAGTTTTTAAAGCTTTATTTACCATTATGAAAGATATAAGAGATACCTGATGGTATGGTTTTATTTTTGGAATCTAATCTACTCATAAGAGTAGTTTGTGAAATCTTTTCGTAAAGTTTTACTTATCTTTATGGACCTAGTTACTTTTATAATCTAATTAAATGATTTCTTTAAATTAAAATAGAGTAGCAAATATTCATGATAAACAAATCCTTTAAGGATACCTGTGTGTGTAATATATAAGGTATTATACGTGGCGATTATATATGTCTTGATTCAATTGGAGGCATACAATCAAGAAATCAAGTTTTGAAGTGATTTTGGAGTCTTAAATTCCCTTCCTAGATAATGTAAGTGAAAACTATCATTTGGAGCGAGGTAAGATATCAAAACTAACTCATTTTTGTAAGATTATAATGGTTTTGGAGTTGAGTTTGCTATAACAGTGTTAACCAGTGCTTTAAGTGTGATTTGAAGTTAGGTTTTGTTGGAATGAGTTTGAGAGTGATGGATTTTATCATAGATGATGTTAAAGTTGTTAAATGAATAGTTTGTACAAGGAAGTTTTTAAAACTTTAGAGAAACAATGAATAAATTGGTGGTTGCTGTCAAAACTAGATGATTTAGGCTTTCAACTTCGATAAATCATGTCTTAACAAATGGAAAATGAAAATAGACGAGTCTAGGCATGAACATGACCGTATGATGCCTTTAAGATTACCAAAATTTATCCCAAAACATGTTTTTGATAAAAATATCAAGTTTGAACATGAAATAGCACAAACCTGAAAATGCACAGCATGAACATAAAGTCATGTTCTAACCATGCTTCTCATTGAACCTTAAAAACCCAAGGAGTTGTGTTTCCCAGGAAAGCATGGCATGTATACGATGCTTGTACCTACCCATGCTTCTGTCTGTTCTTGAAACACCTTTAAACCCAGAAGAACACGAGGCGATACATGCAATCTTGCTTCTATCTATTCTAAAAATGGTTGAAACCTATAAGTACATAGGGAGATACATGCAGCCGTGCTCCCTTCATGCTTCTCTCTGTGCTAGAAATGTTTTGAAGCCCAGATGAATACAGAGAGGTTTGTGCAGTCATGTTTCTCCTAGTACTTCTCTTTTACCTCCAAACAAAGAAGGAACATGCTTAGAACACAACTGACTTATCCAGTCGTGTACTAGAACTCGGGGTGATATGCCCCTCCGTGTGTTAGTCATGTTCTTTTCCAGCTTCTTGGTAACTTTATATTTTCTCGCCTGAATTGCGCGAAACTTAACCTAATTTTTCCATTAACCTTAAGTAACCTTTTAAGAGTTTCGAGATACATGTTTAGCAAGTACTAATACCTTATTCATGGTATACATTATTCAAACACATTAAATCTAAATGCATCACAAAAATGAAAGTAATTCATACTTAATAATTGGAATAGGACACTAATGACTACATGAGATATGTGGACTTTGGGAATCCATTCTTCAAAGGTCAAGAATCGAGACTTACAATGTGTAGCCCACTTAGGGTTAGTTAACCTAAGCCTCAAAACTGACCTTAACCTATATAACTAACTAGATAACTTGACTAAATGTAACAAATGACCCTTTAAACATTATTTTTGAGTAGATATGGTTAAATTAAAGAAGTTAAATGTAACAAACGACACAAAGGAAATAAAGAGAGTAAATCTTGAACTAACTCTCGGTTTCAATTATGAATAGTTATTGTACATCAAGCTTTAAAAAAGGATTTGAAAGCTCAAACCAAATGAAAGGTACTCAATAATTGCATGTTACTTGCTAGGATATTTTTTACAACTAGATGAAGAATTTAAACTCGACTTAATTGAGTGTTGGTTGTTGCTTAGCTGCCTACTACAAGAGTGACACCTTCAGACTTAGTTGCAAGTCTGATCGCAACTTTGGGATGATGTGGTAGTTTAGGGTCTTAGGCCCCTACAAATATGTGATTAGGCTCGACAGGTAGTCGATAGGGAAATTTCTGAGATCGGGAGGTTGCCTAAGAGTAGGCATGAAATTATGACAAGTTATACGCATTATGGGACTCTATATAAAGTGTCATAATGGACCATGCTCGTTGGTGGGAGCCTGCAAGGAGATAACTCGGATGAGACTATTTTATTCTTGTCTTTCTAGTAAGTACTGAGGACTGATCGAACCACCCACTTCAGTACATGATCTGCTTAGGGAATCCTACCCCTTTTTATTTGGCCGGAGTCATGAGTACTCTTGTTTGTGTTGGTATTTTTAGGACGCTAGAGATACCTTGTTTTAGACTTTAAATTAAATATCCTAAACTATGGTTGTTGCATTAGATTAGGAGCATGTGACATGCAATGTTGCTTATATTATTGTGTACTAGGTTTGCAGCTCACTTTATTAACTTTACAACTACTTATGATTCGATGGGGAATGAGAGATACGCTGGATGACCCAAATAGATGGCGATATGTGAGACGTGGGTTCTATGAGTTTTCATGATAGAGTTTTGTTGTAACCATATTTCATTGTAAACTTGGATGATTGTAATCAAATAAGCACCAAATACTTTCTTTCGAATTGATATGGACCTTTAAGTTCAAAAGTTTTGTGTTCGAGTTGTATTATTTTAATAGGCTCTACAAGCAATTTTTATAAATGACTATTTTGTGATATGCATTTTATAAACAAGTTAAATCTTATAGGTTTTGATAAACCTAAAAAATAGATTAACAAACAACACTCTGTTGAAATTTTATAAAAATTAATAATGGTTTCTTAAATTTAAAATTAATTAGAAATCTACTCAATAACAAAATGCCTTGTACATATCGCTTAGAGGTGATATGTGTAGCGTAATGATCATGCCCTATAAGCTTGGGGCGGGGTTGTTATGTAAGTGGAGGAGTATATGATACTCTTCAAATATAGATAATAGAATTGTAATTAAGCATGTTCTGAGCAGAACAATCTCATGATAAGTGACCTTCTAGGAAGTGCTAGCACCAAAGAACAAAAACATGTGGTATGCGGCTAAAGCGAATAATACCTCTGTAGTCGGAGTTTCAAAGTGTTATAATTTTGACTTAATATAATAGATATGTACTAGAAGTTGTGCACCAACGATGCAAGTGAAAATTTTAAATTTTAAAAAGAATAATTTTGATAATAATAGAAAAACTAAAGATAACTATATGATCTATGAAAGTTTAAAGAATATGCAATTATGAAGAAGGGAAAAAAGGATAGAGAAGAATACAATTCAAGTAGGTGTAGAGGAATAAGTAGTTATGGAGAGAACAATATTGATAGAGTCTTAGAGATGATGAAAACTCTCATTATGATAGTACTAGTAGATGATGCATCCACAATACGTCTATTAAAATATAAAATGATAGTACAATTAAAATTAGAGATAAAAAAATAGTTTAAATTTTCTTTTTGAAAAGAAAATGAAAGTTAGAGATATCAAATTTTCATTGAAATGATAAATAATTTATCATGGAGGAGAGAGATAGAGTGTGGGGAAAGAATCAAGAGACATTGGTATGTAGAGAGAGAGGAGAGAGAGCGGGGGGGGGGGGGGGGGGGGGGGGGGGGGGGAAGGAGAGGGGTGGGTAAGGGAAACATTATGAACAAATTTTGAGCATTGAATAATTAGCTATTCACTTAATAATAGAAAGATATATATACATATATAAAAATAACAAGAATGGCCAAATAGTGTCATCAAGGGTTATAGATTGAGTTTTAGGCTTCCTTAGTGACGTTGGTATACTCCTAATTTGTTAAAGGGAATGGTTCGTGCCGAGTCATTGGATGATTTAAGTGCAAAATTAGTCGATCTAAGCACAAAGCTTACATGACTATTTATGTATTTCTTTTTAACTAATTTATTTCATTTTTTCTTTTATATATTTATTTTATATGACTTCTAAATCAAAAGTATTTCAATTAGAGTCTCAAGTTAGCCAAACCAAATATTATAAAATTTGAGTTTGAGTTTGAACCATTATAAATTGCTCAAGTGGCTAGGTTTGAGCTTGATTGAATTTAGATAAACATGAAAAGGAATTTGAATAACCTATGAATAGATTTATTTAATTCCTATTCTTATATATATATTGCCATTATATTCTTATATATTCAATATATTTCTCTTCTTTTTAATCAGATAGGAAACATATTTTAATCTTAAAATACAAGTAGCAGTGGTGCCCATGTTCCCAAGTACTTGATGAGAATCTGAAACAGAATTTTCATGGAAATCAGATATCTAAAATTGAATTAATTGTCAAGGGAATCTCCCTTTCTCCTTGGTGAATAGTTGTTTTCTTATATGTCACATGTCGGGCTTTTCAGACGGATGAGATTCGCGGTGTGACATGCGATGCATATGGTTGTTATATACATACATACATTGTTACAAACCAGAAGGAAATACAAGTGTTTCAAGGCAGCGACAGCAACCAAACTGGTTGAGAGATTACACAGTGTAAAGGAATCTGTTGTAACAGATTCTCAACTACATATTGTACGAAACATTTGTAACAGACTAGGTACAACAGATTTTCAGATACAAATTGTATAAAACACATGTAATAGATTTAGCACAGCTCATATACAGCTTTAGTACAGCTAAGATAGTTGTAATACAAGATCTATAAAAGGGAATGCAACAAAATAGGAAGGACAGTTTTACTTCCCCAGAATACAGATCTTAGGAGTGTAGCCTACTCGAAAAGGCCTCTTTACATTGTTCCTGTCAAACAACGAAACCAAGAAAAACAAAATAGATTAGTGTAACATGCAAAAAAAATAGAGAAAGGATTAGGGTTAGGGTTTTACCAAGAACACGAGAGGAATCAGTGAGGACTAAGCAGTAGAGAGAGAAAACTAGAATTTATATTGGGCTTTACTCGTGAATAGCACGTGAGGCAGGTCTAACATTTTGGTGCTCTCGTCTCCTTCTTGATCCTGATGGCTCCAGATACTCGATCTTCTACACAATTAACAGACATGGATTTTTTTAAGAATACTCTACTTGCTATTCAAGAGAACATTAAAACTTTGGGATCTCGGATTGAGCAATTGGAGTTGCATCACACATCCGCAACCAATAATCAAAATAATAAGACATCTCCAGATTCATCTACTTCAGAAAATTGCACTCAGGATTCGTTATTAAAGGGAATTAAACTGGAGATTCCTAAATTTTCAGGGGAGGATGTTTTAGGATGGGTTTTTAAAGTTGAACAATTTTTTGATTTTCATTCAGTACAGCAGGAACAACGAATTACAATTGTCTCTTTTGCCCTAGAAGGTGATGCTCTAAATTGGTATAAGTGGATGTACCTTAATAAACAGTTGAGTTCTTGGTCCAAATTCACTGAGGCCTTGATTCATCGATTTGGTCCTTCGGCATATGAGGATGTGCAAGGCTTGCTATCCAAATTGGTCCAGACTTCTACGGTGGCTGCTTATCAATCCCAGTTTGAGTCCCTCTCCAATCGTACGGTTGGTCTTTCTGAATCATTCCTTTTAAGCTGCTTCATTTCTGGACTCAAACCTGCATTAAGACGAGAACTTCAGATTGCTAAACCTAAATGTATGATGGATGCTATTTGGTTAGCTCGTATGCATGAAGATAAGCTAAATGACCAGTTTCGTTCTTATAAACCTTATAATACATCTTCTGTTCCTGCTATCCTTCTAATTCATTGCAATTTTCTAAGCCACAAGTTGTTCCTACTAAACCTGTCCTACCTATAAAAAAACTTACACCTGATGAAATGCAAGCTAGAAGAGAGAAAGGTCTTTGTTACAATTGTGATGAAAAATTTCATCGGAATCATAGGTGTAAAGCTAAATTCTTGTTGATGATGACTGATGATATATCTGATGAGCATGAGGATTTATCTACTCAATTAGTTGAAGAATTACCTGAGTTTAATGCTGATGCATCATGTACAATTAGTTATCATGCTCTGAATGGGGATTTTATTCCTCGAACACTACGTTTTCAAGGCCATATTCAAAATAAGATTTTATCCATTTTAATAGATTCTGGGAGCACACATAATTTCATCCAGTATAGAGTAGCTAAACATTTGGGTTTAGTTATTCATGCTGCTCCTCAATTTTCTGTAATGATTGGAAATGGTCAGAAACTTTCATGTGAAGGTCTTTGTAAAGACATAGTGGTTCATATACAAGGTTTGGACTTTGTGGCTTCCTTTTATGTGCTTCCTATTCAGGGTGCAGATGTGGTTTTAGGGGTCCAATGGTTGCAGGAATTGGGACCTGTTACTATTGATTATTCTGCCCTAACCATGAAATTTTTTCATCAAGGACATATGGTAAATCTGATTGGAGACCAGGCTTTATGTAAAGGACAGATCACTCATCATCAACTTCGAAGACTGTTACAAACTAACGCAGTGGCTACTTGTTTCCAACTCGTGGCTCAGACAAGTTCTTCATCAGAGACATTCACCAACAATCCACTAGTAGATAGTGTTTTGGGCAAATATCCTCATGTTTTTGAGGCACCATCATCATTGCCTCCACTGCGTCAGATCCAACATAGGATTTTTCTAAAAATGGTACCTCTACTATTAATGTGCGACCATATAGATACCCACATTTCCAGAAGGGAGAAATTGAACAGCAAGTTCAGGAGATGCTTCATCAAGGAATTATTCAATGTAGCACTAGTCCATTTTCTTCACCAGTTTTGTTGGTCAAGAAAAAAGATGGTACTTGGCGCTTCTGTGTTGATTATAGGGCTTTGAATGAAGCCACAGTGAAAGATGAATTTCCCATACCAACAATAGATGAGCTGTTGGATGAGTTATATGGGGCTACTATTTTTTCCAAGTTAGATTTACGATCTGGTTATCATCAGATCCGAATGCATCCTGAGGATGTGGAGAAGACTGCATTTCGCACACATGAGGGTCACTATGAATTTCTAGTCATGCCTTTTGGCCTCTGTAATGCACCCGCCACCTTTCAGTCTATTATGAATTTCATCTTTAAGCCGTACTTAAGAAAATTTGTCATTGTTTTTTTTTATGACATCTTAATCTACAGTACGTCTTTGGAATTACATATTACACACTTAGACCTGGTATTATCAATTCTTGCTGAGAACACCATGTTTTTAAAAAGGTCTAAATGTGTGTTTGGCCAGTCCTCTATTGAATATTTAGGCCACATTGTGGAGGCTGAGGGAGTACGGCCAGATCCCACAAAGTTGGAAGCTATTCAACAGTGGCCCCTTCCTTCAACAATTAAACAGTTAAGGGCATTTTTGGGACTGACAGGCTACTATAGACGTTTTATTAAGTCTTATGCTATGATTGCAGCCCCCTTAACTGACCTTTTAAAGAAAGATGGATTTCATTGGACTTCTCAAGCTACTGATGCTTTTACACAGCTTAAGCATGCTTTGGTTTCATCCCAATTACTGGTTTTACCAGATTTCACTAAGCAGTTTATTGTTGAGACTGATGCCTCAGGAATTGGCATAGGAGCTGTGTTATTACAACACAATAAACCTATTGCCTTCTTTAGCAAGAAATTGCCTCCACATCTCTGCAAGGCTTCTGCTTATGTCAGAGAATTACATGCTGTGGTGGAAGCTGTTCGAAAATGGAGACAGTATTTGTTGGGATCCCATTTTATAATTCGAACAGATCATAGGAGTATTAAGGAATTGCTTACTCAAGTAATTCAAACTCCAGAGCAGCATAAGTACTTGACAAAGTTATTGGGTTATGACTATTCCATTGTCTATAAACCTGGCAAGAGAATGTAGTGGCAGATTCATTATCTAGACAATATGAAACCACTTTTTATTATCTAGCTTTTTCGATGCCACAATTTGCTTTTGTTGATCAGCTGAAGAAGGAATACACCACATTACCAGCTTTTAAGAAATTTTTTTCTGAACTTGAAGCTGGCAAGACAGTTCCTTGGGTTTTACAGTGGAAACATGGACTTCTTTTTAAAGGGCATCAACTATTTTTAGTTCCCACATCTTCATTGATTCCCCTTTTATTACATGAATTTCATAGTCTACCTACAGCTGGTCACTTTGGAGTTTTAAAGACTTATAAACGCTTGGTTTCTCAATTTTTTTGGACAGGCATGAAACATGATGTGGAGCTTTTTGTAAGAGCCTGTACTGTTTGCCAGCAGACAAAGTCAAGTACTCAACGACCTTTGGGACTTTTAAATCCATTACCTATTCCTGACCAGATTTGGGAAGACATCTCTATGGATTTTGTCACTTGTCTTCCCAAATCTCAGGGGTTTACTGTTATGCTGGTAGTGGTTGATCGACTGACAAAATATTGTCATATTGGAGCTCTGGATACTCATTTCACAGCTACTAAGGTAGCTCAATTGTTTCTCCAGATAGTTGTCAAGCTTCATGGTTTTCCCGAAGCATTGTCAGTGACAGGGACCCAATTTTTATGAGCAAATTCTGGAAGGAATTGTTTCGATTAAGTGGCACTAAACTCTTTCAAAGTAGTGCCTATCATCCACAGTCGGATGGCCAAACTGAGGTTCTTAATCGAGTCATCCAGCAATATCTCAGATGTTTTGCTATGGATAGACCTGAGGAGTGGGTCAAGTTTTTACCCTGGGCTGAATTTGCCTACAACATTTCTTTTCATGAAGGGGCACAGAAGACACCCTTTGAATTGGTTTATGGCAGACCTCCTCCTACCATTCCTATGTACTTAAGAGGGACTTCTTCTATTGAGGCTGTGGATTTTGTTTTACAGGATCGAGATCAACTTCTTTCAAATCTGAAATCTCATTTACTTAAAGCACAGGAAAAGATGAGAGCTCAAGCCAACAAGCATAGACAGGATATTACATTTCAGGAGGGTGATTTGGTATTTGTTAAACTTCAACCTTATAAGCAAACATCCCTTACTGGGGATTACCATAAACTTTCAAAAAAGTTCTATGGTCCTTATAAGATATTGCAACGGATTGGGAGTACTGCTTATAAATTGGAATTACCGGAGCATTCCAGAATACATGATGTCTTTCATGTATCTTGTCTTAAGAAAGCCCATGGTTCTGTTATTCCCACCCTCGATTTACCACCCAGCACTTTTCGAAATAACCCTCTTTTGGTGCCTCTGTGTGTGTTAAACACTAGAGTTTTGAACCGAAACGGTCAAAATGTTTTTCAAATACTCGTACAGTGGAAGGGATGCCTCAAGAAGACTCTAGTTGGGAAGATGTACACATTTTCAGACAGATCTATCCTCAGTTTAACCTTGAGGACAAGGTTTTATTTCAACAAGGGGAGCAATCTGTTACAAACCAGAAAGGAAATACAAGTGTTTCAACAAGGCAGCGACAGCAACCAAACTGGTTGAGAGATTACACAGTGTAAAGGAATCTGTTGTAACAGATTCTCAACTACATATTGTACGAAACATTTGTAACAGACTAGGTACAACAGATTTTCAGATACAAATTGTATAAAACACATGTAATAGATTTAGCACAGCTCATATACAGCTTTAGTACAGCTAAGATAGTTGTAATACAAGATCTATAAAAGGGAATGCAACAAAATAGGAAGGACAGTTTTACTTCCCCAGAATACAGATCTTAGGAGTGTAGCCTACTCGAAAAGGCCTCTTTACATTGTATCCTGTCAAACAACGAAACCAAGAAAAACAAAATAGATTAGTGTAACATGCTAAAACAAAAATAGAGAAAGGATTAGGGTTAGGGTTTTATCAAGAACATACGAGAGGAATCAGTGAGGACTAAGCAGTAGAGAGAGAAAAACTAGAATTTATATTGGGCCTTTGACTCGTGAATAGCACGTGAGGCAGGTCTAACATACATACATACTATATATATTATATATATATAAAACAAGAAGAAGAAGAAAAATGAACTACATATTTATTTATTGTATTTAGGATTTTATCAATTGATTGAAGGAATCAATTAATTATAGTAATAATCTATATTTGTCCCTAATTTCACTTAACTTCTAGATGTTTTAACTTGTCATTTAAATCTTGGATTGTTATTAAAGCTGAAAATATGGGTCGTGGCTCGTGAATCGGCCGCCAACCTCCTTAAAAAGGCGGATTGCGATCAAAATTTTTTTATCCTTTTAAAAGCGAGCTGAATTGACTTAGCCCATTTAACTAGCGGGCTAAAGCGGTCTGGGCTGGGTTGGCCCGTGAGCCAACCCGCAAAAGAAAAAAAAAAGGAAAGAAAAGAAAACAACAGCAATAAGAGGAGAAGTTTAAAAACAAGAACAATATAACATCTTAGTGATTATTTATGTATGTTATGGAAAAAAAATAGATTGATACATGAACCACAAGTATTATAACATTTTTTAAAATATATATTTATTGATTTAAACATAATATGATATTTAATAAATCATTTTAAAAACTTGTTTTTATATATAAGTAATCAAAATAGCAGTAAAATTAGTCATTAATATACATTAAACCATAAAATATATATAAATATTCTAATTTTCACATAAGCTAACATTAAAAAAAAAAAATTGGCCTAATTGGGCCGGCCCTTTTAACCTGCAGGCCAATGCGAGGCCAAGCTGGGTCGAGAAAATCTAGCCCATTTAAAAGCAGGTCGATTTAGCCCGACCTGTTTAACCCCCAGCCGAACCGGGCCGGTCTTACCCACTATTTCTTGCTCTAATCGTTATACCAAAATTTTACCAGCTTTTTATATATTTAATGTCAACTATTTAATCTTTTATGTTTATCTTTTTTATCAACTAAAATGACCATATCCTATAGCATATAAATACTAGGAAAATTCTATTATCCCATATAATTTATTGCAAAATTTGAATGGGGAAGTTATCAAGCCACTTCAATTTATATATATTTATAATCAAATCATTGAAATGCTTATTGCATTTACTATTATGATCATTTCAACGGTCGTATAATAGCTTGGATGTTCTCTCATGGAGCATAGAAGTTCTCTAACTATCAATACAAGAAACTTATTATGTATGACTGAAGATAGAATAAGTAGCTTAAGTAATTCACATAGCATATCGGTTTTTGTTGAATTTAAATAAATATATAGAAAATTAACTGGAAAATCATGCAAAATTGACTAGTGGTTTAGTGTTTTTACAAATCATTAACCAACATTATTATTATCATTATTATTATTTTGAAAAATCAATACATTAGGTGTAAAGGGTTAAATTTGGTTTTAAACTTTAAGCATAATAATTATTTGGTTTTGAGTTTTTGAGTAAAAATGACAAGGCTTGAAGAGTCAAGCCCATATTATTTGGGATAATCAATGAAGATTTAGCGTGGTAGACTTGAAATATGGTTTGATATTTCTCAATAAGTGTATTCATTTAAAAATGCAAATGAACCAAGCTAATTCACAAACTACTAGAATTCGACTCGATGTTTACTCAAGTTTGATCGAAAATGATCAAATCAAACTTGAATTCAAGCTATTCAAACAGTTTATCGAGCCAAACTCAAACTTTATATGTTTAGCTCGAGTAGTTCATAAATTTAATCGAGATTGAGTCGAATATAAATATTAATCGAATTCGAATCAAGTTTATGTATTAATATTACTTTAATTAGAATTTAAAATATGTTTTTTAAATAAATTGAGCCTAAACAAGCTTAATTGAGTCAAACTCAAAATTATCTAATTTTATTTCGAACCGAACTCAAACTTAAAACATTGAGATCAGTCGAACTTGAGTTTTGAAGTTTCAAGTCGAACTCGAATTCTAACTCAGTACTATACTGTCTCGCTTCAACTTGTTTACCGTCCTACATTTATTACAAAAATATCTCGTAATGATCTTGGGTCCATAAGAGAGTCTACTTTCAGATTTATTAATAAAACAAGCTTTTCTCAATTGTAGATCGCCGGTATGGTCGTACGAATGACATTGACAACCAAGTTTTATTAGCACTTCTAGTCTTTGTTCAGCTGAAACAATTGAACATCTTGGAAAAATGTTATTATGCTCACATATTTCCATATCAAAGAAACACTTAAATATAGTCAACAATACCACTTTTTCCATCATTAGAGAGGTTTGATCCTTGTTAATCCTCCAACTTATAATACATGCATTTAAACTTATTAAGATCGTCTACTTTTTTATATACACTTTTATTTTAATCATCCCTTTAGGATTCACTCTTCTTGAACCATATGTAGCACAATAATCACACAATATATATGTGAAACGCACATATAAAAAAATAAAGAAAAAAAAGTTTCACAGTTGCACCTCCATTTGCTTTTCGTTCAACGGACAAAAGCACTTCACTCCCTCGTTGAAAAAGTTTGTGCTCTCTCTCTCTCTCGGTAAAGTAAAAGGCAATGTAATTTTGGCAATTAACATAATCATGATAAAGTGAAAGCACCTCCATGATGATCTTCTTAGTTCCTAGTTAATCCTAAAAATTATAGAGCGTAGGGCAATTAGTGGAAAAAACATATGTTCTCATTTATTGGACATTCAATCCGCTCCGTCAATGATAAAAAATAAAAATTCATGTTAAACCATAAGGAATATTTTAAAGTTCAAGAATGAGGTGTTATCACTCCTCTTTCGGTATAAAGCAATTCAACGCTATATTCTTCAACTCTAATAAAATTTTGATGTTAGAGAATATGCTCAAAAAGCGAACACATTTTAATCATGAACAACATGTAAGGTCTCGTCACGGATTTATTACGAATGGAATATATCTAATCATTTAATAATACAATTGGATCAATTCTATCATAACCACTAGAGGACCATAAAATTTTACTTGAGCATAATTGTCAGGGTTTTATTAATCTAAATTAATTAAAAGGGCGAGTAAACATATATTTATGTATCCAATTTTAATAACTAACTTCCATTAAGAATACAATATATAAGAAATAAAACCGTAAGACCGGTTTTTTATGCATGATAATAATAACAGAAGATATTATTAAGAGTAGGTGCTTATAAATTTGCACTATCTAAATATTTCAAATTTACTACTTTTTGCTCACCTCAATTCATCATGCTTTGATGATCTCATAGAGAAGACTAGAAATTCTGAATCAAATTCTCGATACCTCATATAATAATGCACCAAAAAGAAGTGAAATGGGCAAAAAAATAAAAATTTTGATAGTAACACAAACAACGGAGGAAGAGGGAGGTTGGAAAGAGGAAGATCAATGTTTTTCACGCCATAAAGGAGAAGAGAATTGAGGTAAAATTGTGGTTTTTAGAGAGGCAAGTGTGATTTTGGTATATAATATTTGGAAAATTTTACGTTCTCACTATTAATTTTTACGAGACTTGTCCTGTCATTATATAAGGGCTCATACAATACCATCGAATCACTGAAATAGTTAATATTTCATATACTGTATTTATTTTAACGGTTAGATTAATGGAACGGGACTGTAGAAACTGTCATGATATTTGTGTATTTTCAATCAACTACTTATAATTTAGAAGTGTTAATTTACTACTACAACTTTTTAAGATCGTTTATGGTATCTACACAAGATAGTTAATCATAAAGAAAGGTAAAATTCATAATATTGATTACAAAAATAAATAAAATTCAGATACAATGGCAAAACTCTAAAATTAGAAATAGTTAATTACAAAAGTAGATAAAATTCGATTACCAAACATGATAATTATACTTTTAGGGAGGTGTTCATGCATATGCATATCATGTGACAAATTTAAGAGTAAAATAGACATTGTTTAATGAAGTGAAACACTCATGCCAACTATTTGTTTGAAAGTACAAAAATGCAAAGTCAATTTTGTGCATTATTTCCAAAAAAAGTGATTAGATTTGAACCAAGACAGCTTATTTTTTCTGTCAATTGCTGCTACAGAGAGAGCAAAGATGTTGGTAGCTCTAGCAATGGTTTTTGAATTTTCGTTGATGTCTTCAACTCAATAGTCCCTTGCGGCTTTGAATAGGCCTTGATAGGATGGATTAGGTCAAACTCTTTGAACATTATTTGCAAATCTAGAAGTAGAACCAATATTATACAACGTTTGTTGTTGTTCAAGTCATATTTGTGTTGGGAGGAATTTGAATGGATTTATTTATTTATTTTTTCGAAAGCAACTAGTTCAAGAAAAGAAATGGAGGGCATTCACGGGCCATTCAAGTGGGAAAAATCTTTTGAGTTTTCTTTCATTAATTCATAAAATGGGATTTTTATTGTATTCAATTTATTCTTATTTTAAAGGAGGGTTATATAAGATATTGTGAGTTAAAAAATTAAAAAAAGAAAAAAGGATACTTTATAATGGACAATCCCTAAAAACTGCCAAAATTAAAGAAAAATATTTAGAATCTTTAAAATACAGCAATTACATTACTTCGTTTAAAATACACTGGAAAATTTTTTCTTTAACAAAATACCAAATTAGTCTTTTATTTAAAAATGCACAGGTAATTGTTTTTTAGTTCGACCAATTATCTGATTTGAATTTTTTTTTTTTGAACAATCGACATCATAGAAATCACAATTTTTGTAAGAGGTATAAGTATAAAGTATCCTATGTTAGAAATTCAGGTCCCTTTTTGTAATCACGACAGTTTATGAGAATATCACAGTAATAGAGTGACCAGTGAGATTTCTAAGTATCATGGAATTCAAAATAATCGAATTACCTTTTTCTTTTCTGCATGCCATACTTTTATATTCTTAGCAAATGCTTATTGGAACGGTTATTTTATGGTTTAATTAGCAGGATAGTCCAAATTATTATAAGTCTTTATATTGTTATATCTTTAATTATTATTAATGGATGTACTACACCAAAAATAGCTCAATCACTTTTACTTAAAAGGGAAATTCTTTCGTCCTTCCTACGATCGAAAATAGTTGTCATAATAACTTTATTTTTGTGGTGGATGATTCGTACGATCGAAAATAGTTGTCATATTAACTTTATATTTGTGGTGGATGATTCATAGGACTCTTTAAAGTTTTATATATGTGTTTTTGTAACTATTATAATAAGTTGAATAAACTATAGAATATTCTAACATTCTAATAATAGCACGTCTAAATTATTTGTTTTTTATCTGTATCTTTTTGTATCTGATCTGTAAGATTTGTTTATCAATAAAAAGATCTGTTTTCGTCTGTATCTATTTTTAACAAATGATCTAATTAAAATAGGCATAAAACAAACGTCAAACCAATTCTAAATCAATGAAATAAACCCACCCTAAATATGAAAATACAACCCATGTGTGGGATGATTGAAATGGATGGGTAGTGTCGGACCACCTAATGTTGAGGCGTGAAAGGGATAATTCAATTCACAATCGCATCAAGCATTTTGTAAGCTGCCATTGAAAACTATAAATCTCCTGGGTTTAGGCCCACTTGTTTCCAGTCTTTTTCTTTCTTTCCCACCGTGCTTTAGTTTTCCATGTCTCTCGTCCTGAAATTTTTTTCTCTTTTTCTTTGGTTTTTTTTTTTTTTTCAACGGGGAAAAAAATTACATATAAAACAAAAATAAGACGTGTGAACCATAAACAAATAATTAGGACTCGTACAAAACCTTTCACAGTAAGAAAGGACAAACGTAAGACTATGTCTTGTTCTAAATAATAACCCACGCGGAAGCCAAAACCATGGACCAGGTAGCTGAACGCGCTTTGACGACCCTTCCATTTGCCGGTTTGCATAGTGCTTTTGCCAATCGTCACTCTGCGTTCGGTACCGGCTGCAGCACCATCTACTGGGATAACATTTGATTTAAAATTGTAAGGCACTTATTATGAACGAACTTCACGTGTAACTACTGATTTTCTAAAACCTAAAGAAGTTGCCAATAAAAAAAAAAAAAAAAAAGAAATACATACATAAAACGTGAAATGTACAAATTTTGTCATATGAACTTATACAACCACATCACCAAATCATCCAATTTATCACCAATAAATAGATTGTAAAAATCAACGTATATGGTATTTCAATGGGTCGAGTTGTATATAAATTTGAGTTATTCAACAACTTACAAAAACAATGAAAAAAACAAAAAGAAAAAGACGAGTAAAATAAATAGAAGCTTAATTTTTTTAATTTCCATTAAATTAAAAAAGTTAACCATAAATATGGCTTTTCCATCATTAAAAAAAATAATAAAGGTAATTTTGGTACTTTTAAATAATTTTAAGCCCATATATATATATGTACGCCTTTAAAAGTTGCAACAAAATTATACTTAAAAAAAGTTTAGGATATCTAGGCATGCATGAGCAAATCTTAGATGTTTTTGCAATTTTTACAACATCAATCCATCAACAGCTATTCACCAAACCAAACCAAGCGATTATATATTGGTATATTAAAATTCATCTTATCCATATTTTTGGTTTGGTTGTTTTATTTTTCGTCAAATTTTTTCCACTTTGAAGGACCATCTAACGACTGTTAAATTATTTTCCAAGTGCACATTTAATACAATTCAATTTAAAAGTTTAATGATGGGACTTAACCCATACTTCAACATACGCATACCTATCCTATCCTCCATTAAAACAATTTCATCTTCTGTAATTCCTTACCTACCATACTAAACTAACTACCATCTCATCTAAGAATATGGTCATATGTTGTCTGATAACAACACTAATCCTAATCTCCTTAATGAATAGTACTAACAACAACAACAACAATAATAATAATAATCATCATCTAGAAAGGTGTAAAGTAATTAAATTTTAGAAATTTCAACACTATGTACATAATTGATTTTTCCACCTAACATTAACAATACATTTTCCAGCTAATACAAACAAACGAATTAATTAATTAATATCAGACATTCTTTTCTTTTTCCTATTCATAATGATTTTATCAAACCCAAAAAAAAAAAATATCTATAAACCTTATCATTTTCAAAATTTCCACCCTTAATCGTCCAAAACCCAACTTCTATTCCTTCTTCTTCCTCCTCCTCCAAATCTGCCAACTACTGAACCCGAATTGCTCCGGCTTCTCCAGACCGAACCGTTTGAGCCCGAACCCGACCTCGACCTTCTCAAGAAAGACATCATATTCCTCAAAATCCCACCAAACCCGCCACCCTGTCTCCCACTACTCCTCCTCAACCCCCACGAAACACTCCTCGGACCACCACCACCGTTGCTAAATCCCCATCCATTTCCGTATAAACCGTTGGCACAGGCAATTCCCTCTCCCCACCACTTCTTCTCCCACCGGAGAACCTCCCCACAGCAAAACCGCCACCGGGCAACCGCCAAATCGTCATCCCAACCGCTTCCTCATCCCCACCACCGCTCAAATCATCCTCCGACCTCGATCCCTCATCCGCTGGCAATTCGTGCCGACAGACCGGGCACGAATTCCTCATCGAAAGCCACGGGAGAATACAATCCGAGTGGTATAAATGGTTACAGGGCATCTCTTTTGCTTCAACATCCATCTCGAATGCTTCTTTACAAACCGCGCAGTGCAGCTCGGACACGACATGACACGATTGAATCTTCACGGTCGGCATCGACTCGATTGCAGACTTCGATGCCGGAGGATTCTCGGAACGGCCCAAGCCGGTCAAATCGAGACGAGAGAGCTGCTCAAGCAACCGGTCGAAACCCGACCCCATTAAGAAATCCGACATGGTGGACGGTAACGGCCTTAGACCCGACCCAGATCCATCGTCGTAGTAGAAAAGCTCGAAGCTTTCGGTGTTTTCGGTGGCGGGTCCACGCAGGACGATGACAGGGTTGAAGGGGGAGGATCGGTCGGAGACGGTGGCTCTGCGGCGGCGCTGTCTTACTGTTGGGTTACGGGCGGGGGAACCGGGTCCGTCGTCGGCCGTAGCGTGACCGTGGCGGCGGTTTGGGGTTGGCGAGTCAGTTGGGATTTCTTCAATAAAACCGCTGTCGCAGTGAGGGCAAGTCAAGGTGTCGGCTTGGGACCACGCGCGGACGAAGCGCGTGCATCTGTAGCACCAGCAGGTCGTCGTTATGGATGACATGCTCGTGGTATGGTCCGGTCCAGTTCGGTTGGAATCCGCCGAGTGTAGCGAGAGAAAGCTGAGAGAGAGGGAGACAGAGAAGGTTTGTGATGTTTGGGAGAAAGAAAGAGTGCGAAAAGAAGTTTATAAGGGAGGTAAGGAGAGGATAACGGCGAAACAGGTTTTCACACGTGATTCCATGTGGAATCATGTTATTGGATGGATCGTAACGCCGTTTCGATTGTTTCAACGGCAGTTGACTGTTGATTCAACCGTGTTGCGTTATTTGTTTGCACCGTATCTAATTTACACATGAGTGACTATTTTAATTTGCAGCAATAGTAATTAGAAATGCAAATGTGAAAAAGCAGGTTCACAAATTATTAGAACTTGATTCATTTACTTTAATTTTATTTAAAATAATTAAATTGAGTTGAAAAGAGCTTAATTAACTTAATTCTAATTAAGTTTTATCTGATAGCTTGATTTTAATATAAATACTAATAGAATTCAAACTGAGTTTAGATTTTAATATTATTTTAATTAGAATTGAAAATGATTTTTTTATTAAATCAAGTAAATATGGTTAATCGAGTCAACTTGATATTATATATTGTTATATTTAGCTGATCTGGATTTTAGAATCTTAAACTCAATTGAAATGGAGTCGAGCACACATTTTAAAATTTAAGTCAAGCTAAATTTGAACTTAGTACTATACCATCTCGACTCATTTTGTTCATACTAATAGTAATTCATTAACAAGGATATCTTATGCTAAGGACAACATTTAAAGTTTTTAGGTGTCACTTCAAGCTTCTAAAGAATTCTCTCTTAATAAATTTTTAATTTTCATTTTTGAAAGGAGATTCTTAACATTTATTCATATTATTAATCTAAATATAAAATAAACATTAAAAGTGAAAGTTGGAATCCTTCTTATAGGACCCTAATTTTTTAAAAACCAGAGATTATTTCTAAATAGCCCATGATGAGTCCAACTCATCATCTTTGAGAGGAACGCCAAGTCATTGGTATCAAAGTTGCTCCAACATTTCTTATTATATTCAATTACCAATAATATTAATTCCATGGAAATTAAAAAAAAATTAACTAGTCATCTATTATTCAAATTTACAATAATAATTTGAAGCTAGAATTAAATTTTTTACCAAATATATCTTATTAAAATAAAAAAAAATCAATCTTATTACAATTCTAATATGCACATATATTAATATATACATATTAATAAGGTTTTTATTAGGTCATAGGTGTATATAATAGATAGACTATGGATGATAATTATTTAAGAATTACTCATTTTTTATTTTTATATATATATATATTAAAAATTTTTTTATCACTATGTACATATCATATGATTACATGAATAGAGCTCACTAGCAATTAAATCTTTTCTACAGAAAGATATGATATGATATGGTGAAAGGGAAATTTAAAAAAGGAGTTTGGGTGGTGTGAACATAAACGTGGGAGCACTGGAGAGAATGATAATAATAAAGCGAGATAGATATGACAAAGAGGCGCGTAGGAGCGTAACGGAAGAAGTACGTTGACTCGTCCACGTTAAGATTAAGATTTTAACATTTATTGAGACGCCGGGTTTGAAATTCAAAAAACATAGGAGTCAACATCGTGCCCACTGCCCCTACCACCCCCACCATCTCCACGAAGATTCCTTCGACGAGACTCTCTGGGTTTGGGTTTTGGATTGGGTATGCATCGGCCCATGCCGACTCGGCTTTCAGTAATTTTTGTGAATAAGGACATATGAAAGAAATTTCAACGGAAGTTTAAAATTTTAAGTAGACTATGAATTCAAAACTGTAAGTAAGTTGAGACTACCTATACACTACTTAAGTTTAACTTGATGATAGTTTCAATTCGATTTAAACTTGCTTAATTGTAGCTGAGTCGAACACAAGTACTTATTGAGCTCAGTATCAACATACTCAATTCAGTTAGCTTGCAAGCTTATTTTAGTTTTTAATATAATCAAGTCGAGTTTGAACTTATTGAATACTATTTCAAATTGAGTTTGAGTTTCAAGGTTTTTTATTCAAGTTAAATTTAAATTTAATTGTATTATTTCAACTCAACTCGTTTATAATCCTAATAATTTGATTATTTTCTAATTGAATTCAAATAAATATTAAGAGAGACTTAAATAGTTCACAAGTAGTTTAGCTTATTTACATACCAAATCATACTTATACTTATGTTTATTTTTAATTTTTAAGTCATATGTACTTAGTGATGATGACAAAAATGGACCATGGATTTTCACACAAAGAACAATTAGGTACATGAACAAAGTTTTCATTGACTTTTTTCATACTTGAAGTTTGGTTTTCACAATTTTGATACTTGAACAAATTTTTCATAAACTTTTTTCATACCTCATTTCACTTGCTTTAGGTATGAAAAAAATCAATAAAAATTTTACTCATTTACTATAATGATCAAAATCAAAATTCAAACATAAAAAAAGTTAACAAAAATTTTATTCAGATACTAAATTATTTAAAATTCAATTTTAAGTATTTAATTATTCTATTTATAAAAGTTCAACTAACATTTTTATCATTAATCCTATGTACTTATGTTCATATCCATCCCGTCTCAACTCGTGCATCCTATATTTGTTTTAGGGTTGGAATGGGGCCATCCCATATTATTTTTGTATACTTTTTTTGGAGCAGCATGTCATGCCTTGATGTCGTCCTGTGGGCCTGGGAAAAATTCATTTATCCAATTGATTCATATAATTTCATTGAATTGTCTTTTTTTTTTTCCAAATTTACCAAAATTTGCATTTATCAATCAAATATAAATAAATTAATAGATAATTAAATGGCACGATTGGGAAGGAAATGGACGAATCTTCCGAAAGGATTCGTCTTGCTTAAGGAGTTCTCTCAAATACAACTTGCTTGAGCTATCGATTAAATTTGTGGCTTATGAATAGTATGGTATGGCCCTGAGGGTTGCTTTGTTATTGAAGCAACTTGCTTTAGCAAGAAGAGTTTGAATCCGGCCAGCAGTGGGCATATTAAGCCAAAAAATGAGCTGGATATAATCCTCAATAAGCTTAAATTTGTAGAATGATGTATCCTTTGAAGATATGCTTAATTATACGCGGAATGGAAGCTTATTTTATTATGGTCTTAAAAATTCAGCATTTATACATTTTTAAGACACTGTTTTTTACATAAACTATCTTATATCGACTAAAGCGCAAATGAAACGAGTCAAGTCAAGTTGAAATATTGTAGTACTGGGCTTAAACTCAAGCGCCACTTGAAATTTCAAAATTGAGTTTGATCGAGCATAAGATTTTTAACTTCTAAGTCGGCTCAAAATAACACTAAATAAGCTGATTTGATAAAGTTTGTTTGGCTCAATTCAATAAAAAAATATTTTAAATCTAATTCAATAATATGAATAACCAAAATCAATTTGAATTCAATAAGCATTTTATACTGACTCATGCATAATAAATAATCCCATAGGTTAATCGTGCTAAACATACAAAGATCAAGTTTAGCTCAATAAACTATTTGATAGCTTGAATTTCAAGCCTAACTTAACTATTTTGAAATAAACTTAGATAAATATCGAACCGAGTTCAAATAGTTTGAAAACCAACTTAATTGATTTGTACTCCTAATGAGGGAAAATGTATGGAATTATTTCTCAGTGTTAATAGGTAAGTTGCTGTCTTGCTTTTTAGACTCCATGTCTCCTTTTTTTTTTTTTTTTTTGTCTCTTTCTTTTTTTCATTGGACAAGCATAGTTAAAAAGTGTTAAAATTACTTTTTGTTTATGTTTAAATCCAAAAATTGTAATAGAAGATGAGGGGAAAAGGCATAAGATGAGGATCTTATTAATTTAAATAATTCATATTAAATGTAAAATAATCAATACGAAGCTAAAGCCTTTATCCATTGACAACATTCAACTCAAGTCTTGCCCATTAAAAGGGGAAAATTGCAGCAAAAAGGCTTAAAAACTTTTAGACTTTTACAATCAAATCTTAACACTTATAATTTTATGATTAAAACCTAAAACTTTGATTAAAGATTTGTCTCTTTCAACTTTTTCTTTCATTTTCCCTTTGTCGTTGGTTGCAGTTTAGTTGGCTGACAGGTTTCTGGGATTGAAAGCAAAAGAGCCTCTTCTTTTTCTTTGCAATTGCACCAGTTGACGTGGCATTTGGCAATCTTAGTGAAATTTTAAGATTAGCAATGACCAATCAATGGTGCAGAATCGCAGGTACATGCACAGACCATGTGAAAAAGCGGTCCACATAATATATTACTTGTCCCTGGCCATGATGCCCATGTTCTTTTGTTTTTGACAATATTATATATTTAATCTTTTCAACAAACCAAAAAATTTTATTATCTAATTAAGTAGTTGATTATAAAAGTTAATATAATAAAACTTTCAACAATTTGATAAGAATTGGATCGGTCTTATCGAGAGGATTATGGAGTAAAACCTCATTAGTTGTTATCATATTGTCTTCCTTTTGTCCAATTAGAGAAAAACGAAAAAAACACTTGGCATTGATAGAAGCGCAATCATCTAATGTTGCCACAAGTGGAAGCTATGTGTAGCTAAATAATTCGTTGGAACCATTTGTTTGTGGATAAGGCAAATATTAGGAGGGCCATGTTATATGCATAGAAAACATGTGCACTTTAATATCTCTTCTTGAGTGCCTAAAACGAAGAGACCCACTTATACTCAAAAACATGTGAATCAAGATTAAATTCAAGCTATTTAATTAGTTGATGGCTCGAATACAAATTTTATAATGATTAGGTTAATTAACTGGTAGGTTTTTTTCAATCTTTTTATTTTCTTACTGAATATCATGCAGTCGAGAAAAGATAAGAAGAATGAAATCATGATCTCTAAAAACATTACTCATTTGTTTTTTAAGTTTTCTAGAAATGACATTAAACGCACAAACATATGACAAAAACTTAGAGTCTTAAGTTTCATCCACTTTAAATCAAATACATCCGAAAAAAATTTTAAAAGTACAAAACATTGCAAGTAATTAGAAATTACATTCTCTATAAACAATTAAGCTAATTATTATGTGATTCAATGAATGTCCCAATAGTTATCACCATCCTTATTAAAAAGCTAATTCTACTTTTAGTCCGCCCACCACATGAAGATTTTTATTAGTAGTGAGCTTCATATCAAATTATGAGAAAGGAGGAGAATCATATCATCCTACTAATAGGAAATTCCGTGGCTTAATTATGGCCACACGACCAACCCCTTTCACACGTAGCAAATTACGAGGAAAGCCTTATCACATTGCTCTGTGTTCATCCATGGTTGGTGTTGCCAAACCTAATCGATGGAAAATGGGGAAAAAAATTCACTTTAAAAATAAAGATCATTTCATTTTGGAAAAAAAGTCCATACCATGAGGATTACCTCGTAACGATAAATTATTTTAAGTGGTTAAAAAAAGCCTGTGTTATATATTTTTTAAAATGGTAGAAATAAGATATTAATGTTTTAAGTATTTTTTAAATTATTTTTACCTATAAAATACAGGCATGGTTTTATTTAAATTAACTTATTAGTATATTTTATAGTAAAGGATCCATCGTTTTTTATTTCTTTTTTTACGGTGTTAAGACATTTCCTTATTTAAACTTACTCTAAATATTGATCCTTTGATATTAATTTTCTCTTTTTATATTTCCAAAAATTCTGTGTCATTTTTTTTTACAAGACCAGTTCTATAATATGCTCATTAGCTTATATTCATGTCCAAATGTTTAATATATTAGCTATTATATTTAATTTAATGATCCAATGATTCATAGAAAAATCTCCTTTTTCAGGACTTTAATCATTATTACCAAAAACTCAATTTTACTATAGTCGGCCATAATTTACCGTTGAAAAACTATGTGAACCTATAAAAAACTATGTGAGTTGTTTGGATAGTCTGTTTTTCATTTGTATCTGTATTCGTATCAAACGATATGTGTAAATATATTCTATTTACATATATTTGATTTATTTGATATTTTTATAAGAACTGTTAATTTTTTATCTGCATATATTTTTTAATAAACAATTCATTAAAAAAAATTTTGTATTACCAAAAAAAAAAAAGTTAGTCCAATAAACCCAATTAGACCAAATATCGAAAAAGAAAAATCTAAAGATCAAGTAGCTTTTATGTTTTCTGACCAAAGTGGTAGATTCGGCGTCAATGATGAGTGCCCCCCCTCTACCTTTCTCAAAATTTCTAGGAAACATATTATGAATTTCTGTTCAGCTTCACGCGTAAAAAGAATCATTCCTTGTGCAACAGCAAAGTAGAGACAGGTAATAATCACATCAAGCTGAGTTTTTTTCTCCATCTTTCTACCGGACTAGTTGTCTTTAGTCTTGAGTCTTTTAACATATAATTCCAGAGAAACAGCATAATTTCATACATCCAATAAAGGGAGAAACAAATGTTTTACAAGAAGATGATGATGCTCCTGGTCCTAATCCCAATATCCTGTATTCCCATTGGAGGGGAATCTCGTATTTTCGAGGATTATGGAGTTTGTCTTTGTGTTGGATTAAATGGGGGTACCTTTTCATCAGGTACCTTTCTTATTCTCTTGCCCTGCTATGACTACTGTCTTGAGTATTACTTCCAAAAAGCATATCCAACCTATCCTATTTCTAGTCAATGTTTCATCCTGCTGACAGCTGAAAGAGATGCAGTTTTCTTAACCTCCTATGTGATAGATATAATGCTGTCCACACTTTAATTTAAAATTGAAAAAAAAAGGACAAAACCCGGCAAATTACATACACATCCCTTAAAATATTTTAAACTTGTACTTATTCCCTATTTAAAAAAAAAAATCAACACCTTGATCCTTGAAATAGTTAGGGATTTCATTTTTAATTTATTGTCTACTGATGTAATGTGTATCGCTTTACTGATATTAGAAAAATAAAATAAAATAATTAAATATCATTTCAATTTAACCAATTTTCAAATAGATATTGTTAATGATATAAGCTAAACATAAGCCAACCAAACCAAGTTTGGCTCACAAGCCAATTGGACCAAAGCCTTGTCCATGTTAGTAGAAATTTGAAGCCCCACCCAACATATGTCCTATTAACTTGGTATCCGACCAACTCCCCGAGTACTTGGTCCGCTACTCAGCATCTCTTTGCATGGCCTTCTCGATCAAGCTCAGCACATATGGAAGTAGATTAGTATGTTCTCCCTATGTCATCCATAACTACTACCAATTATTCACTCGCCCACTCACCCATGTTTTTATGATGCAATAAATTGTCAGGACTAGCCAACTAAAAATAACTTTCTTTCCTCCTTAGGAGCAATAATACCTTAGACACTATTTCCACTTAAGTATGGAATAGCCGTGCTAGGCCTAAGTCTAGCATGCTACTAACCATATTGTTACATGATCAAGTATTTCTTCCGTATCTACCTAAACAATTATTATGGGCTCGTTAAATGAAACCCAATGATCTCTTAGTTAATCAAGATTATCCTAGAAAAAGTCGAGACAAGAACTGTTGATTTATTTCACATGACAAGGTCTGAATTTATCCAAGTCCCATAGTATAACTACAATTTAATCCTAACTATGCTTGACTATTTGGCAATCCTTCATTCCTTGCTAATATAGCAAAAGGCAGCCAAACATTTCAAGTACAGCTCGTCGCATTTGGAAGCTATCTTTCTTTATTAATTGCTACATGCAACAACAATTTATAAAAAAAGATTCAATAGCACAATATGTCATGTGTATGGATAAATGGTAAATAAGTACCAATGTTTTTTGAGACCAATGCTGGCAATAATATGTAATTTTTATAAAATTATTTATATATCATAATTTTGTCAGTATTTATACGTTCCTAATCAATTCACTTGTAAGTACAAATTGAAACCTTTCTTAGCAACCTAGTGATTGAGCTCTCTCCTACCATGGATGCGGTTGCTAGGCATAGGGTCTTCATTGTGTTCCAAACAAACTGGAACGCATTATAAATTCAATCCGTGCAAAAGGAAGTCTCCATGACTATGAGACATAAAAACTGATGAAATTGATTGCATAATAGGTGCTAATGGTGGTACCATCATTGGCCTCATGCTGTTCTCTTTGTGATAGCAATGATGTTCCTATAGTGGATCATCAAGCTACAATAATCAACCACCCCACTAGAATCTTTCGGATGGGAACGGTAAGAACTTGCAAAAGTTTTCATCATTTATTTGCATGGGAAGCTGGTTTCATAACTTCAAAGATAGAAGGTCGACTTTAAGTTTGCTGATCTTGCAGTTGCTCCACTAATTCCAGGACTGCTTGGACAATGTCTTACATGGAACTACTTTTGTTCATATCAACTTTTATCCCCACCTGCATCTGCAGATCAGAGAAAAACTCGACGGTACAACAGGCAGAATATGCTGCCATTTAGCTACATAATCTTTTTCTAAGATGCAATTGATAATCTAATGAACATGAGAGGACTAAAAGAGAGAGGTGAAAATCAAAGACTAGAAACCGGTTTGATGCAAAAACCAGCATTTAACAATCATTTGCTTCTTTATTTAAAGATAAAACAGAGCGTCGCAATTCAATACCGGCGAGAAGCCAACCATCCATTTGAACAAGCTGAAATCGTTTGACAGCAAGAAGGCACTCTAGCAACCAATTGTTGCCACCACTTGTCCCTTTTCTTACATTCTTATCACGATCACTGACCCTTATGACCTACACTTATAATTGCCAATAGGGGTGGGACATAAAATCAATCCAAACCATAAATCGAACCAAACAATATGCTCTTCCTTTTCATATGGTCCAGAAAATTTCCCAAACCAAATCAAGTATAACTCTCTAGAAAAAGATATACATTTTTTCCTTAAAATGAAGAACTAAGCATAAATGAATATAGAAACAAGAATATAATTAAATAAAATCCACAGCCTCGAAAGTTTATTTATATTTTCTTTTATTTGCATTTTCAATCTTATAATTCTAAATCTTCAAAAGACTTGGCATAATTTCTCATCAAATCTTGCTAACTCGAGCATCGATTTTATTTCAGACCAATAATCAAGCAGCTACTTGAAACAACCAGGCATGCCAGCATGAGATTGCCCAGAACGAACTTTAATAGCTGGTTAAAACTGCAAACAAGCAACTACTCTTAATGTCCCAATAGAGCAATATGGAATGGCATGTCTAAATTTTCTGGTATCAGATATAGGAGATAAGGAGGTCTGAACAGGAGATGATGAACCTCCAGAGGAACCACATAAGAATGAATTGTTGGATCACAGAACCATGCCAGAAAACATGACTAGAAAACCATTACTATTTCAAATATTTCATGGTATTTACCTTTGTTAAAACTAGCATCACAGTCATTTAATTTAAAAGTTTAAGCTTGTACATATGATGTGAGCTATTACATTTATTATCTAACACTCCTATTCACTTATGAGTCAGACTCTAACTTTTTAACTAAAGCTCATTAAGTGAACAACTAAATTTTTAATGAGGATTGTAACGAGTGTGAAGGGACTCGAACTTATGGCCTTTTGCTCTAATACCATCTTAAGACCAACTATTTAATCTAAAAGCTTAAATTTATAGAGATGGTATGAACTATTATATTTATTATTTAACAACCTTCAATATATGGAAGATGATTGATTACAAAGTATTATTAAATAATGTGGCCATTTGTTTTGGGAGAAAAGGTTTCCAAAAGCACGAGCATTCTATCAGGAATAAACTGCATGCAGAATAATAAATCAGGTGTTCAAGCAACTCCCCACACCAATGTGAAAGATAAGAAGCAACTTTAGGTTTTTATAAAAAAATTGCAGTGACTTATGACCAATAGATTAATGAAGAGACAAAGAACCAATAAGAATGAAATAGAACTAGAAGGTCCTCAAATAAGATATACATATGTATATACATGTATAAAATGGAGCCGTCGTTTTTGACATTACATGCAAATGAAGATGCGATTTTCTGTGTATTTATACTTTTGGCACTCACTTTGCATGTGCAAACACATTGACATTTTTTTTTTAACCAATTATAACAGAAAAGAAGGGAATCGAACTAGGGATCTCTTTTATGAGAGACCAGGAGATATAACTCCAAGCTACTAGGCCGTTAGCAAACAAATTGACCTTACATCACTTGGAATTAACATAGTAAAAAAATGGTAACTTCCCCATGTAAGTATCCTGCCAAGTATATGCATGCACTCAAGGAGGTAGTTTAGCACTATAACAATTTTCAAGTGCTAAGAGTGATGACTGTTCCACAGTTAAGCATCACAGTCACCAAAAACCCCTTACACTTTAATAGAATGGATGAAATAGATACACTTTTGTTAACCACGTATTATATTTCTATTCATATACTTTTTCTAATAGCAGCCAAATAAAGAAAACAGAAATGTTCTTTCTATTTCCTTTGGCTTCTTTACTTATTACCAAATACAAAAGTGAGAATTGCACTTCCTTCCATTTCCACTCACTTTTCTATATATCCACTCATTTCCACTGATTTCTTTTCTCATTAATATTGCCAAACCTGGTGTAGATATTAGAGTCGCTCAATTCGTAATTAGTTGACATAGAATCCTTTTTGTTACATAATTAAAAAACAGGAAATCTCTTTCCACACCCAAATATGCAGATAGAGGGTAATGGCACAAGCAACTTGAACTTCTGTTCCTTTGATTTGATTCAACCCAATTGTCCAGTATGATCTCCACATGTCCACATCAATGCTGTTTAGTAAAATGTTCATCATTTCTAGTTCTATAGATCCATCGGCCATTTAAGTTCATCAGTCTAAAACTTAAAAACTTAATTTGGGACAATGATCCCAGGATATAGCCCAATTTCTCTGACCCAGTGTTGCTCCTATACTTCATGTTGGAGGAGATTTGTTGTGCTAGTTAAAATAACAGCTTATAGCTACTCTCATACAATACATTGTGTTGTGTATGCACCCGAGGACCACAAGCAAAGGCAATAAGACCATCGTATTTCACAACATTTACAATTCCAAACCTGTAAACTACCTAAACTAGACACACGCGAAAAATGGGAAGAAAATGCTGAACATCTTCAGGAAAGCACAATACTAAGAAAAATGTTTATAAACACTACCGTTACCATTTCTAATCATCATCACCATCATCATCATCTTCATCAATCTTCTGTCCAAATCCTCTAGGGCCAGCTTTTGCCCTGGCTTTAAACTTTTTCCTGCCTTTCTTCTTCTTAGCTGCCTCTTCTTTCTCAAACTGTTCTCTCTCCCTCTTCTGCAAAAAATCTGTAACCCCTATGTAGATAACCTGGTAATCATAAAAAACAACTGAATTTTGCAACCACTTACATTGCGATATCACAACTTTAGTCAAATTAAAAATCCACAAACTTAAGAATAACCCAGTAGCCACTAAAACACCCAAGTTCCTAAACCACTCACATAGCAAATCACAAGTTTAGTCAATTTATAAAACAAAAGGTCCCGAATTTAACAAAGGGATAGCCCCGTAATCATCTAGAACACTCAAGTAAGCAAACATACCTAATTGCAATATCGCAACTTTAGCCAATTTACAAAAGGAAAACCACAAACTGTTTCAAGGATAACCAGAAATCATCCTAGACACTCAAATTAGACAACACACATAACGAAATTACAACATCAGCCAATTTAATAAAAGAAAACCACAAGTTGTTTTAAAGATAACCAGGAATCATCCAAGACACACATAGCCAAATTACAACTTTTGCCAATTTACAAAGCAAAATAATCACAAATTTAATGGAGGGATAACCTTGAATCATCCGAAATATTCAAACTTAAACTACACCGAATGCAAAGTACAACTTCACCCAATTTACGAAGACAAAGTCACAAATTAATCAGGGGATAACCAGGTAATCACTCGAAATGCCCAAATTAAGCAAAAACCCACATTGCAAAATCACAACTTCTATCCAATGTACAAGAAAGGAGCCTCAAATTAATCAAGAGATAACCTTGTACTCATCCAAAATATTTAAATCAAGGAACTGTCCACATAACAAAATCATAACTTTATCCAATACACACATACATGAACCAAATCAAGGTTCAAAGAATAGGTAATCTGGGCTCGCAGAACTTTGCATTTTCGAAGTTTGGCTCTTTCAGTCCAATGTCAAACAACTAAATTTGCTTGCCAAAACAACTGACTTCAGATACTAAATTGCCAAAATCACAACAAATTTCAGACCTTTACACTGTATATAATCTCACGTCAACCAAATTCAAACAATTTTCAAAACGACAAAAGAAGCAGAAAACAAAAATTACCCCAATAGTGAGGACAGATAAACCAATCAAGGCAATGAAGAGAAGCACTGAAATTATGGTGGAAACACCATCATCACCATTTGACGCCACCTGTTGTGCTGTTTCAACTGCTGTTGTCGTAGAAGCAGTAGTAGTAATGTCTGACGGCAACGCATCCTCAGCAACAGCAGAAATAGTCCAGCTATGTTTGGTTTTTGGGGACAGTTTATGCGGTCTGGTGTGGGAGGGAAGAAAGGGTTTTGAAGATAAGGGAAGCGTGAGGGAAGAAGAAAGTTGATGAGGAAAAAGGGGAAGGGAAGGTCTTGTGTTGAATGAAAGAGATAGATGCTGTGGTGAAGTTAAAGGTAGTGAAGAAGCCATAGCTATAGCTCGCCTGTTCTACCTGTTGCCCTTACTCTCTTTTATCGGTATTCACTTGTTCGATGCTCCATACCGATTATTACTTAGTCATTGTTGGCTACAATCACTTTTTTTTTTTAACTGTTTTTAATAAATTATTTATTAAAAAGTAGATATAGATAAAAAATTAATAATTTTCATAAAAAAATTAAATAAATCAAATATAAATAAAATATAAATGTAAATATGATATATTTACATATATAATTTCAATACAAATAAAAAACAAACCATTGAGTCAGTTGAATATAAAACAAAATTTTAGTTTTCTTTTTTTTCCCCTCCTTACTTCAAGAAAAAAAAAAAGACAAGAATATTGCTAGATTGCAAATAATTCCAAAAATATTGCGATTGTCTTCAATAAAGTTGTGTGCGGGTCAAGATTACGTGCAAATTAGTCGAGTTTGACTTAATGATAATTTAAATTTAAATCATTTATAATCAAGTCGAGTTTGAGTTTGAACTAGTCGAATAGCTATTGAGTTCGGATTAAAATTTTAAAATACTTGATTTGAGTAGCTTGAAGCTTATTCAAGTTTTTTTATATTTTTTATAAAAAAAATTATAAATCTTGTGTTCTTTTCATTATTAAAACTTATTTTCATACGTTTTTTTCTCATTTAGATCTAATGGTTCACATATATTATATTTAAAACCAAATCAACTAAAAACGCTGTAAGATTATGACATCCTAATTTTTTTAGTCTAATTTATTTTTTAAGGAATAATCGAGCTTAATAAAGTTGAGTTCAAGCTTATCAAATATTAATTCAAGTTGAGTTTGAGATTAAAAAATAAAGTTTGATCAAATTCAAGTCAAGCTCGAATTTCAAGTTTTTCATTCTAATCAAATTCAAGCTTCATTCTATATTGGCTCGACTTGGCTCATTTTCAGCTTAGTCTTGAACTTGTAATTTAAAAAGACAAATTTAACATAAGAAATGAGTTCCTCTTTATTGCGGTTGTATTTAACTCATATTTTCAAGAGATAGGTTCATTATAATTCAAACTGTTAGTCTTTCAAATGAGATTTACTAATTTATCAGGTTTGAATCCCTTTTTTTCCATTGTAATGGTTAAAAAGGAGAAAAAAAAATAAGTTTAATTTAGAAAAAAAGAGTTTAATTTGCTTTTTATTTAAATTCCTTTTCAAGTTATTTTTATTAATTTTTTATCAAATTATCTATACTTGCAAATTATCAATTTTAGTATATGATTACACTTTTCATGTTAGTTATACTAGTGTGTTAATCATGTATTGACCTCACCTTTAATTGACCTTTTCTAATAAATATATAGTCATATATTTAAATAATTATTTTGATGAAAGAATTTTAATTAAAATATAAGATTTTATTTTACAATTATGAATTATAATCTGTACTATCCACGTCTTGTGAGATGTCATTTACAAGTTACAAATATCTTAAATTACGCAATAATTTATAATAGATAAGATGAAAAAGCCGAATAGAATTTTAAATAAAGTTAACATAGCTAAAATCTCCGACATTAAAAAATTTAATGAAATACTAAAATTAGCAATCTAAGCTATTCATTTCTCTCTCTCTCTCTCTCTCTCTCTCTCTCTCTCTCTCTCCCCTTCCAACATGCATCCATGTGATTTTCACATACTTATCAAACTTTTTTAAGTTGAAATTTTACATCAAATTATAAGCGAAAATTACGGAAAAAGATACATTATGAATAGCTTTGATTTTGAACATAACCAAACAGTATTTATAAAGTGATTCAATTTAAAGTTCTAAATTGTCAAGAACAAGTTTTTTCCCCCTAAAATTGATAAAACTTTAGATCGAAAATGGGATTTGTAAATTGGTTAATGTAGCGAACAGTACCTGGACTTTAACAAAATATATAATCAAGTACCTATATTTTGAAATTGATCAATTTAATATTTGAACTTCGAAATTCATCAATTAAGTACCTAAGAGAACTTTTCGTGCATGTCAACAGTATTTCCAACATATTGATTGACAATTGGCATACATGAAAAGTAATTTTGAATATTAAATTTACTAATTTCAAAGTTTAGATATTGATCCTTCATCTTCTTAAAGTTGAGTTACAATTTGCCACTAAGATAGGGTCACATGAAAGACTCTGGGCTTTTCTATCGTCTGTATGGACCGTCAACTCCAACTTAAAGCAAGATGGTCTAATATATGGGCTCGGTCAATATTTGACCAAGTTCTGTTGAGACCCATATATTGGGCTTTTATTGATTTTTACTCTTCGCTTGATGTTAAGAAAATGCTGACAAATCATAACTATTCTTAATAATAATAATAGCTAATAGTATTATAACCTAGTGACATCTTCCTAGTCTCTCAAGTGTGAGGTACCAAGTTCACATCTTACTCGGTCTCGTCTGTGAGCACACCAAAGACGACAACATAGAAGTAACGTGCTGCTTAAAAGCTCTTCAACAACACCTAGTATCCTTAGAGTAGGGAAAAGCCAGTCGGGCATACTAAAAAAGAAAAAAACAAGCAGAACAAAAAAAAAAAAGGTTCCTATAACGAGATGACGGGCACGAGAGGAGAATAGCATCCAATCTAAGCGTGGACAACGCTAATTGGTGCCATGACTTTTTGGCAGCTGTAAAAAAATAGTAGAGGCTCTGATATAAAAGGAGCAAAACAAGTCAGTCAATCTCAGGAGATGGGACTTGAGAGTATAGTTAAGGAAGGGGGAAAAGGTACGAGCATCCTCCGTTTTACTAATATTTCAGCGTAGCGGGTTATCGAACCGGAATCTTAGCAACTCTGGCAGTTGGAATGACTGTGTGGAGAAGCTTAGTATTAGATCCGGTCATATCACTACCGACGGCTTTTCGATCCATTACAAATCTTGGTCGAGGTGCAATCCCTAAAAAAAAAAAAAAAAAAAGAGATGATAACAATAATTTCTTCTTTTTCTTTCTTTTTGTTTAGTTTGAAGGAGTTTTGAAACCAAGTGAGATCAATAAATTATGATCACTTCAAATAAACCCAATCAAATTGGATAAATTAAACTTGTATATAATATATTTTTCAAATAAAATAAAACTAATAAAATACTATATTAAAACACAAAAGCTTCATCTTTGTATAGACATGGTCAAAATTGAATCTAATTGATTAGCCAATTTTAGAACGACCAAAGAAACATTGATTTTCTACTTCCTACCTAGTTCTTAGGCTTATAACCAGGTAGAATTGATGATTCTAACTGGTTCCACTAGAATATATACTATTTTGGAAGGAAAAAGTAAAAATAATATTAACTATATGATTTTACACCAATTCAATATTTTTCTTTCATTCTTTCTTTATACTATTTTTTTTTCCATCCTCTTTTTAAGATTTTAAAATGAAGATATTGCCCGTATTTATGCTATGGGCAATAATTTTTTTTTTTTTAATTATCTCAAAATCATTAGAAACACATTCTTCTTTTTAAATTAATACGGTTCAACCAAGGATGAAAGCCAACCGAGTTAAAGCTTTAGCATAATGGTACCAGCATTGCTCTCATACTGGTCGATTTCCTTTATTATTTCCTTGCTGCTTATCTCATCAGGGAGTGCACTTTTGGGCTTATACGGTTGGACTTGAAGGCTACTCCAAGTCTCCATAATTGATTTATAAAAAAAATAAAACAAAAGTTGCGATTCGCCACTTCATATATTGGTTATAACATATTGTTTATGAATGACGACTTAAAAGTTACAATTTTTTTTCAACACAAATGCGAATGAAAGGATTTTCCAGGATAGTGACAAATGCTTAATTTTTCTTCATTTTATCAATCTATTATTTCAAATATAATTGATTTATTTGTAATATACTTTACAACCTAATTCATATAACATCTCTATCAAGAAAAGGGAAAAATTAATATTTTAATAGATAATTATAAAAATACACATAAAAAAATAATCCAAGAAATAGACAAACTAAACGCTCTCTCTCTCTATGCGGAAACGTCGTGTTGAAACCAGAATCCAATTGTAGAAGTACACGATGGGTATAATGGCTAAGTTATATATAAAGGCAATGATAAGAGAATTCATTGCAAACTAGTGTCTTGAAGAGACTTGTTCAATATAATTATTCTAAAGAGATAAGTTCATGACAATTTAAAATCCGTATTTTAACTTACTTATTTTTTAGATTATTTTTTATATTTTTATAGTTTTGTTAAAAAAAAAATGTTATTGTTTTTTTCCTTTTCCCCATCTCCATCTCCCAGTATATTTTAATTGAAGTGATGTGAGATGATTATATTTTAAAGTTGATTGCAAACATATTCCCTTTTTTTTTCCCAAAATTAAAATATAATTATTTGGAAAAAAAAAAAAAACATTTATCGTGGGTTATTCATCATACACCTAGCTTAAGGACCCAAAGGGTACAAGACTTGGCCAATACTCATGAAGCATAAATTCAGTTTTGGGTTTTGATTTTTGGACCCATAAACCAATAGGTTGGATTGGACCAGTTCCTGACCCATGAGGCCCAACTCGTGCTGTCTTCTAACCATAACAATTGATCTACTTTTAAATAACTTTCATTTTAAGAATAAATATGCTAATTTTTTATATGCTTGCAGGTTGAAAATAAGGTAGGGTAAAAGTGAAAATGGTACACGTAACAAGAAATATAATTTGTATGATCTACTTGAGTATTTCACCGATCAATGACTTAAGTATCAATTATATATTTAATAAAACAGGAAAAAAAAAGTCGTAATGAGTTTTTCTCAACTTTGTTTGGCTATACAAGAGTGAAATAGAATAATTATTTATATATTTAAGAAATCTGAAAATGTATTTTTTTTCATTTAAAATATCTTTGTTTTGTTTTATAGGAGTGGAATAAAATAGATATATTTTTTTTATGTAAATCTATTTTAAAGTTTACCTGAAATAATAACTATTTTATAAAATTGTTATTACTATCAAATAAGAGATTGAAATATGGAATAACCATTATTTAATTTTTTTATATATTCTTATCTACTAATATAATATCAATAGAATTATTCATAAGGAGATGACTATTGTTACTTTTTTCTATTTGTTAAAAAATTATAATAATTATTGCTATTTTAATTTACTATATAATAATTTACCATCAATATTTTATTTAGGCGAGGCGGTGTTTTGTATTTTATTTTATTAATAATTTAGCAATTCAATTTCAATTGATGAGGGAGCCCACGTGAAACATGAGATATGGTATTTTATGTCCCAAAGAGGTTAAGCAATGTCTTAATTTTTGGAATAGTCCATACAGTTTTCCATCAAGAAAAGCTTACATATATATATATATATAATAATTATCAATGATATAATTATATGTATCTATGAAGTATTAATTATTTTAAAAAATATAAATTATTAAAAAAATATTTATTATCTTATTTATATATTAAATAATAATTAATAATTGCTCACTATATATATTCGACAACATTCTACCCATTCAATATTTTTTCCTCTCCACCGTTCGATCTCCTTTATTTTGGCCAAACACAAAACAGACAGAAAATAAATTATATTATCTAATGGTCTGTGTCTGTCTCTACTCCCTATAGCGGACCATTGATCTGCGTGATTTAGGTTCGAAGTTCACGTCAACCAAATAAAAAGCAAGTCTTCTTCTTCTTCTTCTTCTTCTTTTTTTTTTAGATTTTCTTAATTGAAAATTCTCTAGCACTATGTTCGGAAAGAATTATGTACTAAAGAAAGTGAAAGCAAAAAGTTAAAAAAGAAAGACAAGAAAGCCAGAAAAAAGTTCGCTCATGGGTTGTTTATGTTTTGGATCGTCACTTTTTCATTCTGAAATTAATTTATATCATTGATGTATGAATAATCAGCTTTTAATTTTTATTTTATTTTATTTTTCTGCTTTCTTCTAAACAACTGTGTTTGAGCGAATACTAATTGAATGTTTGGATTGTCGGATTTTTATTTATATTGGATCTGTATCAGTAACTTATCTGTATCGGTTCGGTATCAATTCGATTTGATTAGTTTATAAGTAAAACTGTTAGTTTTCATCAGTATAATATATATATATATAAATTCAGTTTCAGTTTGATTTAAAAATAATACCAAATCAATATACTCAAATAGGCAAAAAAATACTAAACTAACAAAAACAAGCGAACCCAACACAACTTAAAGAGATTATATGAACCAGGAAAGAAAGTTAATTATATATATGTTATTTAATTTTTGTTAAAATAACTGAAAAGTATTTAAATTTTGAAGTTGTTTTTCATTCAAAAGGGCATCATTGTAATTTGATTGACACCATTCCCCAATGTTTTGTGCTAACTTTGATATAACTTTGGATAGACTTAGAGTACATTAAGATTAGCAATAGAGTGATAGTGCTCCACTCATTTTATAATGTGTTTGAAAATCCTAGAGCAATCTTATCAGTAATTTAATGATTCGAATTCATATCCTAGGATAATTTTATTATATAAATATTTAATATATCACTTGTTATATATATTTAATATTAAAATGAATTGGTTGGTTTTATGGATAAGAATACAGTTGGTTGATTTATGGATAATAATATAATTGTCTTTAATAATTAAACATATAACGTTAGATTAAAAAAATTAATCCTTTTTTTTTATATCAACACATTATTGGTAGTTAGTGGCCATATATTGATATATATGGCATATTGATACTAAATTTTCTTATTCAGTTATTGTTTTTCTTTTTTAATTGCCACAAGCTCATATGATATTTCATACTGTTATCTACAAAGATGCTTCTGAGTTGTCAAATTCTAGTATGTAGTCACTTCAAAGTGACATGTTATCACTTTTTGACCGACAACTACAATAGCAGGTCATATGGGTTCAAGAAGCTGTTTTTTCCACATCCTTTTCGCCCTTTTCTTACCTTTTTACAAAGTTGCTTTATTCCTTTGTAGTCTTATCTTTTAGTGTAAAAGTTGATACTTTAAATTGTAAAACACAATTCAATAATCATTTGAAAATTAAAGTTTCACAGGTTTCCCACTAGCCATTGCATTAATTTTCATAGTAAAGTAAGTTAACAACTATTCAATTTTCGGCTAATGGACATGTCAATGTAAGATTTTTTTTTTTAAGTTTCATTGATTTACCAATAGGCATTACATCAATTTTTATAGTAAAGTAAGGTAACAATTATTCAATTTTTGGCTAATGGATACGTAAATGTAAGGTTTTTTTTTTTTTTTTTTTTAAGTTTCATAGGTTTACCAATAGGCATCACATCAATTTTCATAGTAAAGTAAGGTAACAACTATTCAATTTTTGGCTAATGGATATGTAAATGTAAGATTCTTTCTTTTTAAGTTTCATAGATTTGTCAATAGGCATTACATCAATTTTCATAGTAAAGTAAGGTAACAACCATTCAATTTCTGGCTAATGGATATGTCAATGTAAGATTATTTTTATTCAATATGTACATACATGTTAATTATGTTAGAGCACTAATCACATATCAAACAACACATTGCTAGTCTAATATCACAACAAATATTTATAATATGCATGTGTTTTCTTATATCATTATTACATATACTACTATATTATTGCAAATCAAAAACCATATCGAATATCGATAATATATTTTAAGTTATTAAAAACCATAGTGGACAAACCGCTTATGGCTTAAATTTAGGTCACATGGCTCAACGTGATTCATAAAAAATTTCCTGCAATAATTATTTTCTATATATTTCGTGGACTATGAATGTATATTTACTTGCCTAATTGGGTTAGTCACCAATGTAGGTTGGTGAATGGTTATGGTGGAAGCCCATCATGTGAGCGAGCAAGGTGTCATTGCCTTGTTCCTATCCTCGCGTTAAGGTGGCTAATGAAACCACTCTCAAGATTTAACCTAATTTTTTATTTTTTTTTTTTCATAAGGAATATCAAATAATATTATGGATTATGCACAAGCTAAACCATGTCAATGGCAAATGTTTATGCCATAAGCAATATTAAGAAAGATGGCACTTACATGCAAAGTGAAAAGGAGTAAAAATAGATATGTAAAGTGTAGTTTTTGGTTTTTTTTCCTATTTAAGTCATTCTGGTTAACTCCAATTCCCATCAAAAGTTTGCGTGTATCAATTTCTGATAGGCTCATAATTATTATTTTAATTAAACAATGTAATATTAATAATAAATTAAAAACATTTAGAAGGTGCACTTAGTGTCACGAGACGAAAGTTTCACTCCTCAAAGAGTTTACGTGTGGCGCTCGACCATCCCTCCAAGTATCATTTGTTATTAATTTGGATAACGAGCCAGCTTAATCTTTCTTGACTTCTCAGGTTAGTTCCGAGTCCCACATTCTCGTAAGGAGCACCATCTTAGCTTTGCCACTATCCCTCGTACGTTTGGGAGGTTCAACTATACGAATTAGTTTTGGCTTGCCTTGGCCTCATTAGGAGAGCGGCATCAACTCCCAACCACTTTATCCATGGAAGGCTAGACCCGCCTTCAGAGACAACCCACATCATAAACAAACCTTCTACTGATGTCACCCGTAACTCAACATGCCCAAGCTAAACACCCCCATCAAAAGTCCTCAACTTTCGGACCATGACACTCTCCCTCACTTAAATTAATGACGTCCTCGTCATGAGGCAATTTTGCTGCAGCCACTACCCACTCTCAAGCTCTCACCCTTCTCCACGCCAGTTGTCAACATACCCAAGATCATCTTACCAGGACTTCGGGTTTCCATAGGCTTCCTCTTGCCCTCACCTATTCATCCATCCTCCGAGATCGCCTCTTGTTGAGTTGCCTAACAATAAGGTTTGAGCATAAGATCTTGCTTCAACCCCAACTCGCGACACAGCTGTCCTCTAACAACGATGTCCTCTCTCTGCTGGTTGCTCCTCTTGAGCTTCGCCTACACGAGCTGAATTGATATAAGATTAGGGAAAATCCTTGTCTCCACCACTCGTAACATAGCTGCCCTCTGGCAACAATGTCCTCTCTCTGGTGGTCGCTCCTCTTGAGCTTCGTCCACACGAACTGCATCCACAACAAGAATTACCCACTCGCCAAGAACTCTGGGTAGCATCTAAGTGGTTCGATGGATTTGGGAACTTTGACTCTGATACCATTTGTTACGGAATGGGAGTTTCACCCCTCAAAGAGTGCCCGTGCAGCGCTCGACCATCCCTCTAAGCATCATTTGTTGTTAATCTGGATGGTGAGCCAGCCTAATCTTCCTTGACTTTCCAAGTCAGTTCTGAGCCCCACATTCTCATAAGGAGCACCATCTTGGCTTTACCATGATCCCTCATACGTTTGGGAGGTTCAACTATACGAACTAGTTTCGGCCTACCTTTGTCTCATCAGGAGAGCGGCATCAACTCCCAACCAGTTTGTCCATGGAAGGCTAGACCCATCTTCAGAGACAACCCACACCACGGATAAACTTTCTGCTAATGTCACTCATAACTTAACATGCCCAAGCTAAACACCCCATAAAGTCCTCAATTCTCGGACCGTGACACTTAGTATACGGGGTTAAGCTGAGAGGTTGGGCTCAACTTTACTATTAGTGAAACTATCTAGCTTGGCAAGCAAAAGTTCAATCTTTTCCTCAAACCCTAACACTATTTGGCCTTTTATTAGTTTAACGTTATATTTTTGTTCATTTTATCTACTTTTTGAGAAGAATAAATATTTCGTAAACTACTTTTGTTAGAATATAAACGGGCACGTGTTTTGTTTCCAGCATGTGGTTGGTCAAAATTTGGATTTGAGATTAATTACTATCATTTTGTTTTCACGATAAACCATATATAAATTAAAAGAGGTATGTATTGTGGATGTAAAACTTGGGATTTTTCTATTTATAGAAATGTGTAAAATCAACAGAATAATGCAAACTTATGCAAAATCAGCAGGTAAAATTGTACACCTAAATTCATAGTTCCACATAAAGTTTTCTCTTAATTATTTCATATTAACCTTTATTAAAAGAAAATCATATAAAATTTTAAATGCTTAGAATTTTTGTTTAACTTGTGATCTTGACGACTATGAAGGTATATCCCACTTGACAATGCTAATAGTTTGGTAGATTATATGTTAATATAAATTATTGGTTTGTAATATAATACAAATACGAAATATAATTTTATTAACATTTGTTTGGTGTAAATATTAAATTGGTATATTACATGCTAATATGCACAACAATTTAATGAAACATTGCCCTCGTGCCATATTTAATAATTATGTAATACATGTTAATTGACATATTAACTTTCGTATATACATGGTATGAGCTAGTATTATATAATATTAATGTAATGCATATATTAACATGTGTTATAATAATACTTATCTTTTACTAATATTGAAAAAGTTGCATATTTAGTATTTACCATGAGCATTCCAATTTACTGGAATTAACCTCTTCTATACATACATCATATTTATGTTATAATTGGTACGCTGAAATGGACCCAGAATGGAATTATAATTCCATGTTCCATTCCATTCCTTAAGTTTAGATACACTTTTAGAAGCTATGGTTGAAAGAAGAATTCAATTTTGTTTTCTTAAAATAGAATCACAATTAAGGATAATTTTGATAAATATACTTTATAGCCTTTCTATTTCATGTAATTATCCAAACACAAGAATAGATTTATCATCCGAAAGTCATTATGTTTCAATCCATTTTATTTGAAACAATTCTTACATACCAAACGTGACATTAAGGTTTGCAATTTGTGTTTCCAAGTGGTGTTCATGTTATTACATCATGTTGTATTTACTATTTACATCAGTTCCAAAGCTACATAAAATCGGATATAGGTCACAACTACTTAAATTATGACTTTTTTCAAGTACAAATCTATTACAATTTTTGGTAGTCAATCGGTTGGGAGATTGTTGTTTATGCGCTACAAGTTTCACTTTGTTAATTATTTGTTTTATTCAGAAGAACCATATTTCATAAAATATTTTTGTTAGAAAATAAGTGGGCCTCTGTTTAATTTTGTTTCTAGTATGCCGTTGGTCAGAATTTGGATTTGAGATTAACTATTATGGTTTGTTTCTACCATAGACCATACATAAATAGAGTAGTCTTACATTTCAGTTAATGATCCTATTAGTTGCAATCTGTGTCAATATACACCATAACTCTTTAATTTAGAAAAAAGTTTTATATATATGTAGCATGATATCATATTAAATTATTGGTATATTAACATTTCATTGTAATATTATTTTGAACTTTACATCTCTTCGGGTTAGATCTTGCTTTGGACCCATCCCACCAAGGCGATTTAGACCCACCTAAGAGATCCATTGTGGTCGATGGATCCACCATGGAGATTTGTTAACGGGTCTCAAGGTTCAATTATTAAAAAGGAAAAAAAAAATAGAATCTTAAAAACTTACATACCACGCGCATGCTACAATACATAAAATGAAGATTTAAGCCCGCATAAGAGACTTGGTTGATGGGTCCATCATGGAGAATCGTTGGACCTGACGAGTCTCAAGGGTTCAATTAATTAAAAAAAAAAAACTAAAATCTTGAAAATCCACATACCATGGGCATGCCACAGTGCATAAAGGAAAAGTAATGAACATAATTGATATTTATTGCAATGGAAAAGCTAAAATTGACATTTACACAATATAATTGACATTGATTGCATAAAGGACAAGTGATGAATGTCCCCCTCCATATTATTTTTTATTGCATAGGACAAGATCCAATCGACATTTACACAATATAATTTTTTTTTCCGGTCAACTATAGTTGTTTGATTTAAAAGAAAAATTACGAGTCTAAACTACCCCACTTTCAAATAAAGGGACCAAACCTGATTTATATGCTAGGATGTCTATCTTGAACTGATGTTAAAAAGGTAATATGTTGAACATAACCACTTTGAGTGAGCCTCATATAGATGATTAAATTTAATCATCTTAGGCTTTGGCAATTCATGTTTCTTGGTTGTGAATGACTATTTGTGTTTTTACTTGATTTTTAGTACAAATAATTAATTTACATTGTGTTTATTTATGTTATAATCGTATCTTTTAAATTATGTATTGTATTATGTGTTGTATTTTCTTTTTATTTTGCTCTCAGCCCCATTGTCTTCGTAGTCATATTGTCATGTCATCTCAGTCTTTAATATTCAAATTACAAATTTTTTATATACATGAAAACAAAGCCCAAAAAATCTATCCAAAACCTACATCATGAGGAAGTGAATACTAGTAATGAAAGAACCCTAAACCCATTTATATTATCATAAACACAAGATGTGACATTCTTATTCGTCTAAGATAAAAAAAAAAAATCAAACTGATCAAGCAACAGTTACTGTTTGGTAGCTAGGTGAAAATTTTGAACGCTTCACCATGTTTTCCACCATCTTCATCATTGGTGGTTGTTGATCAAATCGGTTTAATTGTACGTGAGAGAGAGATGGTGAAAGAAATGATGTGATAGGTTTGTTAAAAAAGAATTTTAGTCTTATCTTTTGGAAAAGAGATTGAATTTAGATTGTAAGAAAGAGATTGGGATGGATTAATAATGGAGGAATATCGAAAGATAAGAAAGCAATATCTATTCAACAAAAAAATGCATATATTTATGGATGTTTAAATTAAAGATGGTGAACTGCTTATTGATGACTAGATTAAAAAGTTTTTGTATGCTAATATGCTTTTTGATAAAATAAAGAGTAAACTATAAAGAAAATGACCCATATTAAATTTTTTAACAAATAACTAACCTGAGTATAATTCCATTATGTTCCATCCATTTTTCCATCAAAATATATCAAGTGCAAGAAACATATGAGCTAAAAACAACATAATTCATAAAAAAAAAAAAAAACTAGTACCCAAACTACTTTCTCTATCATCTTCAAAATCACTTTCTTCTCTAAAATAATTCATAATCACAATGTTGCAACACCATTACCTAAATCACATGTATTGCTCAAAAAGCCTAAATTTTGTGCTCATCCTAATTTGGTTTTGGAACCAAATGGATGAAAATCTCAATAGACCATGAATAAAGTCCTCATCTTTATTTAATTGGCTGAGAGCTTGCTGATGATTCGAGGTTCAGGGCTTCGATTCTGGAGATTAGAGATAGAAATATGAGGAATGACTTTGAGCAGGAGTGTGATGCAAGGTTTGGGTTGAGCACAAAATTCAAGCTTTTTGAGCGTTTTACGTATTGGGTGATTTACATCTAATTCATCGTACTCGTACTGACAACTGTTTTAATTAAATGAAATGATTCCTCGTAATCCTATCTCATGACTTAATAGATAAGTGTACCTATAGTACTAAGTACACGGTCGTCTCATAGGAATTATTAACTACTAGTACCGACTCTTTCCTTATTATATACCCAATAAAAATCGAGTTGAATTAATCTACAAAACTATTGATATTTTGCAAACTAAACTACAATTAATCTAATGAACATAAATTGAAGTTTAAGTTGCTAAAATCAAATTTTAGATATACCTAGATGTTAATTTACCACTAACCTAACCATTGTAACTTATTGAGATGCATTGATAAAGTAACATTAGCTCCTTAAATTGTGGAGTTCCTTTATTAAATTAATAACTTTTTCAAGTATATTAATTCCTAATCCTAAATCAATAAACCAGAATCTCTTTTATATCAATAACAACTTGGAATCGAGTTATAAACATGAACTCATGTATAGATTCTAGTATTTATAGAAGATTTTTGCTGTTCTATCTCTAAAACTACAAGAAAATCTTTTCAATTTCACGGATCTAATCATCAAAGCAATTTCTCAATCAACTTTCATGATATCATACATAAATTCACACACCGATAATATGAACTTAAGTAAATGATAATAAACGTGTAATTGAACTCAAGGAAACTAATGATATTGCATTAAATTCTCAATTTCAGTTACATGGTGAAGCTAGGGTTTATTAAGGTCTAGATACAAAATGACTATTCTTCCATATATCTAGTAATAAAAACGAATACAAAAGAAGAATATCTTAAAAACATCATTACAACCCGATTACTTCATGAAATCTTGTAGATTATTGGTTCAAGTCTTCAATCTTGTAATTGAAGGAGTTTACAAGGCTTATGGTATAGTGAGGTAGCTCAAAAATGGGTTCTAATCTTCTTAGATTTCAGCCAAGAAGTGGTATTTATAAGAAAACTTGGAAACTCTAGCATAATCTTTGAAATGACACATGACATGTCTTGCATGGTTAGTGGTATAGGTCCTATGAAGGGCCATATAGCTCTCTAATGTCAAATTCTAGGCTCGCACAGCTTTTCGTAAAGGCTACATGGTAGGACCTATGCTCTTTGCCCCTTCATCTGGGATATTGTGGTCCTTTATATGGGCCATATCATAGGGCCTGAGGCTCTCTATTCCAAGCTCTAGGCTCGTAGGGCATGTCATAGGGTCCGTATGGGATGGCCTATGGCTCTCTAATTTATTTTTAGTTGATCGTATGGCCTATTCCCCAAGTTTTCATTTCAAAATCACCCATTTTCTTCATCATCTCATACTTAGTCGTATGCAATGAGAGGAGAATTGAATTCCAATTCAATAGGATAATAATAAAGTTGTAACATATATTACAATGTTCACTTGATATTGAATATAAAATAAATAAATATCGGAATAGTGATATTTTTCAAAATAGGGACATTTATGATAAAAAATGAAAACAAAACTATTGAATCACAATTTATGTGTATGGTAACATGAATTATTATTCATCATTTTGTGTAATAATAATTTATTATGAATTGTGATTCCTCTCCGCCAAACACCATAACAGCAGCTTTGTGTAACATAAGGAGGGAATGAATAGTTATTCCCCTCAAATATAAACAGTTTGTTAGTGATTGACAGATGAAATAGAGTAAATTATTTCATGCTTATCCCGAACTTATTATGGTCTAAGTTAAGTAGCTATTTTTTTTGTGCATGGGTCAAATTATTTGTTAAATCCTATCACCTAACGACAAGTCCAACCTAAATAAGCAACAAAATAATATATTTTTAGTCCTATATATACATATAGACATTCCCATGAGCTAGGTCCAAACCAAAACCCATGAGTAGACCTGTGCAAGTGCAAAGGTCTTAACTGGTTCGATTGGTTGATCATGTGAACTCATGTGGGTTCATACTCCACATGGTAAAAAGAGAAAGAAAATCTAAAGTAAAATATGAATTCTTTATTATAGAAAAAAGAAATAAAAACAAATATAAAATACAAAGCAATAAAAAAGATAAAATAACTAACATTTAATGTTTAAATTATTTTTTATGTGAATAGGAATAATTTATGCAATATTTAATGCATTATTAATAGCAATACACAAATCAAATACAATAGAAAAAAAAGTATTTGGTTACTTTATATGAAGTTTCACCAAAACAATAATCCCATATTAGAAAAATATGGTATTTGTTTTGTCTATCTAAACCTTTTTTAGAGTATTATTGCAGTTCAACATCGTTAATATTTTAATTGAAATGATATATGTTTGTGTATAAATAAATACACATTCTTAATAATTTATTTGAAAATAAGCTAAATATTATAATTTACTTATGCTCAATTTTTATTATATTTTTTAATTTTCAAATTTGAATAAAATTTTCTTTATTTTTTAGTTTTTTTGCCATATTTTATTTTCTAGTTCATTCAAAAAAAAAAAAATTAGCCGAGGTAGGACCCACTCTAATCTGGTGGTCCATTGCTGAGGATCCTGCTACTGCCCGTCCTAGGCCGAGACAGTTCCCTAAAAATTTGGGTCTGGATCCTATAAATTGAGAGCGGTTTCTCCCTGATCTAGCCCGTGTGGATGACCGGATACATGAGTTTCATCAAAGGTTTACAACACTTTTTGAGTTTCTGAAGTATGAATTTAAAAAATTCAGGGAGATTAAAGGCCACCGCCCCGATGTCGAGATCAGCGAAGTGGACGTCTGCTTCCTTAAAATTTTTATGTTGTCCCAAAACGTCCACGTATCCTGCACCAGCTGTCCACCAACATTCTCTCCTCTTATTGGTCGAACCGCCTCACTCTTCACCCCCTCGTTTTTCTTAAATTTCCTACTCTCTCATGTGAATCTCACCAAACGCACATAAAAAAAAAAAAAGGAAAAGAAAAAACCGAACCAAGTTCCTTAAATTTCCCAATTTGCCCTCCGAAAAGCACACCGACCATGCTTACATGGCAGACACGGGACCAATCAGGGGCGTTTTTAAGATGGCCTAATGGCGTCTAATTTTGTAATTTTAGTGCGCAGACCCGTGAAAATAACGTATAGTTTTTATTGAATTGTTCGTTTAAAAATAATTTTATCGACATTTATTATTTTTTAGCATATACACGCATAAAAAAATATTTAATAAATAATACTCATTTATATTGTTCTTGGACACCACATAATCAGAAGGCGAAACCCTATTGGTTGGAGATGGAGGGAAGCGTACACGTGACCAGAAAGCGCAGAGGGTTTTAGGAATGGGTTTTGATATCATGTGGGATTTTGGAGAGATATTTAGAGATCAAAAATATCTTCGATGTCTGCCACGTCGGATAGAAAGAGTGCACTGATCTGGAAAGCGCACTGGAATCAGTCAATCGGATTAGATATATATGCACTTTTTTTGCCCCCTCTTTACTTATACAATGTCTAAAAATTTAAAAAAAAGTGAAATTCTCATCCGAATTTTTTTAAAAAAGAATTTTTTAGGGTCCCATTAGTAAATTTCACGGTCCCACCATTCAACATGTTACCCAAGGTTTAATAAATATATTTAAATAGTTACATAATAAATTACATATATTTTTAAATGGGAAATTTCTTTATCTCACTAAGAATTATTTGTTATTTTTGTTAATAATAAAATTTAGTTTTTTCATTAATTAAATAGCATTTGATTAATATATATTTTTCGCTTCTTATTTATTATAGCTTATAACTCTTAGAGAAATAAATATGTTAAGTTTCAAATAATTTATTGACTTTCATTTACCCACTTTCATATTAAACTACGTTCTTCTTTATATTTTTGTATGAATTATTTAAAATGATCACTAATCATGTAACCTATTTGATGGCAAAAAAAAAAAAAAAAAAACCTCTCTCTCGATATAAAACTTATATAACACATTTAAAATTGATTTTTTATATTATCTTCGTAAAATTTGAGTATATTTTAATTCATGAAAAATGACTTTTGCTTTTTTTTCCAACATCAATTATAATTAATAATAACTTGTTTCCATCACAAAATATCTCCCTATATATAAATTAAATAACACATTTAAAAACGGATTTAATATTTATATCAACTCAGTAAAACTTTGAGTTTATTTATCGAACGTTTTCTAAATATCCTAACATTTATTATGAATTAGAGCTTTAAAGCGCATCTATTATCAAATGAAAGCAATTAATTACAATTTCATGAAGAGATTAGTATTAAAAATATAATTTTACGAGAAGTAAATTAAATTTAGAAAAAAAATTAAAATTAAAAGGAGGGTAATTTGACATTTTGAAATAGAATTGTGACTCGTTTTCTTAGTTATTGAACAGCAACCATAATAAAAATGATGATTAGATTATTGATAATAACTGATTAGATAATGGATAAGCTTAAGTTGTTAGGAATTACAATTATATAAATAACATTAAAAACATCACTAAAATCCATAATTAGGAATTTAATAATGAAATATAAAATCCGAAATGTCCAAGGCAAAGCTATCCACTTTAAACAGCACGCCATTTCTCTCGCGAAATATCTTTCTCTTCCTTTTACTGCTTCATCTTCTTCTTCCTACTTTCTCTCTCTCTCCTACTTCCTCAATTTTCTCTCACTACACTATCGGATCTACAATATCACTATATATCACGATCTTCAAACACTGCTGATTCTAGATTTTCACAATTCATCATTATTACGATTGCGCCCACTCGCTGTCGAAACCCTAAGAAAGAATCGAAAGAAAAATGGGCGAGGAAGTGAAAATGATGGAATATGATACCTGCGACGGTGGAGCAACCGCCGACGATAACGGCGGCGAAGAAGACGACCGAGTTTTCGAGTGGGAAGCCGGACTTCCAAACCTCGACGATCTCACTCCTTTGTCACAACCTCTGATCTCGCCGGAGCTAGCCTCGGCCTTCAGCATCTCGCCGGAACCTTCTAAGACGCTCCTCGATGTGATGCGTGCATCGCAGAGCACTCTCGCGGGTCTACGCGGCAACTCGGCTCAGTCACAGGGCTTCTCTTCGAACAATAACAATAACTTCAAGTCGTTTACGGAAATTGCCAGGCCGCGGCGGCAGCGGTGGTGGCGCAGCAGGAGGAAGAAGCGGCGGCGGATCGATCGGAATCGAGGAAATTGAGGAAGACCGTGGCGGTGGATCGTCTGCGGAGGAAGCGGACTCGGCGTTGAGGACGGAGGCCTCGGCGGACGATCCATCGGCGAGGACGTTGAAGCGGCCGCGTTTGGTCTGGACTCCGCAGCTCCACAAGCGGTTCGTAGACGTCGTCGCGCATTTAGGTATTAAAAACGCTGTCCCGAAGACGATTATGCAGTTAATGAACGTGGAAGGGCTCACTCGAGAGAATGTCGCGAGCCACTTGCAGAAGTACAGGCTGTATCTGAAGAGAATGCAGGGATTAAGTTCCGAGGGGCCGTCGTCTTCGGATCAGCTCTTCGCGTCCACTCCGGTCCCGCAGAGCCTCCACGAGACCGGAGGGAATGGAAATGGACATGGGCACGGGCACGGGCACGGGCACGGGCACGGGCACGGGCACGGGCAAATGCCGATGCCGATACCGATGCCTTATGGAGCGGCAGCAGCACCGCCACCACCACCGCCACCACCTCATATGATGCACATGCCGGTTTATGGAATGTCGCATGGGCATGGTCATATGGGGATGCAGATGGGAGGAGGAGGACAAGGTGGGTTTGAGGGGAATCCATATATGTTGCAGCAGAGGGATTGGCCCGGAAATCGGTTCGGTTCGATCGTGTCGTACCCTCATGCTGCTGCTCCTAACGATAAGTGATAGATGGTTATTATTTATATAGAGGTGAGGGTTTTTTATTTTGATTGGTTAAATTGTAATAATAGGAGTAGTGGTATTAGTGGTTCTTTTAGTGTATCTGAATTGTTTTTAGTTTTTACTGTTTCATTGAATTGAATATTATAAATTTTACTGCCTTTTATGTCTTATTTTGTTATTATTAGATTGTTGTACTGTCTGACAACAATTGGTGACTTTGCTGTTGGCTTTAGTGACAGAACATGATGAGAGAATTGATGTTTTATTGGAAGGAATGGTGCAGTCTCTGACTACCTGACCGGTCCTTGTAAAATATATTAGTTGGCTTAAAGAGGAAAACCTGTCTTCTTGAATGCATCTGTGCCAATGCACATTTAGTTCACCTTGCGCATCCGGGTGAATTTATAGGGCTCTGTAGTTAGGTTTTATGTAATATGTATTCTTCCTAAGAGCTCTAGATCAGCATGGTACGGCGAGTCTGTTCTTTTTTGTTAACCATACTTTGGTGACAGGTGAATCTAGAGCTGACTTTTATTAAAACAACTGATCATTTATGTTTAAGGGAATCCCCTGTATTAGTCCTGGAGACATAGTTTTCCTGATGTTGGCATTTTGATGTCTGTTCTTGGAGGATGCTTTGATTTCACGCCAAGGTCCTTTTTGATGAATACATATAGTTATCTGAGAAGGAAGAATAAGTGAACAGAAGAAATAAATAGGGATCCTGTTATTTTTCTCCGTACTTAATGAGAGCAATTGTGCTGGTGAAACTTTGAATAGATTGAAATGGCCTTTTACAGCTGTGGCTCATGATTTACATTTTACGCACAACGTCAATGTACTTTGCTTTTCACTGTGCTAGTGAAATGTATTAGTTAATAGTTAATACTTACGTTTGAGCCCATATAAAGCGCTGAACAATAAAATATTTCTAGGGTACTCTCTTACCGATTTGCATTTTGAACCCATCTTTTCTTACAAATTATTCAGCAACAGGTGATAAGTTCTTCCTCGTGGACCACTGCATTAGCCCATTCATAAAGTTCAGGGGGAAGATTCCTACCCCTTGGAGTGGACAAGGAAGATTAAGAGCCAGGATTGAAGTTGGGCAACTTTCCTTGCAAGGTTTCTTATTGCCTTTTTTGTTGTGCGATTGGGCTTTTTCTTGGTCACTTTTAGTTGTAATGGCAATTTATTTGCTATTACAATTGCATCTTTTCACTTTTTAAAACTCAGTCACAAGACTCGAGAATCGATAACAGATGCTGCCTAATTAACACAGGAAACCCCACTTATAACTTTAGAAAAATAATCCATCGATGGCTGTTTCCTACTTGGTACTATTAAAATCCTATGGTCAGCAGTATTTGTTCCCCAGAATGGTGTTTAATGTTCAAAAGCCCCTATCTTCCTGTTCAAGAACCTCATCAAACCAGATTGGGAATTAACCTGTCTTTTAGGAAAGGTCTTGGTGGACCATATATATATAGATTGATGTGCTTGTCCTCATTGTTGCTTACTCATTGTCAGCAGTTATGTTATGTAACTAATGGCAGGATCATTTTATAAGCCACCTTCATCAGCATCTATGGTTGGATAAGTATCTATCAATTAGTGGCACTGCTTAAATTATTCATATTAATGTTGGAGACTGGCCTAAAAAAAAAAAAATTATGTTGAGTATAGTGGTACATTTCCCTCTTCCCTCCAGTTGATCTTGTTGAGATATGATTAATACTTTTGTATCTCAAATAAATAATAGCTGGTAGCTACCCATTCTTATCCTTTGACAGCTCAAGAAACTGTGTTTGTAGCTAGTTAATTTTCTCTCCATCTCAGGTTTGCATCGGTCATCGCCCTTATGACGTTACAGTGATGGAGGTGCTACCTCGTTGGTATGGCATGATATGGATCAATTTTCTTTATTGTGGTCTGGAGATGAGTAATATGAATGATCTTAGCAGCACAAGGAATTGCATCTGTCCGATCGCTAGCTGGAAGATATAAGCCAAACTCATGAAAAGATAACAAAAGGATGGAACCTGCAGTATTTATTTATAAATAGGTGTTATGCTGTGAATTGATAAAGATTTTGGTGAAGTTGAGCAGGTGCAGGAATTTAAAGATGTGATAGATGTTGATGGAGGATGCTTGAGTCTACACATGTTGCTATGAGTATGAGCAGATCATGGGGACATTGAGTTTGAAGCTGCCCCTGATTCCCTAGCATGCCAGGATGGTTAAAGCAAGGCTGCATGAACTGTGCCCACTATGCTTCGATTTAATATAAGATAAATGACATGATGTAAATGTTGGGTATTCTTGGTCATGGTGGGAAAGATTGTGTGCAAAGCTTCAGTTTATGCTGCTATTTGTAGCTTATGTGGTAAAAAATATCTGCATAAGACATGATCGTGCCTTTTTATTTTCAAATTTCCCATATCCCTTTGAATTTAGGATACCATAGTCGAGCTATGTCATATCATTAGTAGCAAGCTCCAATCATCAAAAGGTAAATATTCAACCTTTTTTCATTTAGCTACTTTTTTTTCCCTCGTTTTTGAAATGCTGTGTAGTGGGAAATCCTGTGATGATGAAACTCCTAGTTATTTATTTTCTTTTTGTATTAGAAAAACTTCAGGTATTGACCTTTTAGTTCACAATGCTAAGGTGTATCTAATCAACTATTGTGCCTTATTTGCAGCTAAAGATCTCTCGCTTCATGAGATGTATCCAGCGAAGCTCACCTTATCTATGAAGGTTGCCTCTAGGATTTCTACCACACACTGGAGCTGAGCTAGGACTTTTTGTTTCAACTGTATATTCCATTAATTTAGAAACCCAAACAGCTTAAAGTCATGAAGTGACAGTTAAGACTGTTTGAAATTTTCTGTCTGTGCCTTCACAAATGCAAGGGTCAGTCATGTATATTTTTCATGGGCAGCTTGTACTGAATCTGGGGTCAGATCACAAGTTAAAACCTGATAAGGAGGCTTTTTGTGAACATACTCTTATGTCTTACCCGTCCGAGGATAATTGTTTGGTAACTGTTCTATGTCATGCTGCTATTGTTTACTGAATTGTTGGCTATAAAATTGTTATACTGGTGGCAATAGTATGGTGTCATGAGTTTGAATATATAATAAGCAATTTTACAAAGATATTTTGGCAAATATTTTTCCTTTTGATTTCGTTCATGTAAACTAAACAATAAGAATGGGTAAGTTCCCTCCGTTTCCTTAAAATGCATTTAAGTACCAAATGGAAATCATACTTCATTTTTCTATCTATCTTTCATTTCTGCTCATTTCTACTCTATTCTTTTCTTTGAGAATTTGCAAACACTGGTTTGCAATCGCCAACAAATTGCTGCTAGACATGTTCTCAGATCATGTCATTAATGATCTGCTGCTCCCTGTTAAAGTTTGAGCATCATCTCGGCTAGAACGATGGAGCACCATAGGATGGAAGGCGTGCATAGCAGGTTAGAGAGACACATAATTTTCCCTAGACATGTTTGGTATACATGAATTTAAAATGAAATTATGATTTTGGAATTATTCCTTCCCTATGTTTGAAAGTATTATTACAAATCAGAATCATGATTTATTTGAATTGATAATTTTTACTTTAATGTGAGGTTTGGTATGTAGCAATATATCAGGATGGAATCATGATTTTGGATTTCCATTCCATTTTCTTATTTTGGGATGCATGGATTCTAGCTTTGGAGGGCAATATGATTCCACTTTCTTAATTATGAAATCGTGATTCAATTCTAACTTTATTAATTAAGGTCTATTTGGATGGTATGTTTTTTATCTGTATCTTATCTATATCTGATATATATCTATATTTTATATGTATATGATCTATATCTAATTTGTATATAATATGTAAGTTTGTTTATGAGTAAAAATATCTCTTTTTTATTTGTATATGTTTTTGATAAATAATCTAACTAAAACAGACATTAAACAAATTCTAAACCATTGTCAAACCATCTGCATGCAATTTGATTACCTTTTTATTCTTTTATACATTCGTAGTTTGTATTTATTATTATGGATATTTTCGACTTATACTCTTTATATCGGTTCTATTCCATGTACACTTTCAAACATAAGAATAAGGCTCAAGTTGATCATTTTATGTAGGATGTTTTATGATGCAGCGGAAGAAAAGAGATAGCTATCACTTCTCGTTGATTTTGCATATTGAAAGAAAATTGAAATCCGTTGAATTGCACACGACTGCTAGAAAACGATCTTCTTTATGTCTGCTAATTCTAAGAATACCTAGACAAATAGACATCAAAATTTGAAAACTTAATAAAAGTGCAAATTTCTTTTAAAAAAAAAACATTGTAATCTGTAAATTTTCACACAAATTCCAACAAGCAATATACTATCAACATGTTGATTCCATATAATAGTACGAAAGATAAGAAAGACAAAACGATATTATTATTCCATTAAAAATCTCTCTTAACCTTTACATGTAAAAAAAAAAAAAAATTTACAAGTTTATTTATAAGATTAAAATAAAATCTAATTAAAAGATATGACGTATATAAAAAAAGATATTAATCCTATTAAAAAGATATTACTCTTATTAAAATAACGTTAATTAAATCTATCCCAAAAAATAGCAATATTCCTAAAATAATAATATGTCCTTTTTGTGCTTGTGCCAATGATCTAACTCTATTATGCGCTCAGCATCATTCTCCCTAAGATGGACAAAATTCGCTCTTGAATTTTCATATTAGCTTGCCTTTATGGTGCCATGATATCAGAAGACAAACATTGGCTATGGTACCAACTGATGCAATGGAAGAAAAGATATAACTATTATGTCATGTTGATTCTACGGATATCCAGAAAGTGAAAATTAAAATAAAATTGAAATTTGATGAATCGTGCACAATTGCTAGAAGATGATATTATATATATATATATATATATATATATTGATTCTAAAAATATCTTGACAAGTAGGGATCAAAATTCATAAACTTAATAAGAGTGCGGATTTTGGGAAATAAAAAAAAAACATTGCAATATATTGATTTATGCACAAATTACAGTAAGCAATATGTAGTTAACTTGTTGATTCCATAGAATATCAGGAACGATAGAAGAGACAAAATAATATTATTATTCCATTTAAAATCTCTATCTCAGTTTTCACAAGTCTAGTATATTTGTAGGATTAAAATAAAATCTAATTAAAAGATTTGACATATAAAAAAGAGATATTAAGAGATACTACTCTTATTAAAATAATAATAATAAAAATTTATCAAAAATATAACAATTTTCCTTGAATAATAATATGTCCTTCTTGTACTCACGCTAATGATCTAACGCTATTGTGCATCCTGTTGAAACTTAGTAAAGCCTAGGGAATGTGGACTATGCACCAATTATTATCTTTCCAAAAATTTAATGCCTACTTATGCAAAACAACAATTAAAGTACAATATATAAAATGTGCGAGTTAGAGAAGATAACATCGGAATTTAACATGGAGTTTGGTCTACCCCCTATCTTTTTGGTCTACAAATAATGCTTCACTCAAGGAGGACTTCACATGCTATATTGCAACCAACACAATTTGCTCCACCGAAGCTACACGACATAATCGCAAACATACATGAGTTGTGCCAATAAGCTCTTAGGCACACTAGGCACAACCCAAGATTCCACCAAATCACTTACAAACTCAAGTGTAGGTCTTACAAGAAATAGCAAACTTAACAATTAATGAAACTACACCTATTTTCTCTCACTTACAAAAAATAGCACAAAAAACAAATCAAGCTTTGAGAGAGTGCTTAGAAGGATTAAACAACAATTAATGAGCTTAATCAACTCCCTCCAATTACCTAACATTTGTATTTATAAGCCTTTGAAAAGCCTTAGTCGTTCCCCAAAAGCTTTCTTAAGTGGTCGGGCATTAAATGTCTAACGACTAGTTAAAAAGTTTCAATTGGTCCATGGACTCCTAGGCATTTTGTTTGTCAAAAGATCCAGACCTTTGCATAATGGTTCGGACTAATGGGCATATTTTCCATCACCCGGGCATTCTATGTGTCGAAAGGTCTGGAACTCTGCGCAATGGTCTGGACCTCTAGGCCACTGAACCTTCTGACGCTCAAAAGGTTTGGAAGTTTGTGCATAGACCTATTGGATAGTTCGATACTATTTCATATTTTGGTCTATCTCTCTTATCTAGACTCAGATTGATGTGATCCAAAATGCTTCGGAAAGCTTAGAGAGAGCTCTACAACTTTTATATTTTAAGTTTTAGAAATTCCAATTTAATCATTCCTGGAAATCCAGTATACTCCATATCTACAAATACCCACACAAGCACAAATCAAAACATATTATATATATATATATATATATATTGCACATAAAGGCTCAACACATCACATATATACACACAAGGCACATCATGCACAAATTCAACCATCTCAACATGTATATATGTTTTGCTAATTAAATATGACTTATTCGAATCAAGTAGGTAATTGTGCAATCCATTTACTCATCAAAATCCATAATGAATTCACTAGTTCAATAATCTCTCCCATTTTTGTGAGGACAATCATTACATAATGAACTCCTCCTTAACACAACACTCCCCCTTAATAAAGCAGTTTTAAAAGAACTTTTACAAATACATTCAAAGACTTAATGCTTAATTAAAGGAAACACAAGCTACACTTATATTTCAAAACAAACACATACATAACACAAACATATTAATTGTGCAACTAACATTTCTCCTTCCATGGACTCATCAAAAAGGCAAAAACACTTCATGCCATAAAGAAGGAAAAGGACACAATATATGTATGATATCTATATATTATTAGCCTTTTGCCTAGCAACACAAGTTCATTACAACTAACATGTTCTTAACATTTCAAGGTCACGAAGAGTTCTTGACTACTAAATTCATGAACTTATATATGATCAATGTAGCCAAAAGGAACATATAGAAAAAGATAAAACAAACTCGCTTGTACAAAAATTTATCCAAACGCTCTAAGGATTAAACAATTGTGCATATTCAAATAAAAGTTTTAGCTAATAAGCACTTATATGCACAAAATATCATTAATTTGCATTTGAGCACAACCAACATTTCAAGCAAGTTCAAGTAGCTATTTTAAACTTGTTTGATCAAGTCAAACTCATATATTTCAACATATCATAAATTTGTGCATGTTAAGGTCATAAAAGGCATGAATTATCTCATGACAAGCATAAATTCGCTCAAACTTCATTTTCATGCTACTTTAAGTATTCAAACAAGTTCTATATGCAACATTAAGTTAGTATTATACCCTATTTTCGCTCCTGTGAGCCCCTTTTTGGTTCCTTCTAAACAACAAATCACTTCTTTTGCCTACTTTTATTTGGGTCATTTGGGGTTAGTTAAAGCAAATATTTCTCTTTTAGGCATCCAAACAAACTTGTTTGTGTGACTCAAATTCATAGCTTTCCTTATTGCACACACTTGTGCAATATAACAAAGCTTTCCACAAAAGTTGTGATGCGCACTTACCGATCGTATCAAATTATAAATTTATAAATCCAATGAAAATCTAACGATCAAGTTAGACAAGTGTTCCTATTTGACGTAGTATGGATTTTAATAGGTGTCATCCTTATGGATCTTGAAAACAAGTACTAATATTACCATTTTTTTACTATTTAGCCTAATTCTTGAAGCGAGATCTATGGTTTAACTACTAATTAACTAATCTAGCAAACCCTAAGATCAATTATGTATACTTTTACCAGATGTATTCAATCACAAAACATACCCATCATCTTGATCCATCTTGAACCTTAAAATTTCATATGATAATGAATTGATTAATACATTGTTTATGCTTTGCACTACATGATCTCCCAAGTAAATCAATTACTCCCTCGAGTTAATTAATTCCAACCCTATATGAGATAATGGAGACCTCTTTCTCACTAATGCCACATAAGATTGCATAAAAGTTCATGATCCCTATGGTAAATATTAAATATTTATGTAGAAAATCAAAGTTTCCTTACCTTTAAGTGAAACATATAATTTCTCTATTCATGAGGATCTATCCTATTGATGAATCCTCTTTCTATCTAATAAGAATGAAACATGCAATTAATTCTGCGCATAAATTAATCACAAGGAAATAAAATCACATAAATAGATGCAATGACATAAACTTTTCATTAATCAAAACATAAGTTAATCACATGGTTTAAGGTTTCACAAGATGTAGGACATAAAACTCTACTCCTCCATGGAGTTTATAGTAAGAACAAAAGATCTACAGGAAATAGAAGTAATCATGAAGTAACAATAAAACTTTTGTAGATGTCTTATGATTTCCAATGATGCTCAAGCAATTCTTCTATTGAAGTTCGTCGTTTTTCTCTCATAGGGTTTAAAAAATTGTTCAAAGATATTTTAGTATGAAAACAAAGCATCTATTTATAGTTTAGGATGGAAATAGGGCTGTATGACTTACCCTACACTGTCGTGCATAGGGGAGGGCAGAAATCAATTCCGCCAAAATTGAGACTTCACACTTTGCATTAAGGATGCAATGGGGGCGGGATTTGGACTGTTCATATAAAACTCGAACCCGACCCGATTCCATATAGGGTCGTCTAAATCTAACCCGTGACTCTATAGGATTTTATGTGCAATTTCCAAACTCGTCCCTATAGGGTCATGGTCCTAACCTGCCCCGCTCCGTTGACCTGCTTTTATTTTTACGCTTTTTTCTTTTTTTTTTTCCTTTTTATTCTTTTTATTTATCATTTGTCTATTTATTTTCATTATATATTCTTCATTTTACTTATTTGTTTCAATTTCTTTTTATTTGATGATAAAGCTATACATAAAAAAAAAAGGCAATAAGCTAGACAATTAATTTTCGATGTATGATAATCAATTTATAACACAGCGTAGTAGAATTTACTTTACTTAAAGATTGGCATAGATACATAAATACGAATATTATCTCTTATTAATTATAAAAAAGCATGACATTCTCAATGGGACAAAAAAATAAATTATAATCATAGAGCTATAAAAATTGGATATATTAAAGTTTGATGTTGTAAATTGTTTTTTTTTTTAGTGATCTTAATGGGTCGGGTCGACCTTATAGGATCATAACTACGACCCGAACCCGACCTGTGGCACCTATAGGGTCACAAAAATTTTTCCCAAACCTGTCCCATAATCCTATAGGGTCAAACTCTGTAGGGTTTTTAGCGAATCAGATACTCTATAATGACCCGCCCAGTTACATCTCTACTTTGTATAGCCTAGCTGTACGATCTGTAGAAGTCAGGGTAGAATTTAGAAACTCCATTTTTGCATTTTTCTCCTCTTCCTAGTTTCTACATGGCTGTGCTTAAGAAATGGCATAAATTTACTTGCTTTTTGGTTTGTTCCCCACCATCTTCCCTATTTGTGCTGAAGGAGAGACTAAAATTTGAAAGCTTACTAGTTTCTTCCGTACCTTCAGCATAGGTATGCACAAGGTAATGCATGTGCAAAATTTAGCTCATAACCAAATCCTGTCAAATTTGCCTTGATTTCCCTTAAATCAACTTAAAATCTTCCAAATATTCACTTAAATCTCTAAAATGAATATTTTACAAATGAATATCCTTTTCTTCATCGAATTACAAGAAATGCATAATAAATATATCTAAATAAACACTAAGAATAAGGGTCTTTTGACACTTATCAAGTTGCACGTTCTATAAGTAGTTATCACAAATCAACTTTTAGGAGGCTTGCAACTATTGTTTCCATCATAACCAATTCTATATTTGTTTGAATCATATTTTTACTTTCCGAGGAGAGTGCTCAAATTCTTCTCTCCCTCGATGAATTTGGCTATGATTACATTTGCTTTACACAAGCTAGTTTTCAATTTTTTATGTTCAATTTTAAGCTCAACTCACTCTTTCATGCAATCTCACTTTTCAAAGTTTTAACTTCAAGATCAAGTAGAATCTTTCAATTTTTCACTCATGTTGCACAAATCATCATTTTTACATTTTAACTTATTGTTTTAAAATTTCAAGTATTCAATTTCTTCATGCAATTTTTCATTTTCAACATTTGTGTCATCATACTTATTCCTAAGCATATCAAGCTTATCCCCTACTTTTTTCATTAATGATTTAAGCATACAATTATTTTCCCTTATTTTAATTAATTTATTACATACTTTATCATATATATCACATATTTCTTCATAAGGAAGTTGTGAAGAATTATAACATACCTCATCATCAAGGGCCATCAACCAAACATCATCATCCAAGTTGGATAGGTCTTCGTCACTCCACATGGTCATATATGCTTTGTTCTTTATACCTTTGTTTTCTTTCTTGACATATGGGTAATATTGTTGAATATGCCCTGGTTCGTTGCATTTGAAGCATGTGATTGTTTTCTTCTTCAAAATTTTGAAGAGTCGACATCATCTTTTTTCTTCATATTCTTGTTCACTTTTAAGAACATGGTGAACTTCCTAGTGAGCTTGTCCAACTCCTCATTATTTTTCTCACTTTCCTCCTCTTCACTTGAGCTTGTGCAAGAGGCTTTTAGCATAACTTTCTTCTTGGTTGACTCATCTTTATGCTTTTTAATGATTTAATGAGTCTTAAGAGTCCCGAGAAGTTCTTCTTTGCTCATTTTACCCAAGTCATCCACCTCTTCAATGGTGGTCCTTTTAGCCTCCAAATCATTTGGTAGTGATCTAAGAAGTTTGGAGTTAATTTCCAAGTTAGTAAGATCCTTACCAAGGATTAACAATTGATTCAAAATATTCATAAATCTATCATGTATATCATCAATAGATTCATTAGCCTTCATTTTAAAATTTTCAAATTCTCTACGCAGAAGGCTAATTTTTATATCTTTCACCCTAATAGAACCTTAATAAGTATTTTCCAAATCATCACAAATTTCTTTGGTGGATTCACAATTATAAATCCTACAAAAATCACTTTCATTTAAGCTACAATATAAAATATTCATTGCAACTTCTTTTAGTTGGACTTTTTTCTTTTTTGGCCTTTGTATAATTGGATTCATTTTTTCCTTCTACAACTGTGGGGCCATTTTCTATGATACTCTACAAGGATAGATTTTGAGCTTTTAAGAAAATTCTTATCTTACATTTCCAATATTGATAACTTGTTCTGGTTAAGATGGGTGGCCTATTTAGTGCTCATCCTTCCATAAATCCAAATGTGTCACTGCCCGATCTATTAAATTCTAGATGCGATTAAGCTCTTAGCCGAGAGTTTAACTCTGATACCAACTGTTGAAATCTAGTAACACCTAAAGAATGCGGATTATATAATAATTGTTTTTCCAAGAATTTAACGGCTAAATATGTAAAACAACAAATAAACAACAATAATTAAAGTACAATATATAAAGAGTGAGGGTTAATGAAGATTGCACCAAAATTTAACATAGAGTTCGGTTTACCCCCTGGTTTATATAGTCTACAAACAACGCCTCACTCAAGGATGACTTCATACACGTTATTATAACCGACACAATTTGCTCTACCAAGCTACACAACATAAGCACAAACCAAAACACATATATATTGCATATAAAGGCTCAACACATCACATATACAAACACAAGGCACATCATGCACAAATTCAACCATCACAACTTGTATATACATTTTGCTAATTAAGTATAGTTTATTCTAATCTATTGGGTAATTGTGCAATCCATTTCCTCATCGTAGATGCAAGGTCCTTTCTCAAGTAGTCATGCACGTGTTGCATGGATCTCACATCTAACATGTAACTTCGGAGTACTATTAAGGAGATGAAACTTGATGACATGATGACTTGGAGAGCATGACTAGGAAAAGGGATGTATAGTCTCAGTGTCTGGAACGCATAAGTGACAGATAAGGAGCTTGAGTAAGCCTCACATGTCAACCTTACAAATCTTGAGTAATTGGAGTGATGATCACTTGAGTTGTTTTGTTTGATCTTTTTGAGCAGAACTTTATCTTCTCTTTCTAAAAGTTCTTAAATTAGGAGGTAAGACTAAGCATTTATAAGCACTCTGGCATGGATGACGACCGTTAGATCATCTCAATGATAAACTAATGAGATGAAGAAAGCTTAATTCATCATTGTCCTAAATGAGTTTCTCATAGGCTAAGGCTAATAGTCATCTTCTATGTGTATGAGCCTGCTTGAGAGATGTTTGATGCAACGGATCAATCCAACAATCTCTATTAGGTTTCCATAGGGTTTTAAGATTTATAAAGATCAAATTTTTTGTAGCGGAAATTAAAAGAAAAAACCCTAATGTAGTATCCCCCCGTTTTGATTAGATCAAAATAAAACAAATAGTCTGAATTTATACCTTTAACAATGAATCTTAGAATCAATTGATAGATCGGATCTGTAGGTATTGCGAATTAGCAATCCCCTCTATGGTATCCACACGAACTAACACTCATTCAAAAAGATTATTCAAGTGCTAGCGTTATCTAAAACACTTTTAAATCTAATCAAGAAAAATTTTACTCATGACCCTTGTGTTTTTCTCTTTTAGGGTTTACAGAATTTCTCTGTAGTTCTAATCTTGACGACATATGTCATTCACCCTAAAAGAAACCTCTTATGTCCTATTTATAATAATGTTAATATGAATAATGACATTAGTGCCCCTAATCTTATTAGGGATAAATTAATTTATTAACATAAGAATTCATAGTCCAATTAGGAATTATTATTGTTCTTAACAAATTATATTTATTTATTATTCTTAACAAATTAAGATTAATAATGAATAAATTTATTATCCCTGCTAGATTTATTTAAATTTAGTCCATGATCCTTTTTATTCATTCTTTTGTGTGTGACCCTATAGGTTCACTTAATGTTGGCTATTGACCTAAAACCATTTTTGTCAACAAAACATAAGCAGCCTCTAGTAAGATATAATGTTTACCCAAATTAAGTGAAGATTAATGATCTGATTTTTACTTGATCCGTAACTTATGTCATTATCCTTTTGTCACATGATATCTAGATTGAACATAAAGTATGGATAGTGTCATCCTTATATCATTCAATCTTATCAGTTCTTGATCTCCAAGTGAACCAACAACACAAATGAAATCGATTACACTATCAATTCATTTGAGCATGGTCATGCATTTCTTTGTTTCACTTATCGAGGGGCCTAGGGATATCTCTCTCATAACGAGAGGGAGAAATCCCATCTTAATCACTCAACTTCCTCTACATGATTCACATTACGCTCAATCTCAACCTTTCTAATTATTCGGTTAAAGAGAACGTTTGATTGAGTCGAATCATAATGTTCCTCATGTTGCAACCTATGGTGATTTTGAGTATAAGGATACATTGATATTATAATTGTGAGAATCACTTATGATACTAATCCATGTAGTGATCTCATAGCAGATCAGTCTAGTACATAGTCTTCTAATATATGCTTATGAGTTTGATCTATATGTCTATATAAATAGACATCTCATGACTATCAAACAAAAACTCATACTAGATTAATTTATTATCATTTCTACAATAATGAGCATCTAGGGACTTTTAGAATAATTAAATTATTCATGGATTCTATTATAAAGTAAACATGTAAACAATGTAATAGAAATGCCTTTGTATCAATAATATATATAATGACAACATCCAGTAATTGGCTTAGGGTATAATCATTAACAATCTTAATAAAGGAACCAGACACGTTGGGCTTTATCACTTAGCCCGTGAGTTAAGCCCAATTAAAAATAAATTATAATATGTATAATTTCAAGCTTATTTACATTTTGCTCTCTAACCAAAATTCGTTCAAGTATTTTAGGCATTGATAAATATTCAACGCATAATGCTACCAGATATTCTTTAGTAATACCTTCTTGCAATGTAATATATTCCCTTTATGATTTATACACTTAGCGATGCTCAACTCGTGTATTTCCTTTCGTGATTTTTCTTAAAATCTGTAGCTGCATCTCTCATAGCAATCTCACTAGATTCCACTAATTATCATACCAAATGTACATCCTACATCGAACCAAACATCGGAGCATCAAACTAAAAAAAAAAAAACATGTTCGATATAGAAGCAAACAAATATTTCCACATTCTCATTTAGTGCTAATGAGTATACTAGGAATTCCTGTTCTCGTTCATGATTGCAAACTTCTACAATTTTTTGACTTTCTTGTCCTCTTGCTTCCAGGTAGGCTCTTGCTGTGTCTGTCATTGACAATCATTCACAGTTGATTACTGAAATTTGTGTGATCATCTGGATCTTACATGGTGTTGAAACCTGGTCTATACAAAAATGTTTTTTTGTCCAACAAATCCCTCTGTGATTTCTTTGTTTTTCTTAACATTTAATTAATGGGGCCGATAGCTTCCAATAGTTACCATTTTTTATCTTGTCATAGACAAAATTTGTATCCCCATGTATAAAAAAAAATTGGCTCTTGATATATCGATGTGTTTATACATATATAGCCATTATTTTAAGATAATCCACTTACATGAGTAACTTAATACATCCTCTTCGTAGCATGACACTAGTATAAAATGTATAGATATTTTTTTCAATTTTTATTTCTTTTTTTTACTTGATTTCATCAATTCTAAGTGGTTGGACCCTTTAATAATATTATATTTCTTTTACTTTCCTTTGTAGGCATTGTCTCATCAAAGGGACAATAGCAATTGATGGCAAAGGAAGTTCAATACACTAAAGTTGCCAGTCCAAAGGAGAAAAAGAGTAGCCAAGCTACAGGTGCTCAAGTTGCCAAAGGTGATCAAACTCAAGGTGCAGAAACCATATGGAAAAGGGAGATGAAGAATGATTAAGTTCAAAAGGCTGAAGCTTTCAAGCAAAATGAGAACAAGGGCAGGTAAACACGAAGTGTTGAAGTCATCAAGCAAAAAGACTTGCTAGCGTGTCAAAACGATAACCCGCCATAGATTTAACACCCTTAAGACTAGTAGGTGGATGATCTTATTTTTGAAGATACTTTTTTGGACAAAGACTCTCGCCCCAAGCTATGTGAAACACCCCCCATTGATGGTGAGCTTTAATAATCTTGCTCGAGTTACACGTCGATTCCAAGGGCACCATCAAGTTGGTTTAATATTACGCTTCATGAACAAGATGAAGAGTCATCATTCTTGAAGTTCTGAAGTAATCAATTGTAAAACGGTGATCAAGAGCAACAAAGCTTAATGTAATGAAGCTAGCAAACAACAAGAGTTCAAAAGTAATCGAGATCAAAGCACTGAAGTTGCTACGCATAGGGAGCCAAAGAGTAATAAAGTTTGAAGCATTATAGATGCTAAGCAAAAACAAATATAACATAATCGGTCTCAAAGTTCAGAAACCAGCAAGTAATGAGAGATGAGGAGCCATCAAGTAGAAGGAGACAAAGAATGGCAAAGCCTAAGCAGAGAGAGATGAAGGGCAATCAAGTGCAGATACCAAGACTACCATGCTTCAACAATTTGAAGTTATAAGGCATATGGGGATGGGTACTAGTGAAGCTAAGCATTGAAGCATTGAAGTAGTTAATAGGGTAGAGAGAAACATCACCATGTCAAAGTATGAGATCTTCCAAGGCAAAGAGATGAAGGGTAACCAAATTGCAAGTTCAAGTGTAGAAGTTACCAAGCGAAGGAGTACACGTGATCATTAAGCTTGAGACACTAAGGTTGTTGGGCAAAGTAACCAAGCGCATGGTGTTAAAGCCAGTAAACAAAAAGAGTTGAGGTGTGAGTAAGATTGAAGCACTAAAACTATTGAACATAGGGAGACAAAGAATAGCTAAATTCAATGTGTTGAAACCACCAAGTTAAAGGATGCTGAAGCCATGATATAGAAGGATTTGAAGCATAGCTAAACTCGAGGTATTGAGGTGGTCAAGCATGAGGATTTGTTAGTGTATCAAGATGGTTATCTACAATGAGTCCTAATTCAATGAGACAAGTGGGTTGATGACACCATTTCTGAAGATATGTTCCTACATAGGGTCAATCATCATGAGCTCGGTGCGATATCCTCTATTGAAGGCCAAGTATTGTAGCAAGCTTAATGCATCACCCTTTACTAAAGGCCAAGCGACATGAGCTCAATACGAAAACTTTTGTTGAAGCTCAGGCATTGCGAGCTCAGTACAACACCTACTGGTGAAGGCCAAGTATCATGTGCTTAATGTAATACTCCCCATTGAAGATTAAGTGTCACGAGTTATGTGCGACACCCCCAACTAATGGTAAGGTCCAATAATTGAGTCCAAGTTGCATGCTGATTCTAGAGAAACCATTAGAAGGGAATTAATGTTATGCTTGGGCAGCCATTCCTATAACTTATTAATGTTGAAGCGAGTCGATGTTCTACCCATACATATGCAACATGCTTCATACTTCTATCTAGACTTGGTAGACTATCATGTATACCCAATCGATTATGAAGATGTCAAGGGAGTCAAAGATGATGATGAGTGATATCTATGTTGATGTGCTACTTTACTCATATATTTATTGAGGTATGCTATGTGTTATACACATTAATCTTCCTCCCTTAGTTGCTAACATGTCTCATTAAGATAAGGTAGCAACTCTAAGGAATGTTGAAATTTTGTTTTCTTAGGATTTTGTTATGTCATCTTAATGATCTTTTGACACCGGATATACCAAGCTCGAAGAACTATGTAAAGCAACTACCATACTATAAGGATCTTGCTAAGAGTAATTTTGTTTAGTGAGGAGTTCTTTTGTTGGTGTTTCTATAGCATTCAACCCATTAGAATAAGGCTCTTTCCTACCAACAATAGTATTTAAACAATCCCATTTGAAAATGTATTCAATTATGCTTAAACAATGACAGTCACATTTGCTACCTAGGATTAAAATCTTTAATTTTATTTATCAAGGGGCATTCCCCACTACTTGATTGCCTAGTATGAGTTACTAGGGAGGTTGTCTTTATTAACTGTAATGTGCTTGGGAGTCAATACTCTACTAGTCCGCAATACACAAGTCTTAACATGCCATGTTGCACTTGAGTGTTACCTAAGCTTAAGGCGTAGAAGCTGTGATGCCAGGGCATTGCTTGAGCTTAAGGCGTAGAAGCCACGATGCCAGGGAGTTGCGTAGGCTTAAGGCACAAAAGCCATGATGGTGCCAAGGCTTAAGGCATAGAAACCAAGATGTCAAGGGATTGCCTAGGCTTAAGGCGTGGAAGTCAAGATGCTAGGACATTGCTTGGCTTAAGTTGTCATCAATGTTAGTTTGCTTTCTTCTTGGAGGTGCTATCACAATTGTGTCAAAATCCTTAGTCCCCAGCGGAGTCACCAAAATGTAGATGCAGGGTTCTTTTTGAAGCAGTCACACACATGTCATGTAGATCTCGCGTCTGGCACGTAACTTCAAAGTGTTGTCGAGGAGATGACACTTAATGATGTGATGGCTTAGAGAGTATAATAGGGAGGAAGAACAGACGGTCTCAGTGTCTCAAATATATAAGTGACAGGTAAGGAAGCTTGAGTAAACCTCATGCATCAACTTCACAACTCTTGAGCAATTGGAGTGACAATTACTTAAGTTGCCTTGTTTGATGTTTTTTGAATAGAGCCTCTTCTATGGAATGTTATTTATCTTCGCTTTCCAACAGTTCTCAATGAAGAGGAGTAACCGAGTATTTATAGGTGCTTAACATGGATGACAATCATCAGATCATCTCAGTGATTAATAGATGAGACGGAATAAGCTTAATTCATAATTATTCTGAATGAGCTCTTCATGAGTTAAGGCTAATAGTCATCTTCTGTGTGCATGAATCTACTTGAGAGAGGTTCGATGTAGCGGACCGATTCAATAATCCCTGTGTCAAGCTCATCAAGCCAGATCTCCCCAAGCTATCCCAATAAAGGAACCATACTCGTAGGGTCTTTTTACTTAGCCTGTGAGTCAATCTTAATTAAAAATAAATTATAATATGTATAGTTTCAAGCCCATTTACACTCATCAAAATCCACAATGAACTCACTAGTTTAACATTCTCCTCCTTTTTGATGATGACAATCAGTGCACAATTAACTTACCTCAAAAAAACACTCCTCCTCAATTAAACATTTCGGTTTAAAAGAATTCTAATAAATAAGTTCAAAGACTTGATGCTTAATTAAAGGAAACACATATTACACTTAATTTTCAAAACAAACACAAACATAACACAAACATGTTAATTGTGTAACCGACATCTCCCACATCCATTTAGTTGCATACGTCACTGTTCTTCCACTCAATACCTATTGTAATGATAAATGGCCAGTATCTTCTAGATCTTTCTCAAATTCTCAAAACTTCTGCTATTTTAATCCATAGAAGTGAAAACTTTGTCGCTATTGGGGGTGTTCACGAATCGGTTAACCAGTCTGTGGCCCTGTTTTTTGAACCTAATCGTAATGATCAGTTTTGTAATATTCCGATCCTTAACTGGTCTACTATAAACGGTTAATCGCCTTAACAGTTAACCATTTTATTTGATTAATTTATTCGATTTTTGGTTTTTAACCATTTAAAGTAATGGTTTCAACAAATCAAATTGATAATTTCAACAAACCTTATTTTTTAGTCTTTACCATAGAGTTTTTTTTTAAATTATTATCTATATTACAAGAACTACAAAAAAAAAAAAAGAAAAATAAAATTAAGGAAAAGGTAAAAACAAACCTTTGCATGTATCATTATCAATGAAATTAAAGCAAATGAATTACCACATTAATCATCAAACATAGGACAATAGTATTTTAATCGAAACCTAAGGAATATTAACATAGGTAAATTATATGTATATTTAAATCATATATATATATATATTTAAAAATAATATATGTATATGTAAATTATATATATAATATATTTATAAATATAAAAACGGTTAACCATCGGTTTTTTGTGGTTACAAAACTAAAACCAAAACCAAAAACAGGAAAAAATAAAAACTGTAATCCTAAACCGAAACCAATGGATCGGTTAACCATATTTTTCGGATTGATTTTACAGTTTCGGTTCAGTTTTTTGGTTTCATTGGTTCTTTTGCACACCTCTAGTCTCTATCTTGATTGTGCTATTGAAGGCTCATCCTAAATTCTATTCCATTCCATTGTAGACCTAACCATTTCTACATACTGAAGATGACATGAACAAAAATGTGTTAGTTTTGAGAAAATTAAAGCATAATGTGAAGATGAGATGGGAAAATAGCTTTAAATCTATGAGTAGATCATTAAATTCTTTTTGTGGGATGAATTTTACAATGTGATATTGATAAACCCTCTTAGTAGGTAGTTCTTAGCAAAATTGATTAGCTTCAACTATGAAGTGTGCTAATGAATATTTTAAAAAAGGAGCAATCTACTTATTTGAATGAAAACAAGATGAATGGACTCTATATTTTGTGTCTTCTTTTAATTTTTCATCTAAATTTGAAATTATTGAATTTTATATTTAGTTAAATTTTTTTTACTTGTTACATTTTCCACTACTTTAGTCATTGGTACATATATATATATATATATATATATTATCAATAGTTATAACAAGTAAAAGTTTGATATGATATGATAGTTGCCGGAAAAAAAAAGAGAAGGAAATAATTCTTTTCTTCTATTATTGATGGTACATAGTAAAAACTATTTATACACATTTTAACATGGTTAGTGGCAAAACACCAACCTTATCTACCACTACCAACTAATTACAATAAATGATAAAAAAAAAGAAAAAATATATTTCCAACACTATAAATTTTTTATTTACATCTATATAAAATTTTTTGATTCTCCAATGCTTCCCCTCAAGCTGGAGAATAAATTTTTTCCATTCCCAACTTGCTAGTAATATTTTGGAAAGTTAGATTATCAAGTCCTTTTGTAACCATGTCTGCCAATTAACCATTCATAGGAACATAAGGTGTACAAATTAGTACACTTTTAATCTTTTCCTTGATGAAGTGTTAGTCTACATCAACATGTTTTGTTCTATCATGCTGAGCTAGATTATGTGCGATACTTATAGTAGATTTATTGTCACAATACAACTTTATGGGTCCATGCCATTTAACTTGCAAGTCTTCTAAAATTTTTTTGATCCACAAAAGTCCACAAATTCCTTGAGTCATTGCACGAAACTCAGATTCTGCACTTGATCTAGACACCGCTGCTTGTTTTTTGCTTCTCCAAGTCACTAACTTACCCTCTATCAAAATATAATTGTAAACCCCAGAAATTTTCAACTATAGTATATGATTCTAAAGTAGATTGTATGAATTAGATAATAGATTTAGATTCTAATTAAAGCCTAAGAATAGATCAATATCTAGAATTTGGTTAAATAAAGGATTTAGAATTTCTTTAACCCTAGTTGATACCAAAAACGAGATTTCGTATCTTGAATGAATAATTCAAGATATGATTAAAAGAAAATCTAAAATTTAAACCTGAAATCTGATATACAAATAGATTTAAATAGAAAAATATAAATATAGAAATTAAATGATTATTTTTTATCTCGATAATGATTCGAGATTAGAACAACAAGTAGTAATGAGCTTATATTTAGACTTAAACCATAAATTTAAGATTCCTAGTTAAAATTAATAACTACTAATAAGATTTCACGTTAAGTATCAAAACTAAAGATATATATATATATATATATATAGTTTAGTTTCCGTATTAAGTACAATACTAAGTAAACGATTATTTACTCTTATGGACAGAAAACGATGACCCAAAGATAAACCGTTAGGATTATAAATACACAATGAAAACATAAACTGTTGAATAACTCAAGATTTGAATTTCAAATAAATAATCGAATCACACTATTGTTCTAATTTGAGTTTTCTTAAGCTATTGAAGCCTGAAACAAAAATTGACCTAATAAGCTTAAGAAATCCTAATCACGGGAGATAAAATTATACGAATAATTAACTACGTATATATAAAACCTAAAATTGTGTTATTTGATAATCTAAGTGTTTTGTATAATCCTATAAACATATTTTTGTACAAAAACTCCCAAATATTAGCTAATTTGTACCCGTATAACTCGTTAAATTATCCTAAAACTCAATTAAATAATTAATTAATATATGTGTGTGTGTGTGTGTGTGTGTGTGTGTGTTCGGTGCAAATTTCGGTGGGAAATCCGGCTAAGGCAAGAAGGAAAAGAGGAGCCGAAAATTGTGATCAATAATTCACCAAATAGTCAACAAAATCAACCTAAGAACCAATCATCAATTGCCAACACACACTAGCATTTATTAGGATGAAAATAACAGATCAAATGAAGAGAAAATTTGAGGAAATCCGGAAGAAAAACATAGCTGCAGCCTCTCCTTCTTCTTCTTCTATATATATGTATTCAATGCTATTAATGAGGAAACAAACAATCCTCTTTATTTCCCAAACTCCTCAGCACGAAACTACTCCCAAATAATAACCAAAACCAACCAAAAACAGAAAACAAACCGATCAAAACAACCGAGTTCGGATCAAAGGAAAAACAAAACGAAAAACCCTTGAAAACAAGTTCAAAGGTAAGTGATGAAGTTCAAATGATTTTCTTTCGAAATCTAAGGATTATAATTGACTTCTAATAATCTTAGGAACGTAATAAACACAAATACAAGCTTCGAATTTCATCAGACGAGCCCAAACGAGGTAAAACTCCGAAACCCTAGTTTTATTTTTCTAAGATCGAGATCTATATATACATCTATATAGAAGTATTAAGAGTTGTTGTTTAACTATGTATAAGTTATATAAACACTGAGGAACGGTTTAGTAATGTTTTTAACGTGTAAAATTTAAAGAATTTGAATCGGATCATCGAGGAAGACGATGAACAGTACTAACACTATCTCAAAACCGGCAGTGTAATCGCTCAACGCCGGCGGCTTACGTGGATAGGCCGGCGGCGTAGATAGCTTACACTAATTAGAGGCTACGTAAAAATAATTTTCACTTAAAAATGAGTGTAAGCCGGTTATCTGGAGATTTACGCCGACGGCGTAGAGCCAGCGTAAGTTGAAAGCCGATAGCTTTCAAAGCCTGTGCAACCAATCTGAAATATTTTGCGAAATCAAGTCTACACCGGCACCTGGGTTTGAAAGCTGGTGGCCTTGAGCCGGCGTATAACCAAAATTCTTCAACGAAAGCTTATTTTGACCTAAACAGAAAAAAAAAAATATATATATATATATATATAATACACCTACTGAGCATATATATTATATATATAATATATAGAATTTATTAAATAAATGAGTAAATACAAATATTTAGAATGTTTTGAGTAATATCTAATAATTCTTAAAACCTTAGAGTTAAGGAAAAATATTTAGTGTTAATAAAAGTTATAACTCGTCAAATATTTGTTCTAAATAGATAAAATAGGTAAGAATGGAAATTGAAATAGGTTAAATTTTCTAGTAATGTGACTTCTAAAAATAACAAAATAATTATAGGAGATAAATTAAGAAAAACACGACGACACTAAGTAATAATAAATAACGATAATTGTCTATATTGAGATCAGTATAAAATAACATAAAAAGAGTAATAGTAATTACCAAAACTTAATAAATATCGAGTCTAGGACACTAATCACATATAGGAATTTAGTAAATTTATATTGATGAATACTTTATTCATCTTAATAGGTGACTTTGATACACTAGAAGATCTATCAGCTAATTACTACGACTGAGTCAGTATGAGCAGGTGAGTAATTCAGTCATATTATACTGTTTGTGCTTGTAAATAGTTGAATATGTAATGCAAAGATAATTAAACGATTGTATTGTTGAAAATATGTTGTGATTTGATTGTATGATTGTTAAGATATCCTTACAAAAGCGATAATGCAATGATTTGATGTTGTGAAATAGTATAATGATGATTGTGTGTAATGAATGGTCACCATGAACTTGATTAAGAATTATTGACTTAACAAGTAACCTGATCATGCATTGCACAAATTGCATTATTGCATATATTTTGGGTTGACAGCCTGCTACGTATTAATATTTCGGTTCTCTGTTTATGCTTAGTTGTTCTAATGTGTTAGTTCTTCCAAGTATTCTTTGTTTCGTCGGTTCTACGGGAACTAAGTGGCACCGAAGAACGCCGCCCATAGTATCGCTTTGAAATGATTAATACTTAGGGAGTTTCTAAGGGGATTGCAGGAGATGGTCAGTTTAATCGATTATATTCAAAGTGATAACCCTAAAACGAGAAATCATTGATTCTCCTGTGTACTTAGTCTCTCCTGGGTAGGTGGATCATGGAGTAATGGTTCTTCACTTAAAAAAGGGCGTAAATCTTTTTCCTGTTTGGATTCTAGATCATCCAAGCTTGTATCTGTGCATATGGTTGAGTGCTTGCATTACATATGATTTGCTGATAACTTGTGTGATGTATTGTATGTCTGATTATTCACTGAGCTATGGTTCGCTCATACTTCAATAATCTTTTCAGGTTTACTTTACGACCCTGGTTAGTCACTTCCAGAAATATGGCTCCAGTAAGAGCTTAGGAGCTGAAAGTCTGCGGTTATATTTTAGTTTAATGGTTATGTACTATTAGAATAGATTATTAGTTATGTACTTCAGAAGGACTATATGGTTTGTAATAGTTCTGTAATGTTTATTCACTAAGTTATTTCTTTCATATATTTGTTACTTCTTATCAAGCAACTAAAAGATCTTGTTGTTTTAAAAACCTGTCATTCTCTGAAGGTAATCTAGCGATAGTATTCAAGTGTGACTTGTTTACTACTACTAGGGTACCTTTGGGGTGTGACAATAATACCTAGTTGTTGAGCGTCAATTTGTAAGTGAGTTAGCAAAATTTGCTTATGTATAGGCTTTTATAGTTATAGACATCCCATTTTTGACCAATTAATGTTTCAATTTATGATAAAAATTAACATTATATTAAGCCTAAATATATACACCACACACACACACGCACACACAATAATAAATTTTTTTAGGCTTGATATGATATTAATTTTAATTATAAATTATTTCAAACCTAATTATAAATTAATTAGACTTATTTTGCGAACCTTATATACTATATCAATACAAAATAAAACTGAGGCATAGGCCAATAGCCTTTGGATAAGCAAACACACACACACACACAAAGGAGATCGAGGTTCGAATCCATGTGGAGGAAGGGATTTTTTTTTTGCAATAGTACTCGCCAGCGCATCGGTGCTCGTGGGACGTGTGTAAAGCCCACGCGCGTCATCTTCCTCAGGACAAAGTCCATTTTCGTGTTCCAACTTGTCTAGTTTAAGCTCATTTTTAGCCAAATTTTGCTTCGATCTTCACCAAATTTATAGGGGAATTTAAAGAAGACATGAGATACTATGATTTTGAATAAAAAATTCATCTTAAAGATCACGTTTTGATACTAGAATTTCAATCCAAAAATTGCGAAAACATTTATTTTTCACGCTCAAAGCAAATTCCAAATTCAGACCATTTCAACAATTTAAACTTCCAAGATCACATGCTCAAACTCATTTCAACACGTTCCGTATATTTCCAAAGTCAATTACACTTAAAAGATGCAAATGTGTTCAATCAAGCTCAGAAAACTCAGTGTTGCGCGAGCACTTTGTTCTTGGAATTGATTAATTTCCTACCCAATTCGACCTTTAACTAGTATCAATAGAGGTTGATTTCTTCATCAAGCATTTGAAAACAAAAAAAGAAACACAATAAAACACACTCAAAGTTCGAATTCGTGATCTAGGGTTTTTTTTTCATTTTCGAAATTGACATATTTAGGGAGTTCTCGAGTAATTTGAATGTTCTAGGAAGCTTTAAGTGAGTTCGATCTATTTGTTAAGAGCTTTGATTTGCCCTTAGAACTCGGATGACCACTTCGACAAAAAAGCCACTATTGCTGCCGCATGTTGAAGCTCGGAGCCACCAGCTAAGATGTTTTTGAACCAAATAGCTACCAATGAATCACTCGCCACCTTCCATTTGGTCAATCCGACAAGTCTTTGGCTACCTAGAACCACCAGATTGGCGGTTTCAAACATCCCCAACCACTTGCCAGTAGCCTAGGATCTGACTTGATTGCTCCGACCTGATCCGATCGCCTAGGTGAGTTTATTATTATTATTATTATAGTTAAAAAATGATAAAAAAAAACAAAAAATGTGAGTTATGCATATAAAGTGTTTTGTCACCTAGAAAAATTCTTTTTTTTTTTTTAATTTAATAAATAAATAAATTTGATAGCTTATAAGTTTATGCTTAAAAATTTTATTTTCTTTTTAAATTTCAAAATTTAAAGAACTTAAAATGAAAAGAATTCATAAATTTAAAAGAAACCAACACACTAAATTTTTCTAAAAAGAACTACGTATCGTCTAATCCCGATTAGCAGGTACATAGGCACCTTTGGGGCGACATGAAAAATGATGAATACCCCATTCTGTTTGTGGTGTGTTAATACAAGAAGAATAATGAACAATTCCCTCTTTTTGAAGAAAAGATGAAAGATTTTGGTTGAAGTAATCTCTTGCGTTATCACTCCGTAGGTTTTTTATTCTCATTCCAAAACTGGCTTTTGATCATGTGAAAAACCTTTGGAAAAATTTCTCAAACTTCAGATTTGTTTTTCATTAAATAGACCCACATTACCCTTGTACAATCATTTATAAATGCCACAAACCACCTTATACCGATAATATGTAAAATTCTACAAGGACCCTATATATCGGAGTGGATTAATGAAAAAAGGAACCATACTTCTAGTATTACTTAATGGATAAGAAGCACGCTTGTGTTTAGCAAATTCGCACACATCACAATGTAAACTACATCCTACCCTGCCTGGTCATCAGTCGTACCCTATCTTGAATCTAGAATCGAATCTGTGTCGGCATCTGTCTCATTGGCTGTTGAAGGTGCTGGCTGATGAAAGACTCCCCCTTTTGATCTTTAAGTAAACTAAATGGTAGATGACCAAGACGATAATGGTGGAGCCAAATGTCTTCTTTATTGGTAAAATAACTACATAGGTGAGATTTTGAAAGGTTGTAGTTTTTATCTTCCTTAGTATCAAGGATATAGAGAGTAGAGACCATTCCTTTCCTTAGCAAACCTAATCATCTTCCTCAAGACTGGATCTTATAAAACACAGTGTGTGGGATAGAAAATCACTTTGCAATTAAGATCACATGTAATTTGTTTTATGGAAAAAAGATTAGCAGCTAGTTTGGGAACATGCAGGACATCTCTTAACATAATTGTGGAAGTAGGAGGAATAGTTCCTTGACCTGCAACAGTAGTAAAAGTTCTATCTGCTACTTTAATTTTCTTATTGCTTGGACAAGACTTATATGAGGTAAAAGGCTGACATGAACAAACCATATGATTGGTAGCATCTGAATCTATGATCCAAGTACTATTTTAGATAGGATAAGAGGCACTAAGAGCATAAGAGTTAGAGACCTTACCTGAATGAGCCAAAGAACAAGAGCTTCCAAGTTTCTCAACTGATTTCAACATGGATTTTAGTTTTTCTATTTCTCTTCTTAGAGTTTCTAATCCCTTTTGATATGGTTGTTCATGGGAAAGATCCTTAATATTTGTCATATGGACTTGTCCTCGAGACTGTCCACCATGATTACTTTCCTTTCCTCTAACATTGGGAGGCTTTCCATGAAGTTTCTAGTAAGTATCTTTGGTGTGACGTAGCTTCTTGCAATAAATACACTAGACCCCATTCTTGGTTGGATTGCTTTCCATTTTGTTGGCCTCGATACTATGTCCATCCTTTGTGGAATTCATGGTTGATCTTTCATTTATTGGATTATCCAACATCACTCCTCTGCGACTTTCCTCAACCCTTATTAAAAAAAAAAAAACATCCTCAAGAGTTGGAAGAGCTTCTTTTCCAAGAACTTGAACTTGGACTTGATTAAAATCTAGGTTGAGGCCAGCAAAAAATACAAAAATTCTCTCTCATTCCATAAATTTCTACTACATTGCAGCATCTTCTACACAATTCATCTTTAAATCTTAATGATAATCCAATTTAAGCTACAAGCTTTTCATAATGCTGCAGTATTCAGTGATAGAAAGGTTACCTTGCCTTGTGGTGTTGATTTTGGTTCGAATCTCATAAATTAATCCAACATCTTGCATTTTTTAATAGGTTTGACGAACAGTTTCCCAAATTTGTTTTGCAGTCGTTAGGAACATACAGGTTTGGCTTATTTCCAGTGTCATAGAGTTCCATAACCATGACATGATCATGGAATCTTTTTCATCCCATTTTGTAGAAGTGGCATCTTTAGTAGAAGGTCCAATTCCGATGAGATGGCTCAATATACCCTTTCTTTTGAGAAAGGTTTTAACAACTTGAGACATTAGAGATAATTACGGCCATTTAGCTTGTAAGAAGATTGAATGTTTTACAATTCTTCTTTTGATTAAGCTAACGTTTTGGTCTCTGTATTGGTATTAATAACGGTAGGTTAATTCTTAGATGAAATTGGAGAATTCAACATTATGATGACCGAAAAAAAAATAAGAAGAATTGGGAAAAAAAATCCAGCAACTAGTACCCAAGATTTAGAGAAAGATTTTTTAGATTTGAAAAGGCTGTTGAGAGGCTCTGATACCATGAAAAAATAATTATTTTCTTTTATTATTTATAGTACATAGTAAAAACTATTTATACACATTTTAACATGGTGGTGGCAATACACCAACCTTACCTACCACTACCAACTAATTACAATAAATGATAAGAAAGAAAAAAAATTATATTTCCTACACTATTAACTTTTTATTTACATCTATATCAAATCTTTTGATTCTCTAATAAAATTTTTGATGTATTATAAAAACATACAAAGAGTAGATATTATTTTCAACAATAATCCCATGTGTAATCGGTCGGCTTGATATTTCCACTACTACACTATACTTATGGTATTTCCTTATCATTTTGATATTTTTTAAATTTGACTGAGAATTAAATGTTAGGACACAAGCACACTGAATTAAAATTATCAACGCATACAAAAAATATAAGATACAAACTAAGGTCTGTTAGTATTAATATTTCAACAAATGGTGATGATTAAAGATGTAAATGAATCAAGTTGGTTCATAAACTACTTAAGCTGGGCTTAAGCAATTTGAGTAGTTTATTGAGTCGAGCTCAAACTTTATATGTTTTGTAAGGTAACTAAGCTCAAGTTAAGTATAAATATATAGATGGTCATTTTGGTAATTGGACTTTTAGCCTTATTTAATGCCACATGCCAGTCTTCTGGACTAGTGGCAAGGCTTAGAACATTAAGTGTAATAAGAGACGTCGTAGAGAGATTTGACTTGATAAGCTTGAAATATGGATTGCTAGGCCAGTTTATTCCGTTTTTGGCCTTATTCAATTTTCTCTAAGTAAAAAGTAGGCTCCAAAAATATATTTTTAGGCTACTTTGTAATTTTTTTAGCTAAAATAAGGCTTAGATAGAATAAAATAAGTTTATTTCTATTTTATATTAAAGATTAGTTATTTTAATAAGAAAATGGGCTTCTTTTATATAATGAAAGTCATCATTCGTTTCCAAGTCCATATCCAAAATTTATGGCCATATATATAAAAGAAGAGATGAATTTTAGTTGTTGGATCCATGGAAAAAGTTTAACGATCGTAAGTAATACTTCATCTCAACCATACATCTAGAAATCATCCAACGACTACCATCAACCTCCAATATCTATAAATAAGAGGTTTCTATTCTCATTTGGGGTCATTTTATATATTGTTAACATTTAAAGTAATGTGGAAATTCTATTGGAATATCTTTAAAAAAGATTGAAGCAACTATTTTACAAAAAACGAGTTAAGAATAATCGAATCTATTTAATTTGATTTTCTGTCACACTCATAAACTCACGAAATTAGGTTTGCTTGTTTCTCTCCCATGCCTCTCTTTACAATATCTTACACATGTCATCAATTCAAGATTCATTTGGGGTCGATTGGCGTGCTTGTTGCATGTGAGTGACTAGCTGCACAATCTCACCATATAAAATATTAGTCTAATTCAAATAAAATCTAGGTGTTGTTATTATTATTTTAATTAGAATTAAAATATTTTTTAATAAATTAAAGTTAAACAAGGTTAATTATGCCAAGCGTAAGCTTATATAAGTTATTTTAAATTGAGCTTGAGTTTAAAATTTTAAATTAAATCGATTCAAACTCAATACTATATCATATTAATTAAAAGGTTATATTTATTTTATTAATACTAAAATACTACTAACTAATCCACGTGAGCCATAAGTGCGCTACACCTTTCCTGGCCAACATGGGTTCATGGGTTGGCATGCCCTATCCATGGGTGATCGGTCCCACCCGCAGCCAGACATGGCTGGGCTCAAAACAAGAGCTAGTAAGGACAACACCTCTAATGTCCACTTATCGGTAAATCACACGCACACACACGAACTCTTCAGGAACCTAGGAAAACACAAGAAACATAAATAATAGCACGTAACATGCTTCATGGGGTTCGGGCTAACCACCCCGACACCAACAGTCTACTTCAGCAACAAACCTCTTCTTCTTCTAATCCCCAATTCCAATCCCAACTACATTCCCAATTCCAATGCCAATCCCAATCCCAATCCTGCATATCCACATAGCCATAGCCATGTTTACAGTAGATTCAGTGCTCTTGTTTCCGATTACAGTGTAAAAAGGAGGAGGAGAAAGTCACTGGGTCCTTTCACGGTGTGTGCTCGAAGAGAATCACCTTATGAAGTTCTGGGTGTTACTCCTTCTGCTACTACTGATGAAATCAAGAGGGCTTACCGCAAACTTGCTTTGAAGTTTCATCCTGATGTGAATAAGCAGGTACTTTGGATCATTTTTGTAATAAAGTTTGAATCTTGGTGTTGCCTACTTTATTGGGTCTTCTAGCTTTTTCTGAATTAATCGATGCACAAAAAAAGAAAGAAAAAAAGAAAAATCACAGTGAATTTGTTAGGGACAAAGGTCCTAGGGTTCGAAAAAGTTCCAAGTTGGATGAGAGATTATGTGACAAAATGAGATAGTTGTTGTATAGTTACAGATATAGTTAGGTTTTATACCACAACAGATAGCAATTGGATATACAAGTAAAAAAGATTCAATAGTAACAAAATAAATGTTAGTTATGAGAACGATTACTACCCATATAGTGGAAGAAAGTGAAACAATGAAACATTTTTAATTTTCATTTTCCTATTTAATATTTAGATGATTATAAATTTTCAATTAAATTATGTATGTAATGTCTAAAGAAATTCACAGTCACGGCTAAAAACCTTAACAAGTTCTTTCCCTGCTAGAAGATTTCCTAACTTCCGGTTAGGAAAAGGGTTGTGCAGAAATGTGAATTTTCCCCCCTAATGATATCAATGGACATATAACAAGGCTATGTACTCCATCAATTTTAACTAATTTATGATGTCTCTCATGTCATGTATGTATTTGATGGGTGTTTTATCGATACAAAGGTGAATCGTCTCCCTGTAAAACCTCATTCCTGCCCTATCAGACTCGCACTTACCCCTCTTAAGCTTTCCAAGGTGAATCATTTGTCCAGTCCTAATTCCTCTATCAATCCGTTCCAGTCCTTATAATTTTCCACTCATTACTCATGAGTCTTAAGGACTAATGTTAAAGTGAAAATGGCTTCTTTTTTCAAAAATGTCTCCAAAGATGTTGTGTTTCCATCACAGTGAATTTAGAAACATTAGGACAGAAATGCTATTAATCAGGATATGTTTTGCTTTGGCATGAATGAATTCCGTGCCAGCATTGTTGTTGATGACTTGAATGTGGCCATAATTGTCATTGCTCAGGCAGCCTGCAAGGGGAGGGATATGTGAGAGATTCTTTGAAAGTGAACTTTTAGGATGAGGAGGAGGTCACTTATAGAGTAAGGACATTTCGATAATAAGACTCCTCCTGTGATGTAGTGACAGGACTGCAGGAGAATATTAAAGACAGATGATTTTAGATGCTTCAAAATAGATTTTAATATCTTCACAACCATCTCCAAAGAGATTGTCTCCATCCCAAAAATCTATGTTGAAGTTCCTAAAATTGCCTGTCTTTTATGTTTTCCTGCTGCCTTGTCACTACATCAAAAGTGGAGTTTTAATATTGAAATCTCCTTGCTCTATAAGTGACCTCCTCCACATCTTAAAAAGCTCACCTTCAGAGAATCTCTCTCATTTCCTTCTCCTTGCAAGCTGTCTGATCATCAATAGCTATGGCCACATTCACATTGTTTGCAGTGATGCTGGTATGGAATTCGTCCATGTCAAAGCAAAACTTATCATGATTTACAGCAATCTGCCTTGATTTTCCTATATTCACTGTGATGGGAACAGTGTCTTTGGAGATAGTTTTGAAAAAGAAATCATTTTCATATTGACATTAGTCAAGATTTAAGACTTAGGAGTGGTGAGTGGGAATTTATTAGCATGGGAATGGGACTTTTGGGGGAGTTAGGATTGGACAAATGATTCACCTTGGTGAGAATATAAGAGCAGTGGTTGTGAATCTGTTAGGAAGGGAATGAGGTTTTTGTAGGGAGATATTTGCCTTTGTACAGACAAAATACCCATATAATACATACATAACACGAGACACATCACAGGTTGATTATATTTGATGATGTAGCATTTGTTATTATAATTTATTTTATTTTCATTCAGGAGACGGAAGAAGCAAATGCAATAATACATTAAACAAGCCTTCATTATCCAGACTTTAACTGGTTTTAATTACAAAGGGAAGCACGGACATCAATATAGCTTTGACGTTATCCTTCCTTAACTGAAATGGAACAGTGTAATTTATCTATGCTCATATTCACCAGCATGATCACTGTGATTCATTTTTTGTGCATCAATAAAATATGAAATCATTATGATTTGAAAGAAGATGGTTAGTGGTTGAAATCTAGTGGAACAAACAACAGTTTTGTGCTACGTTGTCTATGTAAACCAATAGATATAAAGTTACCCAAATCTAATAGGCATCAGCTTTTAGTTTATGTGTTTGCAGGTCTAAAATATATTATTATATCAACAAGGGTGTGGGTAGGAGGTGCTGTATTCAAACTCCTGAACACCAATTTCACCTCTATTCCATGAATGGTAAATTTGATGAGATTTTGTTAGTCTCAACTTACAAGTCACAAGTGAGAGGAGTATTAACTGATAAATATAAAACAACGCCATGTCTAACAGGATTAATTTTTATGATGTAGACAATTATGAATCTAAAGTTTATTAGATTGGAGGTAAAACTGAAGCTCATTGGAAGCCATTTACACCTAGTGGAATGCGTTAACAATTAAAACATAGATGAAGTTGGAATTTATTTGCTCTCAAACTTCGCATTTCGTGGGGTTAGATTTCGCGATAGTTCATTTGCAGCTCTGCAAAATCTACCATCAATTGATATTCAGATTCTACTAGCCTAAAAAACTTGACAATGCCACCTTTACTACCGCAAGTTGATGAGAATTGAATTGGTGACAAGAGGTATCTCATGTGAGCTGGCATCAACATGTTTAATCTTGTGGGGTGACATGGATGGATATGTTCGAGTATAATTGGCCAAATTATAATGTTTCTCACCACATTTCGCGCCTTGCTTCTATGGAAAAAGTAGGGGCCTATGTTTTTGTGGCCTCTACTTTTTTAAAATTTAAACAAGAAAGAATTTGCATCATTGATTGATGTGGCATTTAAATACAGGTTGATATTTGCTAACTTATCGGACTGCATTGGTGGGTTTCCGAATGGGAAGTTTGGCTGAATCTTGTTCGAGTAGTTATCTTGTCACTCACTCTTTGTTAAACGTAATTGTCAGCGCAATCATGATAATGGAATTATTGTAAATTTGGGAAATTGAGAAACTTACTTAACCACCCGAGCGATTTGCCCCATTTTTCTGATATATCGCTAATGCAACATGAAGAGCTATGCCAGGTGCTGGTGAAATTTGCAACCGTGAAGTTACATTGTTTACTTATCTATTGGACAATAATATTATTAGCTTTCTGGTGTCTAAAGAATGGATTTTGTGTCAAGGAAGTTTCTTGGTATTTCTTCTCTGCTTTGGGATCCAGATATACGTGTCATGCTGGAAAACTTCAGATGTTTGCATATATGTGATTATTGTTCTTCTCTGTATTCTTGTAGTTATCACTTTCCAAATAGATTACAGTTCTCATCATTAATATACAGTTGTGTTTTACAGCCGAATGCACAGGAAAAGTTCATGAGGATTAAACATGCATATAATACATTGCTGAATTCTAAAGGCTCTGGTTCACATAGAGAGTACAACGATGGAAACTATGCATCAGGATTCTCTTATTCTACTTCAAAAACCCAGGCTGGAGAGTCTCAGGATGAAGAATTTTATGGAATTGGTAAAGGCTCTTTATTCATGTTGATTATTTTGCAACTTTGATGTGATAAATCAATTTCTAGACAAAAATGAGCTCCTTCCTGTATGGACTAGAATATAGATGCTACTATCTTGTTGAGAAGAGTCAATATTGTTAACAAATAAAATGTAAGACCACGGCGGATCTGATAAACTTAAGCTTTTTAGTCCAACTTTTGAGAAGTGGATCTAAAATTACAATGATAGTAGAACAAAAGGTCCCAAATTGGGGTTCCTGTGCCTCAGAACATCTATTCAATCAAGTGATTCACCTGATGGGCTTCCAGTAAAAATCTCAGTTAATCTAAAAGCTTGGTAATGTCCAGTTTGGTGAATTTAATATTTTATTGTTTATCAAATATATTTGTAGCTATAACGATGATTCCATTCTAATACCAATCACTTTGAATTAGCACCTTGTTTCTCCTGTCATTGCTGTGTCATTCTGTTTGGCTTGTTACATGTGGCTATAATCTTCCTAACATTGATTACGGTTTCACTATGTTGGAATTTTCTTACAGATATCTTAAGCCTCTTTTGGATTTTCTCCCTTGGAATTCAATTCGTTGATGATTTTAATTAGCATTTGGTCATATTGTAGAACTATTGATGATAAAAGAGGAGCTCAAGGTTCCCATTTCCTTGGATTTTTATAGCTAGTGGGGGAGAAGAATAAAATTCAAGGAACCTGGAGCCTCAGGCTCAAATTTTTTATTATTATAATATGGTCGTGCTCTCACTAAAAACATTAATAATTCAGATTCCTTGGAAAAAGTACCAAATGAGGCTACTAATCTTCCCACCCTTATCGTACCGCTACTAGAGGCTCCTATTTAGGATTTTTATATGTTCTTATTCGTAACAATTTCTGCTGCAGGTAACTTTTTGAGGGATGTTCAAATAACACTAGGTAGATAGTTCTTGCAACCATGCACATTCAATTAAGTGCTACACAGATCATGATTCTTTTTGCTAGATCCTACTGTATTTCATTTCTTTTACTTCAATTGGAATTAACTTTTTACTGATATTTCTTCCTGATTGCAGAGGACTTCTTCAGAGATTTACAGGAAGAATTTCGTAATTGGGAAACAAGTGCTTCTTCACAAGGGAAACCCAAGAGCCTCTGGGAGGAGTTAGCGGTGAGGATCATATTATATGCAGCTCTTTTATGTTAATGAGATGAACATACGTAATCCTTAACAGAATAATGGCAAAGACAAAATCTTAAAAGGAATACGTCATTTTCTTGGTCTATGGACGTTGTTTTCAACTGAATTAAAGTTTTCAATGTAAATGGTGGTGTAGGAAATCGGTGAAGAATTTGTGGAGTTTCTAGAGAAAGAGCTCAACATAGCTGATTCGGAGGTTGAAGGGAATAATGATGATGGGGTGTGGAGTGGTGTCAAAAATAGCAGTGGAGAAGGGGCAAGAAGTGGTCCTAAAGATGAAGCTACTAAAAAGGGGGGTAGCATTGAGGATAATATTGATGATCTAGAAGCAACTATTGCTCAACTGAAGAAAGAACTAGGCTTGTAACAAAAGCTTGTAGCTGAAATACTTGTGTATTTTAGTATTCATATTCTTTTCATCATCTCAACATGTGTATATATATTGCTGGTTGACGTGTTATGTATCTTCTAGGCAAATGCTAGAAATTATTTGCTTGGCATGTTTGTCTAAACAGGGAAGGTTTGTGGAGGGGCATTCATATTAGGTAGTTCATTCATCCCTGAGGGAGAGAACAGAGGCAGGTGAAAGAGCATGCTCCCAGCAATCACCTAAAAGAATGGATGAAGATTCAAGCATATGTTATTGTGGATGTTCTTGTAACATAGCATCTGATTTTTAAGTGACTTGTGCTATTTTTAGTGGTACTTTTTATTTAAGGGTTACACATAAAAAAGCAGATTAGGTAGGTTGGGGGTTGTCGATAGCATTGTAGTCTAGTGGCATTTTTTTGGTCTTTCAAGTGAGAAGTTCTAATTTCGAATTTCATTTTTTTTTATAATGGTTAAAAAAAAAAAATAGGCTAGGGTTTATCTATCTATTTTTCTTAAGTTTTGCTTTATTTTGCTTGGATTGGGATCCTAAATAATCATCTTCAAATTTCTCATTTTAGGCAATTAGGCATAAGAAAGGCATGGACAAATAAAGATGCTTATAAGAAGGATTAGATATGGTTGGTTAGAGTGGCTAATGGGTGTCATCATCTATTTGTATATCTGATCATGTGCTTATATTAAGTGTTAAAAAAAATTGATCTTAGTGTTCTGGTTATATAACACATTGGGTAAAAGAGAAAAGAAAATTGTAATTAAAAAATTATGAAAATCAAAAGTAGGATAATTGAAATCGTGTTTGATAAGACGCGGCTTTATAGTGTTAAGTGACATGATGGAAAGTTCCTGTGTTTCAAAACATGATTTTAAGTGTCTTAGATTTTTCATATTGAAGTCTATTGAAACATATTGTAGTTTGTCTTAATTTTATGATATTTTTAAGAAGTTTCTGATTTTTAGGATTTTCTTAAAAAAGAAAAAAAATTTTCTCCCTCTACCCATAATATATGTGTCTATATATATGTACTATTAAAGCTAATAAGCTATTGGACCTTTCTTGTATGTGTTGGGGGGGGGGGGGGGGTTGGGGTGGGTTGGGGGTTGTTGGGTGGGGGGGAAAGTGAAAGAGAACCAAAAATAATAATAATAATAAAAAATTAGAAAGATATTTAATTTAATGCCTGATATCCTAGTGTATATAAATACTAATAACTATTCTTTTCCCTAAAAATGTGCGAAAGATATAATATCTTAGTATATATAAATATTAATTACCTTTTTTTTTCGGGGTACTAACTAAAAAATTATTTAAATAGGTTTTAATTAAAACTAATTACCAAATTGCGGTAGCAAAATCCCATGAGTAAGACGGGATAAATGGTTCATGCAAATACTGTAAGGTAGAATGTGCTTTCATACGGTTATGATATATGTACAATTTTGCAAATTGCATTTTTTTTTAATGCGATAAAAGAATCATATTAGTACATAAAATCGCAATTTGTAAATGCGAGATTTTTAGGAAAACCTATTGTGACTATAAGCCATAATAAGCACTTTATTTTGGTAATTTTTTTTTTTTTGTCTAACTACTATATTGGTGTTTTTTCTTTTTCATACCAAGTAGACACCCAAAGATGCTTTGTATTATATAAATTATCAGTTGATGTTTTTAATTTTACTCATATGTATTTTGCAATGTCCAATAGTAATATTTTGTAAAGAGCAAGCATTTGAAAAAATATATTTATATTTTATTCTTTTGTCCAACTTAACTTATATTTGAAGATTTTGTGATGGTTCCCCTAAAAAAGTATTAGTATAACTAATTAAAATATATAGTAAAAAGAAAAAAGAGAACATTGTGTTTTTCAAAACATATGCATAAAAAATTGGATTAATTTCACTCAAGGTACCTAAACATTTTTTATTTTTACAGAATTATACATAAACAAAATTTCGTTATAAGAAAATACCTAAACTTTTTAAAAGTTTCACCTATAGTAACAATGGATGAATCTGTCCATTTTACCGTTTAAGTATTGACGTGGTAAGTAGACTTTATTAAAATATCATTTTTTTTCTATACTAATAGGATTTATTGTTATTTTTAAAACTTGTATTGTTTCAATTTTTCTTTTCCTTTTTCTTTCCTTTTGCTTTTCACGCATTCTGTTTTTGCTTTCGTTGATGCAAACTTTAATCTAACCGTTTGGAGATGTTTCATTTGATGCCAATGCCACGGGGAAGCTTTTATGTATTGAATGGTATCTTCTGACTAAACTATGCATGAAGATGGGATTAAATACTTTTTATCCCAGAAAACCTGGATCAATCTCTCAAGTGGAGATGACAAAAACAAAAGATTTCTTTATTTTGTTTTATATTAAGGATCTACCAGGAAAATTGAGATTTATTTTTAGATGCTTATGTCTGGTATTATTGTGATGAGGATTTTTCAATCGCAATCAATTAAATTAAATTAAAACCTATTCTTACCTTATGACCAATCCCAGACAAGCATACTTATTGATCGTAGTACCAATACAAGCATAGGGGTTGTTCATCTAGGACCTATAATTATTAGTAGTTACCTTAATTCTACTAACTAGCTAGTTTAATTCGAATGATCTTAATATATCTAAGCAACTAATTAATTGCTAAACCCTAGCAAAAGTGAGTGCTAACGCTTCCAAGAATATCATATCACAAAACTATTCATAATCTTGATTTATCATTAACCTTATTTTCAATTCCTTACAAAATATTCATTAATGGGTTGTTTAATTTCTTGAACTACAGAAATCCCTAATTTCATCAATTTCTCTTTCAAGATAATTGAACTCTAACCCTATATGTCTAATGAAAATGTCTTTCATTAATAGATTCATACAAAATTGTATTAGAGTTTATGATTCCTTAAAAAGATTTATCTTTATGTAGAAAGTTCATGCAATCTATGTCTAGAGTCACATTCAAACTTCACTATTCATGCTAGATCTATCTTACAATCAATCCCTCGATTAAATCAACAAGAATCAAACAACGATCTAATATTGTGCACATATTAAATCAAGAACAATCAAAGCACATGAATAGCTGGAAAAAAAAAAAAAACATAAACTTCCATTAACAAAATAATTCAATCTCTACATTAGGGTAAAGGTCTTTCAAGATCTAGGGTAAAAAGATATATTTTTTCATAGAATAAGAAATACAATAATAGAATAAGGAAAAATTCTAAAGAGTTATGATTACAACACTTAAAGATGAAGTATTGTGATCTTCAATAAGCCCTTGCATTTCTCCAATCTCAAATACCTACTTTTCTCTCTAAGATTTGTAAAAAGAATAAGGAATTATGATAAAGATGGGTTAGGGTGCTACTTATAGGAAGGAAAAATTATCTTTTGCACGAACATCTTACACAGCCTGTGTTTGAGGCCGTATAGGATGAAAACTAGTGAATTTTCTTGACCTGACAAAGAAGGCTGCCTTGTATGCAGGCAGCTTTGAAATTTATGCCGTGAGCCTTGAGAGTTAGGCCGCTAGCTTTGAGTTGGCTATCATTGAAAATTGTTTTTGCCCATTTTTGATTGTCTACGTGAGCATCCTGCACGACTTGTGTATCTCCTTATGCACTTAAAAAATGCTCATTGGTCATTTTTTATCTCCAATACCAGTGTTTTGCGCAGCTTGTGTAGAAAGCCATGTATGTTGTAAATCTTCCAAATCCTTATTTCTTCAACAAAATCTTGCTTAACTCATCTAATTGTCTTCATTAAGCTCAATATTGTCCTTTATCCTTGAAATTAACATTTAACCCAAATAAGTTTCCTTTTTCTTTAATAATTTACATAAAATCAATATAATATACAATCAAAACAATGTGAATAATAATGGTTTTTTGATACTTGTCAAACTTCTCCACACTCAACCGTTTGCTTGTCCTGAAGCAAATAATTAAGGACAAGATAATCCATCATCAATTATACTTAATAATTATCAGAAAATTCATTTAACATAGCATCCTTCCAGTTTCCAAATAGTGATTTATTAGTGTCTACTCCTGAAACCTACCATAATTGTACTTACACTTAGTAGACTACAATCAACTTTTTAAGATTAATCCAAGTAAATCAAACCGTTACCCTCACCATTTAATAACCGCTTCCAAGTCATAAAAGAAACGTAAAGTCAAACAAAGCAAAAGTATCTTGGTTACATCTCACCACTTATCAGAGAGCATATAAACCATTCAACTACCTCTCTAAGCACAATAACCTAGAATGAAAGTATATGGCATCCATCATTCCCCTAGAATTTTTACTCTTTGGTTGAAATCTCTCCAAAATTCTTTTAACAGCCTTCAGAGGGAAGGGTTTTAGCCCATCCTTTTCCTTTTCCTCTAGACGGGTTTTTACCTGCATCTTTTTCAGCTCAAGAATTTTTTTTTAGATCAATTTGTTATAAGAAGCTTGTATAGTCAATAGCGGGCTCAGACTTTGCTTTTTTGAGGGACTAAAGCTTGCCTATATTAACTAATCTTTTATATTATGTTTAGCACAACAATTGATTGATTTTTCAAAGAGATTATCAAGAAGAATCACTAAGTGATTGATTTCATATACTCATTTGACTAAAGGTTAGAAGGGCTCTCAAAGTTTTTGAAAAGTAAATATACTAACTAATCTTAGAAACACAACCATTTAACTTTAAAACTAAGGACTTTGACCTCTTCCATAACCCTAGATTCAGTCATTAAATAGCAAGTAAATTTATTGTACTTATATTTCATCCTAAAACTTTAACTAAGTAGACCAAGTCACACAAAATCACTTTTACTTCAACATTTGAATGCTAATTTAAATTTTAATGAGTGCAATTTCAGGATTTTCAATAATTTTTAACAATACATATCCTTTAAGTGGGGGACTTTTGAATATAAATACATAAAAACAATATAATCATGACCCAAATCCTAAATCTTTCTTATATACCCCTTCCCACACTTAAAATGAGACATTATCCCTAATGTCTTCTATAATAATTCATCTTAAGGGAATAAAACAAAAAGAAAGAAAAATTAAAAAGAAAAGGAACTGAGACTTCCCCGGTTTGAGATTTTCAACAAAACTAAGCAATGAAGAAGTCATTCCAGTGGAGCTATTGCAGCAACAAGTTGTACGTATGAGAACCCAACCAAAGTTCATACTTAAAACCATTGTAGGGATCAACTCTTCCCCACAATTTTGATAGTTTAGCACGTGCACCTACAAAGTATAAAGCAAGGATTAAGGATAGAGATGAAAAAAACTAAGAAAAAGGAACTAAAAATACTTATATCAGACATGTGTTGCCTCCCATAAAGTGCTTTGTTTTAAAGTCCTTAGCTTGACTTTTGATGTTAGCCTTTCCACCTGGATCCCATGGGAATGTGTCCCACTCTCATAATTCTAAAGTTAACTCAATAAATGGAGAGAAATTAATGTTCTTAGTTTCTATCTCGTATTCAATCTCTCCAAATATCTCTTCTTCTGGGGTAAATAAAGGAATGCCCTCTAGATCTGTGTTCTCAAGGATTATAGCATTAGGAAAAGAATTAAGATATAACACATTAGTCTCTTCACAATCATCCTTTTCCTCAGTAGACTTTAACTCATCTTCATGGCTGTTTAGATTTACCTTATGTTCTATAAATTCAATTTCCTTTTCCATTAACTCATCCTTCACTTTTATTGTCTCCTTAAGATGTATATCTGGATCATTTCCTCCTGATGCATTAAAGGGACTTATAATTATCTCTTATTTACTCTCTTATTTCTTCCAAGAGTTTCTAAAGATTCAATTAACCTAGATGTCGACTCTTGAGATGGCCTTAGAAGAATGGCCAATTCTTCTAAGCTTATACGTTTGTAAAGAATAGGAGCACAAGATTGCCATGAATCCACTTCAAAAAGTGCTTGCATCATCCTAACAAACAAGCTAAGTTATCATATCTTGAATCAATGATCCTTTCCAAAATAGATATTGCTTGAGGATTTTTTTTCAATATGGTTCGATGATGAAGATGATGTGTTCAATATGACTAGAGTATGATCATAATGTGAGTGTTGAGAAGAATGTGATACAGGTCTCTCACTTTGACATTCAAAAGTCCAATGTCTACCACCACACTCCCTATAAATCATATAATTGAGTCATATGGTCGGTATTTGCAAATTCTTTATAAGGCGCCATAGGGAAGAAGGCATTTTCATAAAACAAGTTAGAGGGACAATAATATGGATTAGGACATTTATAGTACTCATGATGACCTCCACAATACAAACACATAAATCCCATGCAATCCATATTTCACATAGTCAAGAAACTCAAGAACACATTCAATAAAGTGAAAAACCCTAAACAAATATATAGATATATTATACAAAATTTAGGTAAGCTAGTAGACTTCAGGCATTCCTAATATTGCTAGTTCTCCGGCAATAGAGTCAAAAACTTGATGAGGATTTTTCAATCGTAATCAATCAAATTAAATTAAAACCTTATTCTTACTTTGCGATTAATCTTAAGCAAGCGTACCTATTGATCATAGTACCGGTGTAAGCACATGGGTTGTTCCACTAAGACCTATAATTACTAGTAGTTGCCCTAATTCTACCATCTAGTTGGTTTAATTCGAATGATCTTAATATATTTAAGCAACTAATTAATTGCTAAACCCTAGCAAAAGTGAGTGTCAACGCTTCCAAGAATATTAGATCACAAAACTATCCTTAATCTTAATTCACCACTAACCTTATTTCCAATTCATTACAAAACATTCGTTAATGGGTTGTTCAAGTTCTTGAATTATAAGAATCCCTAATTTCATCATTCTCTCTTTTAAGATAATTGAATTCTAACCCCATATGTCTAATGAAAATGTCTTTTATCAATAGATTTATATAAAATTGCATTAGAGTTCATGATTCCTTAAAAAGATTGAATCTTTATGTAGAAAGTTCATACAATCTATGTCTAGAATCACATTTAAACTTCACTATTCATGATAGATATATCTTATCAATCAATCCGTTGATTAAATCAACAGAATCCAATAATGATCTAATATTATGCACATATTAAATCAAGAACAATCAAAGCACATGAATAGATTAAAAGAAAGAATAAACTCCCATTAACAAAATAATCTAATCTCTATATTAAGGTTAGGGTTTCTCAAAATCTAGGTAAAAATATCTATTTTTTCATAAAATAAGAAATACAATAATAGAATAAGGAAAAATACTAAAGAGTTATGATTACAACCCTTAAAGATGAAGTCTTGTGATCTCCAATAAGCCATTGCGTTTCTCCACTCTCAAATACCTATTTTTCTCTCTAGGGTTCGTAAAAAGAATAAGGAATTATGAAGATGGGTTAGGGCGCTACTTATTGGAAGGGAAAATTCTTCTGTACGACCATCCTACACAGCTTGTGTTCGAGGCCTATAAGACGAAAATCGGTGAATTTTCTCGATTGGACAAAGAAGGTTGCCTTGTAAGCTGGCAGCTTTGAAATTTACGCCTCCGACCTTGAGAGTTAGGCCAACATCTATGAGTTGGCTTTCATTGAAAATTGCTTCTGCCCATTACGATTATCTACACAAGCATCCTGCACGACTTATGTATCTCCTTGTGCACTTTAAAAATACTTACTGGTCATTTTTTTATCTCCAACACTAGTGTTCTACACAGCTTGTATAAAAAACCATGTATGTTGTAAATATTCCAAATTCCTATTTCTTCAACAAAATCTTGCTTAACTCATTCAATTGTCTTCATTAAGCTCAATATTGTCATTTATCCCTGAAATTAACATTTAACCTAAATAAGTATTCTTTTTCTTTAATAATTCGCATAAAATCAATATAATATACTATCAAAACAATTTGAATAATAATGGTCTTTTGACACTTATCAATTGCTACATATCTTTCTGAAAGGCAGAGAATTCTATGTTAAACTCATTAAATCGCAACTGATCTTCATGGGTCAATTTTTTTTAAAAAAAACTTTCCCTACTTTCTCTTTCCTCTCTTCTTCTTTTAAGAGCTTCTTCATCTTTTTCTTCTTCTTCTCTCTCTACCCCTTTCTCTCTCTAACTCACAAACTTGAAACCACCAACCACAACGCTCAAACACCACCCAAAAAAAAAAAAAATCCATTCTCCTTCCCCAACCCAAAGACGACTCCTTTTTCTAATAACATACTCGACGAATTGCCATACCAACCACCACTGCGAGTGAAATTAACCCCTAGAATAGATCATCATCTCCTTCTCTTTCGAATTTCTCTTTCTTTTAGGTTTGTTGAGGAATGAAGAGGTAAGGTTAAAGAGAGAAAGGGGTTGTACGGAGAAGATAATCGAAGGAGAGAATTTCAAAAGAGAAGGAGATAATTTTAGAATATGATGATCTAGGGAGACGGAACATTGTCATCAAAAGTAGAAAGGAGTTGTGTCTGTTGGGTTAATGATGGGAATAGAGGAGAAAGTCCTAGAGAGATAGAGAGAGAGAAGAGTTGCTCGAGGAGGATTTTTTTTTTTTTTTTTTTTGAGGAAGAAGATCATGGTTTCCCTTTTTTCAAAAAAAAAAAAAAATCAAGTTTATATATATATATATATTTAACGAATTCTACATGAACCTACTTTTCGATTAGGATAAAGTATTATGGATAAAATTGAATTTGATTCTCATCTTGAAATCCATTCTTTTTTTATCTTTCTTGATTCAATTAGGATCAATGTAATAGGGTTTTCCCATGGTCTTAAGAATTGGGCTGGTGTTATTTTTGGGAAATTTCAATGGCAATATAATAAAGTTGTTAACTTTGGTGGTGGATTTGGCGTTAAGGTTAGAAGAAGAAGAAGAAGTAGAAAGAAGAAGAAAAATAAGAGAGAGATAAAGAGGAGAGAGAAGGAAAAATGTAAAATAAAAATAAAAAATAAAAATTTTAACATGTGGAATAAAATATTTTAATCAATTTAACTTGTGACGTTAGCACGTAAACGGTGAAATGGACAGATTTTGTCCATAGGTATCGCCAGTGAAACTTTTAAAAAATTTAGATATTTTCTTGCAAATGGAATTTTATTTAGGTATAATTATGTAAAAATCGAAAAAGTTTAGGTACCGCAAGTGAAATTAACCCCATAAAAAATTAGAATCTTATTAATAATTTCAATTATATAATTATTGAAATTATCTTATAAAGATATAATTTTATTTCACTTAGAGATTATATGTAGGCAACATGTTAACTTTACTATAAGAAATAAAAACTTGTCTTAAAAGACATGATTCCTTAATTAAATAAAATCATAAAGTATGACTTTAAGTATGATAAATTACAAATATTTTTTTCAAGATTCTGATTTTTAAAATTTTTCTTTTTTTTGTCTTTCTTGCAGTTTTTTTTTTTTTTAGTACCTTAGGAAAAGGATCTATTACCGTTTTCCTGAATGTTGGTAATGGTTGCTAAAAGTCCAAATAAATTCCCCGTAAATTTTTCCCTCCATCGCAGATCTCTATACCAACGGTAACAATCAACCACCACCTCCACCACCAGCATCAGCACCACCACCACGCACCACTTCCACCGCCACCACGTTTCCTTCTTCCTTCACCGTTTTACCAGCGTAAAGCCCGAACGCCAACCAATGGGGATTTCGAAAAATGAAGCTAACGACGGCCATTTTCTCCTTTCGTCTCAAGCAACTTACAAGATTTTCGCTTTCTTACATTATTTCCCAACCCTTTAGAAACCCAATGCGCCATATTTCCTCCGACACGGTTTTAGATATTTTCTTGCAGTTACAGAACCATGTTTCTTCATCTTCTTCTTCACCTACTACTACTACTAATACTACAGCATACAATCTCAACAAGGTTCTGTCTTTTTGTGCTAAATCGGGTTATCTTATAACGGGCACTCAATTCCATTCTCTCGTTTTCAAACTGGGTTTCGATTCAAATATCTATATATCCACTGCTCTTGTTGACCTGTATGGAAAATGTGGTAGTATTGAGGATGCACAGTACCTGTTCGATGAAATGCCTGTGAGAAACGTTGTTACTTGGAACTCGTTAATGTGTTGTTATATGGATCTGGGTTGTTCAGAAACTGCTGTCAATCTGTTTCTGCAGATGATTGAATCTGGGGTTTTTCCTACACCGTTTAGTTTTTCAAAAGCTTTGGCTGGGTGTGCAGAGTTAGAGTCGGTTGGCTTCGGTAGACAGATTCATGGTTTGAGTTTAAAGATGGGAGCTTGTGATAATGTTGTTGTGGAAACAGGGTTGGTTGATATGTATTCTAAATGTTGGAGTGTTGATGATTCAAGGAAAATTTTTCACTTGATGTCAGATAAGAATATTATAACCTGGACATCGATGATTAGAGGATATTCATTGATCAAGCAGCCTCGTGAGGCTATGATTTTATTGAGAGAGATGTTGCACTTGGGTCTTCGACCAAACTATGTAACATATAATTGTTTGCTTAGCTCTTTTTCAAGTTTTGAGTGTCTACTCTGCTGTAAGCAAGTGCATTGTCGGATCATTTGGGAAGGTATGGAGTGCAATCGGTATCTGGTAGTTACCCTTGTGACTGTCTATTCAGAATGTAGTAACAGTCTAGATGATTTCCAGAAGTTGTGGTTGAATATAAGTATATGGGATCAAATTTCATGGAATGCGGTGATCGCTGGATTTGCAAATCTAGGATGCAGTAAAGAAGCTCTGCAGTGTTTTACTGAAATGAGAAAAGAGGGTACTAGTGCAGACGTGTTCACATTTGCAGGCACCTTAAAAGCAGTAGCTTTGTTCACTGCCCTTGAAGAGGGGAAGATGATTCATGCTCTTGTTACCAAAGCAGGCTATTCTTCATTTGCATCTGTTTGTAATGGGCTTGTTTCCATGTATACTAAATGTGGGATGATTAATGAAGCAAAAAACGTGTTCTCCTCAATAAAAGATCATGATATCGTTTCCTGGAACACGTTGCTAATGGGCTGTGCTTACCATGGTTTTGGAATGGAAGCCATTGGTTTGTTTGAACAAATGAGGAGAACAGACATCCAGCCGGACAATACATCCTTCCTTGCCGTTCTTAGTGCTTGTAGTCATAATGGTTTGCTTAATAAGGGACTCATATACTTTGACATGATGAAAAACGACAAATTTCATGCACCACCTAAGTTAGAGCACTATGCCACTATGGTCCATCTTCTAAGCCGAGCAGGATATCTTGATGAAGCAGAGACTCTTATCAACAGCATGCCAATAGAACCAGGAATTTCAGCGTATAAAGCTCTGATTAGTTCTTGTCAGATGCATGGAAATAAGGAAATTGCTGTTCGGTGTGCTAAAAAGCTTCAGGAGCTTTGCCCTGATGATCCTGCAACCTATGTTTTGCTATGCAATGTGCTTATGACAGGGCATGGATACGATGATGCAGCAGATATTCGGTCATTTATGTCCAATAAAAGAGTTAGGAAAGATCCAGGTTACAGTTGGATCTGATTGTTGATGAAAATAGCTAATTAAATTAAATTATTCTCTAATTCTAGCGGTTGTCCAGGTTCATATATAATTTTTTTCACTGAGTTCATTTATTCATGATATTGTAGGGGTGATCTTTCCTTTCATCTTTTCATTCCCTTGCAGAAGGAACTCTTATAAGAAAAGAAGTAAAATTATACAGGTTGATGATGCTAGCTGGCTCAATATTTTATTGTTAATTTTGCAAGTATGGCTTTATTATGTGCATATTCATTACGATATCATGCTCGAAACTGAACTTAAGAAGCTGTAGCATGGTATGTGTTGATGCAATTGCTGCGAAACTTGTCCTGGTTTATGGTGTTATACATGCATTGACTGTTAGGAAGTCCATCTAAACAACACATAAAATTGCGTCTTGCTAACACCATGTTGTTTAGAGGCCATACCAACCACATCTTTTGAATGTGTATGCAATTTCAAGGCAGCTTCGAGCAAACTGGTATTTGTGCAACTTTTGTGATTGCTTCTTTATCATATTTTGAATTTTTGCTATTGAATCAGCCAACAATGTATAGTCTTTTGGGAACTTGCGCATATTGGAGTGTCAAAAGATTCCGAACGATTTCTTGATGGAATCATGGTTAACCTTTGTATGATTATTGTTAATACGTTTCTATAGTTGAAATACTTCAGTTTATTGAATGCTCTGTTGTATAAAGAAACATGCAACATTTTACTTATTCACTAAAAGGATTTACTTGAATCGCTAAAAAGTTTCATCTCTATTTGAACTTGGCTCTACATGTCCATCATCTGGCATTGAATTTTTCCAAGAAAAATAAATAGTCCCACAAAAATTGAAACAAAGCATTTCTTACAAACAAGGGGCACGGCAATATTATCATTACATTGTGAAATAATCAAGTCGTATCATGTGTGACATAGTGTCTTAGTACAGGCAGCTACCATCATCACTCCTGGCTGTTGGATCAAAGTTTGCTGCAGTTCGGTCGGTGCAACCTTCAGGTATTGGAACACCAACTTGCTGAGCTGCCTTGCCTGCATATCAATCTAAAAGATAAGTGGAATGGAAAAACAAACTTTGCTAGTTTGCTATCACTCAACATGATGTGAAAAACCATCCACTAAAGCCTCAAGGATTATGGGAGCTACCATAGAAGCTTCCGCTCTTGATGGCATCCTCGTTTGCATCTCCGAGAGCTGCCTCACTCAGGTACTTATCAGCCAATTGGACTCTCTTCACATTCTCCTGTTCCTGGACAAGCATATTACCATACTCAAGGAGCTTGTCAAGGCTCATCTTTGGCTGCTCAAAAGTTGGGGGACCTTCCTTTGAGTTTACGAGCCTCTTCCCGACTGCATCAACTCCAACACCAGAGATCCACTTCCTCACCTCATCGTCGTATACTCTTGCCCTAAGAGCACCGAAGAAATCTAGATGGATGCAAAATTTCATGATTATTTTAGTATCAACATGCTATTTGAGTTTTAACTCCACAATCATATGATACAAAAGAAAACTTATAGGCAGGTGTGGGATTCGGCTTTTAATGCTTAACATTCTCCTACATGTTGGGCTAAGACTTTGACTAAAATCCAATCAAGTGGAAGACAATTAAAAGGATTTGAAGCCACCACACAGATTCGAAGTCCTAATGTTTTGCTCTAATATCACGTTGAATTTAACTCCATGACCAGTTGAACTTATGGTTTAAGCTGAATAATAGGTGCAAGTTGTGGTAAATTCCTAATATATATGCACTATTAAATAGCTGAAGCTAGACTTACCAATGGATTGGCCAGGGAATTGGTCAACAAGCTTCACAATGTCCTCATCTGGAACATTATCAGTCCTGAAGATACCCTTGCAAACTCCAATACGGTCGTCACGAGTAGGAGCCCAGTAGAATTTCTCCATACGACCATCACGGATAAGGGGAGCATACAAGGTGGAGAAGTCATTACCAGTGACGATAATGGGAACACGGGGATTTTCCTCTTTGTTGTACATACCAGGAAGCTGGACATTGGTTGGGCTGTCAGCAATGTTCATGAGGGTAGCATTCACCATCTGGTTGTTCACTGTGTACTGTGTTGTACCACCAAGCCTACCAGCTCCGGCATCGAGATCATTGATAAAGAGGCAGCACATCTTCCCCTTCTTGATGATATCGGCTGCTTCACGGTATCTTTGCCTGATCAATTTTGCAGGCTCTCCTGCATTTCCACTTTCCAATTCTCCAGCACTCATCATAATGGGACTACAACAGCATAATCAATCGATTAATGTCATCACAAAATGAAATTTTCTGCCTTTGTTTCATGACAAATGTTATCTGAAGCCATTTTAGTATTTGATTTGTCGTAGTAACCTTTCCTAAGAACATTTTCTTCAAACAGATACACCCTTACAATCTACATAAATGGTGTCAATGGTTGAAGATAACTCACTTGATTCCCATTTTGGCAAATACAAGCTCACATTGGAAGGATTTTCCTTGACCCTTGCCTCCCCAAATACCCAAAATCAGAGGAACCTGAGATAGGAAAAGATGATCACCCAAGTCATTAAAAAAACAAAAAAAAGAACAAAAACGCAAGAAGGTGATGACAAATTCAGATCCATTCAATTAGGAAATAAAGCTTCTAACCTTGATGTTGGGCAAGGTCATGAAGTTTTTGGTAATGTGAACCACTAGCTTGTCCATGAAAGCAGGGGCTATGTAGAAGCCGTCCATGTTGTTATCCAAGTTGTATCTGAATCATAGCCACCCCCAAATGCACATGAGTGATGTTAGATGTTGAGATTAGCACCGTAACTAACCGATTTGAAAACTTAAAATTGCAGTTTTGGAGTGAGTGCTATTCTTGATACTAGCTCTCACTTGTAAAATGAAAACTCATAAAGTGGATGACTTAATTGAACTGGGGTGAAATGATCATATAAAGATTCAAATTCACGACCTCCTATTATGATATTATGTGAAGGTTAGCCCTACAACCAACTGGTCTAAAAGTCTAAGCATATAAATTTGGTGCAGGGTTTCACTTATTATGTGATAGATGTACAATTCAGGAAGCATGCATCACATGTTTTTTCCGATTATCTAGCTGTAAAATTTTAAATTGCATCCTTAACTATGATGTCACAATTGAATTGTTAAGTCTCACATGGATTATAAGAGAGTAGTTAATAGTCCAAGGTAGTAAATACCTTGTCAGTAATGGTTAGGAACTTTAGCGCTAGGTGAACAATAATTCTGATTAATTACCTTTTGGCTTATGTATTACTAACTCAAATGAGCACGAGCCCAACTCTTACAGGCTCATTTGACATAAAAAAGAAATTTCTTCCTAACCCTTACAGTATGCTCGAGCTTGACTAAGTGTAGTTGAATCAAATCTAAGCCAGAATTCAAGTAACTTACAAGTAAGTTTGGTTTATCTGCAGTCTAGTCTAGCACCAACGTCTAGAAAATGGAACATTTTAGCAAGGTAATTGCTACAATCAAAGCTTCATAGTTTCACTTACTGGCGCAGTCCAGCGCTGAGGTACTCATAGGAGCTCATGACAGCATAGTGAGTCCCATCTCCCATAGGAGCCTGGAAAAGAGTATCGACCATTCCCTTCCCACGGGTGATATCTTGTTGGTCATCAGAGGTATCATAGGCAAGACCCCTCCATCTGTCTTTATTGGTCTGCTTCTCCTCATCGAGCTCAGCTGAAACCTTGAAACTTCCTGTCAGATTCTTCGGGTAGGTAACCTTAGAGTTCACCTTCTTTAGGCTGCTCCCGAAGAAGGCCGAGGTGGAGCCAGAGTTGTTCAAGCTCAACTGTATGTTAAAACATAAATTGGATCATCGTCAATATTCAAATAGAATCAACGTTGTGAATTATGAGATGACTTCTAACAAACTAAACAATTATGGCTCTTTAAAATAAAAACAAGATGTGGGTGAGTCTATTTTGTGGAAAATATTTATTTATTTATTTTTAATAATTGAAGTCTTAGTGGCATTTGGTTTGCATAAATTTATGGAACTTAACTAAATAAGACAAAAATGCTAATCCTTATTTGGTTATTATCATGGGCTTTGGTACAAAACAATAAGTCTTGAGAGTATTGGTAAATTTAAAGAGAAATAGTACTATGTGGAGGATGGGACTAACCTCTTTTCCACTAAACAACTTAAATATTTTATAACATTATTGTGCTGTATTTGTGTGTATTAAACAATAGATATACAATTCAATATTGTGCATATCACATACATTACAAGTGAATTGTAGTGTTCAGTATTTTTTATACTATACTATTCAATTTCTTTTATCCTATCTAGATCTTACAACTAAAAGTTATCTTAAAATCATTATGATGTGATAACAATCAAACAAGGTTGCATGCTATTATTAGTGAGTAAGTTGCAAATGAGTAAATATGCTCACAAGTTACTCGAGCTTAGCTTGCTTCAGCTCGACTCGAGCTTGATTAGTAAATGAATCGAGATTGAGTTTAAAATAAAACTCGTTTATCTAAGCAACCTGAGTTTGAACTTCAATTCAAGCTCATAAGTCAACTAATGAACAAACTTATTTAGGCTCATAGGTAGGATTGCTAGTACGCTTGTTAAAAGGTCTATTAACAGGGTTTTAAACAAGTTCATTAGTAAATTTGTGAATTTTATATTTATAATATATGATATATAAATATATAATTAAAACAATAAAACCTAATTTCTATTCAATATATATTTAGCAACTTATATTTTATTTTAAGACTATCAAAACGAGTTGAGCTTAAGCTTAGGCTTAAGAAAAGTTTGGTTTGGCTTCAACTCGCTCAAGTTTGATTTGTAAATGGTTGGATTCGGACCTAAATTTTAAACTTGATAAAAAGTTTGATTCGAGTTTAAATTTCATAATCTTTAGATAAACTGAGTTCGAGCCTTCAGAAGGACAGTTTAGCTCGTTTGCAGGTTGCACCACTTTTATTGAGATGGTCAATCATCACGAAAAATATGTAGTAGAAGCAGGAATGATTTCACTTTCTATGATAGAGGAAGACAATTTTTCTCTTCTCTGAGTCCTTATTAATCACGAGGACCGAATGTTAGAGCAACTACTGTCTTCCACCACTATTTTGGCTCCATGATATTTTGATTCTGTTACGGTAATATTTGCCAATTGCAAAGTTTCTTGCTCGTTTAAACAAACATGTACATGTACCCTAACAAACACATGATATTTCAAGCACCTTAACTATCAGTATGGCTTTTAAGTTATGTCGCTAAACAAATTCTAATTCTATGATCTTAATGCAGGAAGCAACATAAACAAGAAGGGAAAAAAAAAAAAAGAGAAAAAGAAAAGCACTGTTTTATGAAAATGACAGGAAGAAACAGTACCGGTTTGCCAACGGTTGAGACTGTGGAAGCCATTGAAGAAATGTTATGAAGAGAGAGAGACAGAGAGCAAGTGTTTGAAGTAGAAAATGAGGGAGATGGTGCTTTTAAGTCATATGAATTCCTCGAGGCCACACACTCAGGATAGGAAGATGACACGTGGCGTTCCCTAAGGCAACCATTGATCATGCAAGTCCAATGTAGGATATACCTTTTAAATTTCCTATCATTGTGGTGTTTGAGATCAGGAATTTAGCTGCTTTGTGTACCACTCAAAATAATTTAGGAATTATAAATGGAAAGAAGTTGATAATTGGGTGGTCAATAGAGAATGGAGTTGGGTGTCTCAATCATGTACCTAAAAAAAATCTATGTAAAAGACAAGACGTTTGATGTTTCAAACAAATTTCATGGAGAAGAGGCACCAAGATGGGTGTCTGCAGAAGCAAAAGTCCGATAATGTTGTTGGTAATTAATTAATTATTATTTTTTTTGCTTTTGCCAAATAGGTAATTAATTAAAAAAAATCGATTAAAATCAGATACATTACATTATTGCATAAAACAAACAGGGAACAATTATATATATTGCGTTATACTTTCCAGCAAAAAATTATTTATTATTTAGGACCTTTTATTAAAGTAATTACTTAAATAAAGTTTAATTAAAATCAATTATCATCGCATGTATCAAACGAGATACGTAAGCATTTCAGCTTTATATCGCATATTATATATGTACAAAATATAATATTTTATCCTATAAATATGATATAGATACTGTTGATGATGTAATATAAAATAAGGCTCTTCTAAACCGAGTCCAATTTATAAACTAATTAGGCCAACTGTTTGGACTAGGGTCCTACTCACGATGAGGATGGCTTGTAGGTTTGCTTGGGCACCCTTCATCCCAGTGCTGCAGCTGGTTGACTCTTTTAGCGCTTGGTCAAGCTTTACCAAGCATTTCTTGACATAATCTTCTCAATTAAGCTCATGACATTCAAGAGTGGATTAGTTTGCTCCACATCCACCATAACGGTTCCTCACTCACCAACTATCTCATGATCCCATGAAATGTCTAATCATGAGGGATCAGCCACCTATAAGTATTCCTCTCTCTCCATGAGATAGGCTTGTCGCAAACTCTATTCTCTATACACATAATTCTTCTATTACTCAACATGATAACTGACTTAAGTATCGAAGTTACCATGCTCGCCTTGGATTCAACCTGGCGTATCACTAACTGTGTTTTTGTTTTGTAGGCCCATAACCATCAAAGTCCAAAGTTAGATTTTCCATATCCAGTTTCTACCGGATTCGAAGTGATGACACGGACAATATGCAAACGTCATATCCTATCTTATTGATGCAAGATATATATAAAAACATTATATCTTGTTTTATAAACGTGATTTTGTAGTGGATTTTTGTAATTATTTTTCATTTAACCTATATTTTTTATAATTTTTTTTCAAGTACCGTAGACATGTTGTTCACTCCCATCTAACATTATACAATTATGTAGTATTGCCTTGTAAAATCAAGCGACCAAAGTGTTTGTAATAAAAATTAAAAAAAGTAAGCCCCGACCTATCTGTTTTCTTTTTTTTTGTGACACATAAAAAAATAGTTTCGCGTACAACTTTATATATTAATATAATTTTTTATATGTTATAGTCTTAATGGAGGGTGATACTAAAAATATGATAGAAGACTACTTTATAATAACCATCCACTCCCTTGCTGATCAAGAAGACATAATTTGTCTCTTTCCAATTTATCGACATTAACCTCAATTTCCACCGATTCCTTTTCAAACATTGATAGTAAACCCTTATTTATTTATTATTTATCTCCACCGAACAGAGAAAGTGACTATGGGTGGCACAAGAAGGTGAGGATGAGGTGAGCTGGCGAGAGGGGATTACGATGGGCCTTGAAACGGGTAAGTCCAGATAACATAGTGGAAGTCGAAATAATTCAAATGCCTGGTGCCGTGGAATCTGTATATTTTTTTCAGCAATAATGTATCCAGCGACGATATATAATTAAATAGACAAAAAATTAATACCGCATCACACTTCTATTTTTTAAATTCCTCATATATAATAGATAATATAATATATAACACAAATCATGTGATAAATAATCATAATAACCTGAAACTCTACCCACTAAGATATTCTATGCTTTAGTGAAATGCTATATGATTTTATCCTTGATACCACTTGCTTCCTAGAGATCACCCATCATGGAAGTGCTTTTCATTGAGCATGCTTAATTTAAGAGTTTTGATGGACTACAAGTTGTTACACTAAAAGACGTCTTGATGATTAGAGTTCTATCACCTTATATTTGAGGGATATCACATGGTATTCCACTTATAAAATTGACATCCTCGTCAGTATCATTACACAGGTTTAGAATCACACCAAATAGGAAGGACACTAGAAGTACTCTATACAAGTTCAAGAGATGCTCTCACTCTGAGGCACTTTGTCTTGTACAACACTTAGCTCCCATACTTTTAGCTGATACATTGCTTTGATACTACTTGTAACGATCCAAAATTCTACCCATTGATGCATTGTTTGCTTTGACGAAATACCACATGATATTATCCTTGGTGCCAGTTACTTCTTGGGAGGTTACCATCATGGGAGTGCTCTCCAATGAGCATGCATAAATTGAAAGTTTTGATGAAGTTCAAGTTATTACACCAAAATGTGTCTCGACGATTAGAGTTCCATCACTTTATATTTAATTGATACCATGATAATTCTGTATGATATAATATAGGTAGTGCAAGATGTCACACTACAAATTATATGTATCATATTTAGGTTACTTTTTCACTAGTTTATAATATGGTTTACTATATAGATTAAATTATATAAAATATAATTGAGATTAATATAATATTATATAAAAGTTATATGATATTTGGTTGTATGATTATAAAATATTTATTATTTCTAGTGTTTATAACAATTGGAATATTAGAGAATAAAAAAAAACTGATTAAAAAAATAATTTACGGGAAAAAATAACGGAAAAGAAGGACAAATAATACAACAAATATTTATACTACATAAAATATATTAGGAAAAAGGTCACTATACAAAAAGACATAATATGTTGTATATAATGAAGAATTTTAATCTATCTAATTGGGGCTTTTCCATATGGTAAATTTGCTTTTAGATCGATATGTCATGACCTGAACTCAAAAGCAATTTCTCAGTATTATTAAAACGAAAAATATCAAATCAATAAAAGAGTTAATTTTTCCAATAACATAGATAAATCACCTATATTTTTAAATTAAGTTATAAGTATCATAAGTTTTACTTTTTGGAATTGAATTCTATAATATTTATGTATTTTTTAATCTTTTTTTAACTAACTTTTACGGAAATTTTTTAAAGACCAAAAAAATAAAAAAGGTGGCTACATTTACCGGTACTAGGTAGCAGCCAGTCAATCTTGATGGGATGGCATGCTTCGGCAATGTTGCAATTCAATGATGGGAACCGTGGTTACTGGTGTTTCGACAGTGAATTAATTTTTTATTTAGGACATTAATTAAAATTGATTTTTTAAATAAGATTAAAATAAAAATAATTATCAATTTATCACATTAAAATTATGTTTTTATCACTGGATATATGAGTGAATAATAAATACACGTATATCGCATTTTTAAAACGAGATATACATGTGCATATCGCGACTATAAAACGTAATGTATATTTGATGTATGGAGCATTATTACAATTAGTAATCGCGATATCCGTACAAAATACATATATCGATATTAATAACAGCAATATTGCGACCGTAGTAAAACATTAAATCACGAGTCTTTTACGAGATTTTTGTATAAAATTGCATATCCTGTTTTTTAAACGCGATTTTACAACTGAAAATTGATAATTAATTTCATCTAAACGGTATATTAGTAATTATTTTATATAGAAAACTTAGACATATATTGAAACTCTTCTGCTGTGGTAGAATATTGGTATAAAAAGCAACTAGGACCAATTGTATATAGAAATATATGCTTTTTTTTAATTAATCTTTTAATATAAAAATGTATCATCCTGTTAGACTCGGCCTAGATGTTTAGCCCAACCCACGATATTCTCAAACTTACCCTAATTCTCCACTCCCTCGTTCACTCCGCAGATCACTCTTTGTAGCTAAGAACCCTAACCTCTCTATTTTCTTCCTCTCGTAGTCTCTCTATTATGGAAACCCTAATAGACTAATATGGTGTTTGTTGTGCAGGTATGAATGTTGACAGATTCGAGTATGCTAGACTCCAACACCCAGAATTGGGATTCAAATACTTCAGTGATCCCTTTCCATTATTTTTCGTATCTTTTATATCAACTATGTCCATACATGCAGTTGCTGAACTGTAACTATTCTGTTACAATTACTATATTTTGTTGGTTATAACTACTTTTGTGTATTTACATATAAATCCTTGATGGATCTAGTCTTTACATGCTTATTCTGTATCCTTGCTGTAACAACTTTCTCCCGTTCTTGAGAAACAACCTTGTCCTCAAGGTTGAAATTAGGATAAATGGTCCGAAAATGATCATTGTCTTCCCACGATGAGTCTTCAGGATGGACACCTATCCACTGAACCAAAAGTTGGGTCACTTCTCGGTCATTTCGAATAATAACCCTAGAAGCCAAAACTGTTAATGGTTCCAAAAGAGGGTTATTTTGATAAGAATTAGGGGGTAATTCCAAAGATGGAAAAATTGAGCCATGAGCTTGTTTGAGAACCGAAACGTGGAAAACATTGTGTATCTTAGAATTTGCAGGCAACTCCACTGCATAAGCACATGACCCTATTCTTCGAAGTACCTAATAAGGCCCATAAAATCTCTTAACAATTTGTGAAAGCCACCTGAAATAGAACTTTGTCGATAAGGTTGAAGCTTAATATAGACAAAGTCTCCTTCCTGAAATTGGAAATCCATTCTACGTTTGTCTGCTTGTACCTTCATTTTCTGCCGTGCCTTCAACAAATTAGCTTTCAATGAAGCTAATAACTCATCTCGAGTAGCTAAATCAGTGTCCACTGCCTCCAATTTGGATTGACCCCTAATATACATGGGTATAGTAGGAGGTTGGCGTCCATAAACTGCCTGAAATGGTATAGTCTGAATGCCCTCATGAAATGAACTATTATAAGAAAATTCAGCCCAATCTAAAAACTTACACCAATCAAAAGGTCTATCCATACAGAAACATCTAGGATACTGCTGTAAAACGCGATTAATCACCTCAGTTTGACCATCACTCTGAGGGTGATAAGCAGAACTCATACATAATTTTGTCCCACTTAAACGAAATAATTCCTGCCAGAACTTGCTGAGGAATATACTATCTCTATTGGATACAATTGTCCGAGGGAAACCATGTAGCTTGACCACCATTGACATGAACAATTGAGCCACCTTAGATGCATTATAATTGGTATCAAGTGCACCAAAGTGACAATACTTTGATAAACGATCTACCACAACCAAAATAACAGTGAACCCCTGTGACTTTGGTAGTGATGTGACAAAGTCCATCGAAATATCTTCCCATATCTGTTCTGGAATTGGTACTAGAGCCAATAAACTAGAGGGACTTCCATTAATGCTCTTTGTCTGTTGACAAATGTGACACCCTTTAATAAAGAGCTCGACATCCTTCTTCATACCCTCCCAATAAAACTGTGCAGACAAACGTTTATATGTCTTTGTTACCCCAAAGTGGCCAGCCGAAGGTATAGCATGAAATTCATGCAATAATTTGGTAACAACAGAAGATGTGGGAACAAAAAATAAATGAGTTCCATAATACAATAGATCATTCTTCCAACTCAGGTCCCATTTCAAAGTCTTACCTTGTTGTAGTTTGTGGATAACTGTTTGAAAATGGGAATTGCTTTGATACTCCTGTTTCAATTCATCCACTAAACCAAAATGTGGTAGAGAGAAAGCCAGAAATTGGTACATCTCCTCAAATTGTCTGGATAGAGAATCTGCCACCACATTCTCAGCCTTTGCTTTGTAGACTATAGTATAGTCAAAGCCCATGAGTTTCATGAGATACTTATGTTGCTCAGGAGTTTGTATGACTTGTGTTAATAACTCCTTCAAACTTCGATGATCAGTTTTAATAATAAAATGCGATCCCAAAAGATACTGTCTCCACTTTCTGACAGCAGCCACCAATGCATGTAACTCTCGAACATAGGCAGATGCCTTCAGTAAATGATGAGGCAATTTTTTGCTGAAAAATAAAATTGGTCTATTGTCCTGTAAAAGCACAGCTCCTATTCCTGTGCCAGAAGCATCAGTCTCTAGTATAAACTGCTTAGAGAAATCTGGCAGGGCTAAAATTGGAGCCGAAATCAAAGCCTCATTTAATCTATTAAATGCCGCAGTTGCTGCTTCTGACCATTGAAACCCATCCTTCTTCAAAAATTCGGTCAGAAGATGTGCAATAGAAGCATAAGATTGAATAAATCTTCGATAATATCCAGAAAGTCCCAAGAAAGCCCGTAACTGCTTAATAGAAGTGGGCATGACCCAATTACGAACAGCAGCCACCTTACTAGGTTCCGGTTTTACTCCCCGAGCAGTGACAATATGGCCCAAGTATTCAATAGAATCTTGACCAAAAGCTGAAATGATCTAGGTTCAAAGTCTATTTAAATTCCATGTGTTTAATTATTCATCATAAGTATTGAATTTAATGAACATGATGATTATGATGGATGTGTTGCTAGTAGTCTAAAATGTATTATTTTGCATATATATATTGAAATTAATACCTTCGTTTTATATGTATTAATGTGTGTGTAGTAAAATTATTAATTATGTCTTTTATACATTAAGGTGTTAGTTAAGTTAGATTTATAAAATCAACCTTGGTTTTCACAAGATTAGTGATAGAATTTTATTTCCTTAGCTAAGTTAGCATTTATGCCCCAAATGAAGCCAAAATGAGACTCAAATTCACCTAAATTGCAAATTAAAGTTGCATATGCTTTAAGGGGCAAATTTGGAATATGTTTAAAGCTAAATTTTGCTTAATTAACCTACTTTTAGAGGTAGCCATTATTTTATACGAATTTTGCTTTTTCTTTCTTTCTTTTCTTCTTCCTCTTTCAATTCCATTTCCAAGTTCAAGTCAAGAACAATATCAAGTTTTAAAAATCAAAGTTCTCCTCAAGACAAGGTATATGTATGTGAGTTGATTTAACTATGATTGTTGCTTTGTTTTTCTTTCTTGAAGTGGTTGTATGAATTCTTGATTGGAATGAGTTTAAATGTTATCTAAATTGTTTGTTCATGCTTGAGATGAGCTAGGAATGTGTTTTGTGAGTATGTGAGATTGTGCATGTATTATAGAAGTGATATGAAGTGTTAGGAGGATATGAAGGGGGTTTGTGTAGGAAAATTTAGAATGGATTGAAGTGGAATTGGAAGTGTTTAAATGTGTTGATTTCATGTTTTGAGTTGCTAAGTTTGAGTAGTGTAGATATGAGTGCGTATTTGAAGTTGAAAATGTAGTTGAGGAAAGTTTGAAAATGTTATAGGGTAGAATTTTCGAAGTAGGAAAAACAAGGGATTTGTGTTCTGTTGTATAGGCTTGTTTTTAAACATACGCCGGCATCTGGGGTCTCTACACCACCGGCCTATAGGCGATGTTGAAAGCCCATAGAATCAAATTTCTTAAGGCCGATTGAACGCCGCCGGCTTTCGCTAGAAAAGTCAGCCGGCGTTCATCCTTTCATATTGAACGCCGGCTACTGGGAATCAAAGCCGCCGGCGTATGTGTTAAAGCTGCCGGCGTATCTGGGTAAGCGGACGGTTTACATCTCTCTGGACGTTTTTGAAAAATTTTGGGTTTTCATTCTACATCGGTTCAAAGCAGCCGGCGTAGGATGAAGGCAGCCGACGTACCCTTGAGCGCTGCCAGCATTGGCAGTGTTGTTTTTCATAGTATTGAACACCGGCTCAAAGCCGCCGGCGTTGAGTACCGGTGTATCCCCTGCGCTTTTGAATTTTAAAAACTTTTTCTAAAATTTTTTGAAGTTTGTTATTTAAGCAATTAAGTATTTGTTAAACGATTTAGAATATAATAGAATGATTAAATGCTTATTTATGACTTTGTATTCAATTATTTGAATTTCTTTGATTTATTTGTGATATATAGATATAAAATGAATGTATATTTGTGATAGTGAAATCTACATTTATTGATTTATTGATTATTGTGATATTCCTATTTCAATTAAGGATTCTTCGATTAGTTCATCACCGAGAGATCCTAGTTATATACTAATGGGTTCAGGTACGCAATAACTTGTTTGATGATTGCTAGGAATAGGCATTCCTAATCTGATTTAAATTGATTTGACTTAATATTTGAATGAATTGGATGTCTATTACGCTGTTTAATCTGGTCCGAGGAGCAGCAAACCTGTCATGATGCAATGACATGTTAGTTAGGCGCTTAACCAAGTCATGATGCAATGACTTTACCATGATGCAATGGTACGCTATGATGCAATAGCGATTCTTTTGGTTAAGTGGGTAGTCGATAGGGGGAATAGTATCTGAGTAACGTTTGCTTAAACTTAGGGAGAAATACCATGATTTAGTTCAAAGTTTATGGGAACTTGTGAACTAGGCTTATGTTATGGACTGAGTTTAAGTAGAGTCGGGCAACGGCTTTTAAACCCTAAATGAAGCTATTATCTTCATGAAATAGATATAGGAGATATAAGTATTCGGATTGCTTATATCAACCCCCTGAGCAGCTGCTGTTACTCAGGATCCCTGAATTCCCAAAGCGTGATCCGGGGTTTGAATACCCTCCTGTTGATTTGTGAAAGAAAATGTAATAAAGATAATCACTTGTCTTCTAATGCATTACATTGGCTTGATGACTTGTTTTTGCATTTGTTATTGTGTACTGGGCCTTTGGCTCACTTTTGCTGCTTTGCAGGTATTGGAGACGAGTTTTATGATAATTTGGGCTATGGGTCCGATTTCGAGAGATTTCTGGATGAGTGGGACGAATAGGATCCGATCACCTTGGACTTTTGGAAGAATTTTTGCTAAGGAAAAGTTATGTATAGATGGCTTGTTAGTTAAGCCTATTTGTTGTAAAGACCTTAAGATCCCTTAGGATTCTTTTTGATGTAAGAAAACATGTAATTTTTGTGGTGTCTTATGTTGACACTAAATAGTGTTTATATGATGTAAATGTATGTATAGATTGCTTTTGTTAGCAATCTTGTTTTGTTAAAAGTTCTTTATAAAGTTATAGTGATTTTGATCAAACAATTTTCATAAACTGTTAGTTTTAGAACAACCTTACATATAATGTGAAAACGTTATATGTGGTTGGAGACTCGGTACTCTAAGTCTCGGGATTTAGAGGGTCGGGTCTTTACAAAAGCAGACTTAGACTTTTTAAGAAAAAGGGTATTGTCAGCCAATATTTTCAATACCTGATCTAAATGTGCTATATGAGAATTCAAAGTCTTACTATAAATGAGTATGTCATCAAAAAATACAATGACAAACTTACGTAAGTAAGGTTTGAAAATTCTGTTCATCATAGATTGAAATGTTGCTGGAGCATTACTCAATCCGAATGGCATTACTAAAAACTCATAATGGCCTTCATGTGTACGAAAAGCAGTCTTTTCTACATCCTCTGTTGCCATTCTAATTTGATGATAGCCAGCCCTCAAGTCCAACTTAGAAAATACAGTCGCTCCACACAATTCATCCAACAACTCATCAATAGTTGGAATTGGAAATTCATCCTTTATTGTTGTCTGATTTAATGCTCTATAGTCCACACAGAATCGCCAAGAGCCATATTTTTTTTTGACCAGTAAAACTAGTGATGAATATGGACTATTACTGTTCTGGATGAAGCCCTGTTCCAACATTTCCTTAACCTGTTTTTCAATCTCAGACTTTTGATAGTGGGGATACCGGTAAGGCTTGACATTGATTGTTGAAGCACCATTGACTAAATGAATGCGATGTTGGATCTCTCTGAACGGTGGCAATGATGAGGGTGGCTCGAAAATCTGAGAATATTTGCCCAACACCTAGTCAAACAGTGTGTTATTGGTGAAATTCCCTGTTGAAATTCCCTTTTGAGCCACAAGATGAAAACAAGTAGCCACAGCAACCACTTGAATCAAACGTTTTAATTGATGATGGGTGATCTGACTACTTGTAGGAGACTTATCTCCACATAAACAAACAGCATGTCCCATATGAGAGAACTGCATCGTTAATTCTGAGTAGTCAATAGTGATTGGCCCTAACTCCTGAAGCCACTGTACACCCAAGACCAGATCAGCACCTTGGATGGGTAGAACATAAAATGAAGTAAGAAAAGAAAACCCTTGAATTTCAACAGATACATCCTTACATAATCCAGTACATTGTAATTTTTGGCCATTGCCAATCATGACTTGAAATGATACTGCAGGGGAGATGATCAACCCCAAATGTTTGGCAACTCTTGTTTGGATAAAATTGTTAGTACTCCCTGTATCCAATAATACTGATAATTGCATCTGTCTAATATTCCCTAGAAATCTAAGTGTACAAGGCACTAGATTTCCACTGAGAGCATGATAACTGATTGTATCTGAGACATTAGCTACATCCTGATTAGAAATTGCCATATCATTCGAAATATCCCCCTCAACCCCATCATCATCATCATGCAACAATAACAGAAACTTTGACTTGCATTTATGATTTCTGCTATATTTTTCATCACAATTATAGCAAAGCCCTTTATCACGTCTAGCTTACGTCTCTTCAAAAGTTAACTTCTTTATTGGAAAAGATGAAGGAGGTTTGGAAGTGGGTGAAGGATTAGTATTGATAGAAAAATGTGGTTTAGAAAAATGGATATTAGATTTGGAAGACGAGGTGGAGGAAAAGACAGGTTTATATGCATTGTTACTGTCATTCAATTTATCCTCATACATTCTAGCAAGCCAAATAGCATCCATCATAGATTTTGGTCTACTAATTTGCACATCTCTTCTCAATGCAGGTTTTAAACCAGATACAAAACAACTAATCAAAAAGGATTCAGGCAATTCGTGAATTCGATTAGACAAAGCCTCAAATTGTGATTGATAGTGAGCAACATTATGCGACTGAGTCAATTTAGAGAGCATACCTTGGACATCCTCATAACCAGAAGGTCTAAAGCGCGCAGTTAAGTCTTCTACAAACTTTTCCCATGAGGAAAGTCTTTTATTAAGGAACATCCACTGATACCATTGTAATGCATTTCCTGTCATAGCGAAAGGACAAATAGACAATCTTTGAGGACCCTCAATATGATGAAACTCAAAGAATTGTTCAACTTGGAAAATCCATCCAAGAACATCTTCGCCAGTAAACTTAGGGATCTCTACTTTGATGCCCTTCAACAGATCATCTTGAGCCACCAATGATTGTGAGGATGATGAATCTTGCACATTCTTGTTTTGATCAGGAAGATTGTGCGAGATCTGAATCACTTCAATCTTTTCAATCCGAGAAGCCAAAGAATTAAGTTTCTGATCCATGGATTCTTGCAAAGACAACAGGGTAGTCTTAATGAAATCCATATCCGCAACCTGAGAAAGGGAAACTTGAGATCTTGTATCAGGAGCCATGAGTTACAGACGAGAGCACCCATTTGTTAGACTCGGCCTAGATGTTTAGCCCAGCCCACGATATTCTTAAACTTACCCTAATTCTCTACTCCCTCGTTCACTCCGCAGATCACTCTTTGCAGCTAAGAACCCTAACCTTTCTATTTTCTTCCTCTCGCAGTCTTTCTACTATGGAAACCCTAATAGACTAATATGGTGTTTGTTGTGTAGGTATGAATGTTGGCAGGTTCGAGTATGCCTGACTCCAACACCCAGAATTAGGATTCAAATACTTCGGTGATCCCTTTCCATTATTTTTTGTATCTTTTATATCAACTATGTCCATACATGTAGTTACTGAACTGTAACTATTCTGTTACAATTACTATATTTTGTTGGTTATAACTACTTTTGTGTATTTACATATAAATCCTTGATGGATCTAGTCTTTACATGCTTATTCTGTATCCTTGCCGTAACACATCCACATGTAGTTTTATTTTTATGTATGTAATATTAAACTTGTGAGTTAGATAACTTAAATTATAATAAAACTCGAATTTAGTTTTATAAATTACACTAATAACTTGAGTTTAAGCTTGATTTTGCAGTCGGATTAAATTTAAGTGAAGATTAAACTAAAGTTGAGTAACATATTGGGCTGATTCTAATGCGTGTCTCTACATTTTCCAATTCCCATAATTGGTTTAAAATAGAGATGTAAATGAGGCAGGTTCAGGTCGGGTCATTCTGTCCCAAACCGATTCGATTATAAAATGGGTGTCCCAGAACCCAACCCGACCCGTTTTTCTTTCTTCTGTATAAAACCTCGATATTTTCCTATTTTTACAAAAGAGGAGGACTTCATTCCTTTCGTTCAGATTGAACATAGGGTAATTGACCAATGTGGTAGTTTTTTATTTACCCTATCGTAATTGACTAATGCGGCAAGGTTCACGTAATTTTTCTAACCCTTTTTTATATTGTTTATTATATTATGTAACTAAATATATTTAACATTATTTTTAATCTATTACATAATTAAATGCATCATTTTATTATTTCATTAAATTATTATTGTAGTGAGGCATGTTAAGGAGGACAAAAATTTCAATGGAGTTGATAAAGATCCTAATTTTTATTTAAAAAAAATTAGAAAACGTTAAAGACAGGTAAAAAATTATTAAACATGAAAACTGAATATATAAGGTAAAGTCAGTAACTTAAGACATGTCATTGCCTAAAATTATTAGAAGACTTACATATATCTATATATATATATAATACATCCAACTCAAAATAATAATAATAATAAAATGATGACACTACACAACGATCTATATATTCTTGATTTATTTGTCATTAATATATATAATATCTATTTTTTCTGAGAAAATTAATTTTTATACTTTGTTGTGTTGCATGGGAAAGAAATGAATTTTGAAAAAGTGGGGAAGGTTGCACATGGAAATAGATTTTCTGGATAATTGGTCAGTGATTATTAATTGTAAATATAATTTATATTCTATCATGTGACTCAATACATGAATAACAAAATGATTATATGAAAAGCATCATTCAACTAATGAACAAGTAAATTCCTTAAACTAAAATTTTTAATTTTTTTTAATTAAATCGGGTCGGGTTTTCCCAACGGGTTATGAGTACAACCCAAAACCCGACCCTAAACCCTATAGGGTCTGACCCTATAGGGTTTTTAGCATGGCAGACGGGCGGGTATCCTATAACGACCCGCCCCGGTTGCATCCCTAGTTTAAAATTAACATTATTACCATAACATTACTTTGTTATTTTTCTTAAAAACACGTATATTTTTCTATTGATGCAGTCCAAAATCTTTTCCAATGGCGCAGCTCTTATATAGGAAAGAGCTTCTTCTTGAGTATGAGATATGTTCCCCATTTTAAATTACTTGTTGCGTTGCACTTGTTTAGTTAGCTAGGCAGGTAAATTTAAGGTTGATAATTTAACATCTCAACACAGGCACATAAAATTAAGGTTGTTAATTTGATATCTAACTTTGAACATATTATGATATGGTGATATGGTTTCAAATGGATTTATACAAAAAAAAAAAAAAAAATAATTTGTCACGATTAATAAACAGATAGGCTGATTTAAATTTAGGGATAATGACAAAAATAGTACCTGAACTTTCATAACAAGAACAATTAGGTACTTGGAGTTTGATTTTGAATAATTTGATATTTAAAAAATTTTTCGTTGATTTTTTTCATATCTAAAATTTGGTTTTAACAATTTCGGTATTCGAACAAACTTTTCGTGAACTTTTTCATATCTCATTTCACTTGTTTCAGGTATGAAAAAAATCAATAAAAACTTTATTCAAGTATCAAAATTATCAAAACCAAACTTTAGGATTGAAAAAAGTCAACAAAAACTTTGTTTAGGAATGAAATTTTTCAAAACCAAACTTTAGGTACTTAATTATTCTTTTTGCAAAAATTTATGTATCATTTTCATCATTAACCCTTAAATTTATATGTAATTATCTCCCAATATGGGTTTACTCTCTAAAACTACTTATGAACCCATTTAATAAAAATAAACTTGACAAGCATATTCAAATATAATACTTGATTCCATTTTATATTAAGGTAGTGTTTGGTTACAAGAACATAACAAAATAAGGAGGATTGGGCATTACATAATAAGTACTGGATAGTACATATTCTCTTTTACTATGTTTAGTATGCAAATACTGGATAACACATGACAAAACTTTTATTAAGAGATTTTATTTTGTCCAGTTCTAATATTTTTGTGCCATAAAATATAAGGGAATAAAAATTGGAAGTTTTGTCTTGTCTCATGAAAAGAGTTTTGTTTAATCCCAAATATATTTTATAAACCAAATTGGTACAATAACTTTTATTCAGTTCAATCTTATGAAAAATGGTGTAACCAAATGCTACATAAGACTTATAATTATCATAATCTAATTTTGTGCTCTATTATTTTGTTCTTATAATCTCTTATCTAATATTTAATAATTTAATCCTCTTGCCCTTCACTATCCATTTCTAAGACTTTGCTATTGGTCTTTTTAGTTATCCTTACTTACAGTGTGTTTGGCAACCTTGCAGAAGATGGAATATGATGGAAAGAAACTTGTGGAAATATTTTCTTCGTTTTCTGCCCAATTTTGGGTAGAATTTTTTTTGAGACAATAATAGAAATGTTTCCTCCATTTTCTGCCACTTTCTTCTATTGCCAGACACACACTTTTCGTGGGTTTTTGCTTGTTTTCGCTTCTTTCTGCTAGTGCCAAACACAATGTTACTTTCTAACATAATTTTTTTTCCTATAAAAGTTCATAGCTAGTACATGATACTTATTTTTGTTTTTGTTAGACCTATTTATACATTTAGTATATAAGTAATAGAGTATTTTTGCAAGTATTAATATAATTTTCAATCTAATATTTATTATAAATATTAAATTAATTAAAGGTTAGACAATCATGGCATATTTCTTAAACGACTTCTTTTAATTTGTAAATGGACTGAACTTAGAGAGACTTTGGATGGACTAGATGCCTTTGATGCAGTGAAAGATTATGAAAATTATCATAATTTGTTAATTGGCATATGGATACCAAAATACGATCTTCAAATGTCTGTTAATTATGTGAATATGTAGACAAATGACATCTAAAATTGAAAACAGTAAAGGAATTCAAAATTTGGGAATAAAATGAGCAAAAGCAACTAAAACAATGATATTATTGATGAAAACCGATTTGTTTATTATTTAAGGGCATACATTTATATGCAAGCTCGAAAGTTGCCAAACATGGATAGTATTAAAACTTACATACACAAAGTAATTAAAAGGACAAATAAAATGCCATAAACAACAAACAAACTGAAATTGTCTGTAAAAAGTTATAATACATCTAAAACTTTCCCAATATAGAAAAGTTGTCTCTTTAAGAGCATAAACGATGTAATTTGCCCCAATAACAAACATTGCTTATCACTTGTAAGGCTTGAAATTACAAAATTTCCATAGTTTATCTTTGTCCCATTTTTCCATGTTGTTGTTAGCTATTTCTTCCACTTTACCAACCTGCCTTTTTTCTTTAAAAAAAATTGACCAAAGTACAAAGTATACAAAAAATATATTGCACAATATTTGTATTGCATATGGGTATAGCGATACCTAATTTTTAAAGTATATCGTATTTATAATGTGTGATACAATGGTGATATTTAACACACAGATGGTTAGGATCTGTGAAAATGTTGGGAAGGTACATGGTGAATCCATGAAAATATTGGAAAGGAGATAATTTCTTATTTACTAACCTATTTAAAAATAATTATATAAATATAAATTAGATAAAAAATTACATTAATACTATTGTAATATTGCATTTCGAGAGTATGATACACGGTTTACATGAATATTGCATAACTTAATTATGATGTTATGATATAAGAATAATGATGTATCACATGATAAGTATAACTATAACATGTGGCTATTGAAGTGCGTGAGAAGGCAAAAACTCAAGGAAAAAGGTTAGTTTAAAAAATTCCTTGACTTTTACGGGAGCTTCTGATCTCTCTCTACTTTCTACTCTCTTTGCATCCAATGAGCTATCACGTCATGCATACCTTTTCTCTACTTTTTATGGTTTCATTACCATGTACCTTCCCAATAAGGCCAGTACATGTATGCCCTTTTACTTTAGAAAAAAATTATTAAGATATAAATTATGCAAAAAATATTATACAATTATTATTGTTGTATTGCAAATCGATAATGTGATACCCAATTTGAAAAGTATTTTACATTTATAATTTGCAATACAACAATGATGTTTAACACGTGAACGGTTGGGATCCTTGAAAATGTTGGGAAGGTATATCGTGAATGCATGAGAATGTTGGGAAGACACATGGTTTTGAAACCATAGTTATGGGAAGAAAAGTAGAGAAAAGGCATAGGCGATGTGACCACTCATTGAATGTGGAAAGAGTAGAAAGTAGAGAGAACTAGAGATATGAAGCTCTTGTAAAAGTCAAAGCTATATGTTATAGTTATACTTATATCATAGGTGTACAATGTGATACATTATTACTTTTATATTGCAACTAGAGTATGCAATATTCATATAAATTGTTTTCGCAGTATAGTAATAGTATTTATGTAATTTCTTTTATCTCATTGGTATTTATGTAATATTTTTTAAATGGATCGGTGAATAAGAAACTATCTCAATTTTGGATCCTCTCTTTCTCTTAACAATATTTTCGGAACAAAGCTTATAGAAATTAAGAGAAGGTCTAGAGAATCTAATTTCTTTCTCCAAAATAACAGTCAAAATAATTATTCATTTTTCATCAAAAGTGGATAATACATGGTACATATAATATACACATGATAAGTAAGACTTAATAATCTTTTAACACGTAACTGTATATATATTTGATCTGTACTACTTATCCAATCTTTTTTTTTTCTTCTCTTTATATTGATTGGGAGATACCACTTGCTGTTATATCTTCCACGAAGGGGTATATAGTATATTAAATTTCTAAAGCATAGCGACTCCTACTATAGAGAAACTCTCTTATATATACCTAGACATGGTAAATGGGTTGTGTTGTGCCGTTTGTGTGCCAAATTTTACGTGCTTTGTGTGCTGTATGCCTTGCTTTACGTGCTTTTTTTTTTTGCATGCCCTGTAGTGCTGACTCATTTATTCGCATGCCAGGTCATGTACCTCTACGTGTCTTTAATCGGGTCTTGTTTTACACAATTTATATGGTTTTTGGTTTATTTGTTTTTTGCACTCGTGTTCTTTTTCCAAAGGTTTACTGGTTTCTTCGAAATTTGATTATGAAAATTAATCAAATAAGTTATAAAAATTTTATAATGTAAATATAATAAATTAATGTTTACATTTTATATAAGTGTAATCTAAATAAAGAATAATATCACCCCATTCATTTCATTGATAACATGTAATTACATACTATTTGAAAAAAAAACAAAATTATGATATTCCAAAAAAAAATGGGGAATGAAGATTTTAGCCGCCTTGTTGACCACCTTGATCATCTACACTACCAGGGAATGATGTGGTGGTGGTTGTGGATGAACCTCTGGTTGGTAGCTCGCCTATCGGAAGAATTCTTCTTGAAATTTGATAATTTCATCATACATAGAATTGATACTTTGGAGTACTTCGCTATGACTTTAGAGCATTTGGTAATGGTCTTGGAGCGTTATATGCTAACCTTCAAGTATTTGGTTATGATCTCTGAGCATTTGATTATGTCTCTTAATAAGTTCCCCTTGCTCATCTTGAGCCTTTTGAATTTGATCCAAACGTTCCATTATATAACTCATACCAAACCTACAGTGATCGAGATCTTCTTGTTGATTGGTTCTATCCTTCCTTGCCCATTGGTTCACCATGCCAAGGTAGGGCTAATCCTTCGATGTTGAACTTCATACCTACCCCAATATCATCTCTCTAATCTTGTTATGGTTGTCCTTGACCTCAACCACCACCCCTAGCCTTATGGTATTGGTTATTTTGGGGATCAAACATGAAATACATTTTTCATTGGATGTCGACTTTTTGAATTTGCCATTCACTTGTGTTGTAGCATAACTTGTAATGTCGAATCCATATGCAGTGAGAACGATTGTTATTAACCTTGCATATGCTAAGTGAGAATCTTTTCTTCTGAACACCCATTGGAAAATTCGAATGACCACGTAACCAACATCCAACGATCGATGTTGCAATAGTGCATCTATTAAGAACACGTCATCAATAGTCAAGTTGTTTGTGTTCCTCTTTAGGCAGATGTCGTAGAATACCATATGATGTATCAATCGATAGATTTGGGTGAGGTCAATTTGATTTATATGCTTGAGATGATCAGTAACAGTCTCACCTTCACTAATAGAAGCACCACAAATTTAGAGGAATGTGCCTCTTGAATCCCAATTGTTATCCATCTTTGCACCCATGTTGTTTAGATGCAACAAATGGTTGATGACATCTAACATGATGCGGATCACAACATTGAAAAGATAAGTTGTCACCATTGATGGACTAAATTGGTTAGTTTCAATCTAGGGAGTGAAAGATTCATCCTTCATGACTTCTTTTGCAATCGTGTTGGAATATAATATTTGAGAAAGGTTAGGATAAATCACATTAGAAAACTAAAATAGCGGCAATAACCTGGTGGCAGCAAAAGTATGATTGAAGTTGTGGACACCATTCAACGATTCCCAATCATAATCCTTTCCCAATGAAATGGGTTGAGTGAAGAACATGTTTTCGAACCATTCTCTCATTTGAACTTTAGGAAAGTGGAGATCAAATGGATTGGGAGGAGATGCTGATGGATTAAGAGAAGGTGATGGTGTATAGAGATGATGGCAACGTTTTGATTTTTTCTTACCACATCTATGTTGATGAGATGATTCTCTATAATCTTCTATGGTTTATATAGGCTTTTTCTAGTATGAAGATGTAGTGAGAAGGGTTTTCTGAAGAAAAAAGAAAGAATAACGTGTGTAGAGTGAATTGGATGTGGGTAGACTTTTGAATGGTGGACCAACGTGTGCACATTGATGCCTAAAATTCAAGTTTTTTTGACTGTTTGGCCATCAACGTGCACACTTTAGCCCTTAATGTGCGCACGTTAGAGACTAATGTTCAAAAAAATTTGAACGTTGGTTACGAAAATGCTTACGTCAAAAACCAAAGTGCGCACGTTGTGCCTAATGTTAAAAAAAAAATTTAATGTTAGGCACCAAAGTGCTTATGTCTGGCTTCAAGTGGATATGTTGGTGCCAAAATATTTTTAAGAAATTCATCTAACGTGCCCACTTTAGTATATAAAGTGGGCACGCTCATTTGTGCCCAAAAAAAAAAAAAAAAAAATTATAACATGCCCACATTAGAAGATCAACATGGGCACCTTTGATTTCTCGCCCAACAAAGAAATTAAACAGGTAATCAACGTGCACCCTTTTAGATTAGAATTGCTTACATTGGCTACTAATTATTAAAAAAAAAAAACAAGGCTAACGTGGCTACGTTACGCAAGGAGGTGGCTGCGTTAGGGCCTAATGTGTGCACGTAGCCATGTTGTTATTTGCAATATATAAAATGCCGATCATTTTGTCCAAATCACACTTATGACAAGTTTTTTAGCTTACAAGTGTTTTCAACTAAGATCCTCAACTAGTTTTCTCCCTCGATACACTTGGTTTCTCCCTATGTTATCCTCAATTATTGATATAGCCAGAAACAACAACCCTGCCAATGTGCTTAACCTCAATGAGTAAAATGACTCATGAATTTTTTATAATAAATATGAAAACACTATGTAAGAATTCACTATCTTGATGAATTAGATAGGAACCCTCAATATTCGATACCTATGTCTTCGCCACTGATGCTGGTATATATTCTTGACAAGAAACAGTTGGAGTAGGGTATTCACAATCTCCTTCGGTAGTCACACAACCACCTTCTATAGCGAGAGAGAATGATGGAGGCGTAACTTTTTGTTGTTTTTATTTTTTTCTTTGTTATCATGACTAGACAATTAACTGTAATTATTTTTTATTTGTAGGCAACAACTAGCTGTCATCTTGACCAAACAATCATTCCTGACACAGAGTAATAATGACTTTGCCATAACCAACAACACATGTTTGGAAGTATTTTATAGAACCAAAGAATCTAAGTTAAGTCGAAAACCTATTAAATATGCCGTTTGTCGAACTTGTGGTAATAAGTTATTGTGTAGGTCCCGCAATGGCATGAGACACTTGAATAAGCACATAAAAGCATACATGTCCAAAGGGCATGTTGTGGTAGAGGACCCCATCAATGATAATAGCTCCCATATTGAGCATATTGATCATACAACATGGCAATTTAATAAGCAAGATGTACGGGACCAATTAATGGAATGGATGACAGCTACAAATATATCATTCCATGCAATCAGTAATGAAAAATTCGACAGTTGGAGTATGAGAGCCTTGCAACCCCTATACCAATATGCGGACCGACAAATATTAAAAAATGACATGATGAGCTTTTTTGAGAAAAGGTGTGAAGCTTTGAAGGAGGTTTTGTCAAACCTTCCTTCTAAGTATGATCCTCTAAAATAATTTATTGTTTATGTAATTTTTTAGATCATAAACTGGTTTACAATGTTTACTTTCAAGTTTAAATAAGGTAGTCGATTTTGCTTATGCAATGTCTCCCTTACCTTAGACGTGTGGAAATCTCCTATCAATGATGTATAGTCTAGTTATATATGCGTAACTGCTCAATAGATAGATGAACAATGGTTAATTCAGAAGTGGATTATTGCTTTCAAGCCGTTATGGGAGAGACACATTGGTCAGTTAATAACAATTAACATCTTGGAAGCCATCTAGTCTTATGGTATACAAACTATATTTAGTACATCATTTGATAATGCATCAAACGACACTACTTCCATTCGTTATCTGAAGCAGTCATTAAATCCGATGTGTGATGGAAAGTTTTTTCATGTCTGATGTGTCTACTATATTATTAATTTAGCAGTGCAAGCATGCCTTAGGGCTTATGGCCTCGACATACATATTAAAAAGATAAGATATGCAATCAATTATCTTCGTGTTTTGCGAAGATTTAAACATATGTATATAGAGTTTGTCAAGGCATACCGTTTAGAGTAAAAGCTGCCAGCACTTGATTGTGTAACTAGGTGGAATTCTACTTTCGAAATACTTCATCGAGCATTGAAGTACAAAAGGACTGTAACTCATTTGTATAGTACCTTACTCAATCCCTCTAATCCTAACATTGGTCTGATGGATAGTTGGGATTGACAAATAACGCATGTACTTAAAGAGATCTTGAGGGCATTTCTTGGCCTAACATAACATTTATCAAGTTGCTACTACGCCACTAGCGACTGGGTACTCCCTACATGGTTGACATATTGGACATATTAAGTAACTACAGTTCCGATCCTGATCTAACCGCTACTGTGTCTGCAATGGATAGTAAGCTCCACGATTATTTTGTCTCTTTTCCTTCACTCTTCCATATTGCAATAATGCTATATCTACAGTATAAGTTTCGTGCAATTGAAGTACTCATCAAGAAATACTATAAGAATATTGGCGTGGCCGATGTAGAATTAGAGGCCGTAAGTCTTCATACTGTAGCAACAAATTTGCTCAAAGACGTGTATCGGTGTCTTAATCAGACGAATCCACCGCTACCCCAACCATAACAATCCAGTAGTCACTCAACATGGGATTTTTCAAAGAGAAGTAAACAATTGCCCAGAATGTTAGGATTAGTTGTGCGGCTTCTCAGGAAATCTTTAGTGAAATGCTAGCATATGAGGTCCAGTAACTTGATGAGGAGGAATTAGAAGACAGAGGGGGAAACGAGGGAGATAATTTCATTGTCCTTAGTTGACGAAAGAAGAGGACACACATGATACTAGTGTTTTGCATATTAGCACGGGATGTTTTGGCTTATCCGGCTTCAACATTTTCATCAGAGTCAGCTTTTACTATTGAAGCATGTGTGTTCTTAAAAGATTGGTCCGATGCCATTAGCAGGAAGCAAATGGACCTATGCTTTTGATGGCCCGAAGACAGTGACTTGGGATTAGGAGAGTCATTGTCACCACAGGATTTACAGCAACAGATACAAACAAAATGATGGGGTGAGGCTGGACTTGGAGGGGGTTTCTAAGAGGGTGTATATGGTTGATGAGATATTTTTTTAATCTTTTTGTAAATTTTTTGTGGTTGAAAGGTTTTATTAATGAAATTTAATTTTCTTTCGATCCCAACACATTTATTATTTTCATTTATTTAATAATTTATAATTATTTTAAATAAATTAAGCAAGTAATTAAGCATGTTTAACATTTAATATAAATTAATTAATATTATAATATTATTTGATAATTTCATTTTTTTGTTTCCTAAAATATTTTGAGTAAAATATGTTAAGTAACACAATTGAAATCATTCTAAAAAAATTAAATATACTAAATCTATTATATTTTTTTAAGAAGATAAATACATTCAATTGAATTAATGAAACAATTTATTTATTTAAATACAATTTACAATAAATAAAAAAAAAAAATCACTATTCCTCATATTATTATTTAAAAAAAAAGCCCGCATGCTAGTTTGCGTGTCATACCGTATCAACCCACTTATTTTGCTTGTCGACCTGCGCGTGCTCGTACCTTTATCTTTTTTCTTTGCATAACATGTTAGGCCCATGGCATATGTGTACCGTGATCCATTTAGAATGCCAATGATATCCCCAATAATTTCACTGGTAATAGGACGACTACAGATGATATGCATTTTATATCACAGAAAGAACAGGACCAACCATGTCGAAAGAAAGTAGCAGCTTCATCAATAGCAGTAACAGTAGCAGGTGGTCGCTTCATGGACAGACGACTTTTGTTACCGGTGGAACCAAGGGAATAGGGTTTGTTCACGAGAACTTCTTCTTAGTGTTCTCTATTCAAGCTTTTGATTGTTAAATTATTTTAACATTAGTGGTCCATGTGACTTAGAGTATGACTTAATGTAAAGGCCTAATATGATGGTCATTTAGGCATAATAGTAATTTTTTAAGTCATAGGATTTAAAATCCTTCCTCTCTCCTTAATTAAATATAATAGACAGAAAAGGAAAAAGGAAAACAACGTATCTTTTCCATTAGAGAAAAAGGAAAACAACGTATCTTTTTCCATTAGAGAATTTTCTACACCATCAAAGAAAAATCTAAAAGAAAAAGGGTAGAGTAGGAGAAATCATCAAGACAAAAGATTGTGACGGATTTTTTCTCTTTCGACTGGAAATCAAAAGTAATGGACAACGGTATGTATCAAATTACTTGTAATTGATTATTGCAATTTCATTCAAAGATCCTGCGGCAAAGAAAATCATAGAAAATTTCTAACAATTGGTATCAGAGCGGGTATGAATATTGCTTGATTTGTTGTCTGAATCGTAATTATATTGATCGTATAATTGTATTCCAGTTTCGTCAACGTGTTTCCAGTTTGGCTTTATTCTTCGAAATAGCATTTTTTTTTTGTTTTCATGAAAACGGAATCGTCTTTTTCCGTATGATCCACGAATCGCCAAACGGAATAGACGAATCGTCATTTCTTGCCATTCAAACAGAAATTAAAGAAAAAAAATTAGATTTTCGGAAACTCGGTTTGGACAACGGAAAATGCAGAATTCGGAAAATTTGACATGGATTTTCGAAAGAATTGAAAACGGACGGAAACTGGAAATTCATTCCTACGTTTTGGAATTTACGAAAGAATTGAAAACGGATTTTCTTAGATTTTTCGGAAACTAATATTTTCGAAACAGAAAAGACAAAAGGAAGCATTTTGAATTGATGTTTTCTTGGACGCAATTCAACCTAAAGGAAACGGAATTGATATTTCTTCGGAAAACATAATCCTTTTTCTTAATGCTGGTGTCAATGCTGCCAGCATTGAAAGGATATTCGCCAGCGTTTATCCGATGTTGAATGTCCGAAAATTTTTTATTTTATTTTATTTTATTTTGCATATATGTCATATATTCCTGACATATCTTCCGCATTATTGAGATTTTAATGATTGAAAAGTTTGATTTTATTAAAATCATATTAGTGTAAACCAATGTTTATTATAGAAAGCTTGTTAGTCACTAAAGTGGCCTAGCTTGAAAAGATTTAAACATTTAAATTATGTATCTTCAATTGTTCATGTTCATTTGATGCTAGTAAATGACATAAAAAGTTTGAAATGAACAATTGTGATCATCAATTATAATGCTAGGAGATTATCCAAAGATGGATCATTGCATATAATTAATGATACTAAATGTGATTCATTGATATGCTAGGTGAATATGATTGTATATCCAAAGATAACATACATATTGACTTAAGTATGATCGATTGATCTATCAAAGTATATTTATCCAAGCATCATTATTGATTAAAAGTTATGCATTAAGGTATCACCCAAAGGTGACCTTAAATACATAGTTAAAGTTTACCTTTATCTGAATCCATTTAAGTTAAATCAAAGCATTAATGTATACATCTGGATTATGTTTGCAGCTTCTAGTAATTTATTCGCTTTGGGTAATGGAATGATCAAGTTCAATGGGCTAAACTATGCAGAATGGTCCGAACAGATCTAGTTTCAACTGAGTATTTTGGATTTGGACTTAGCAATTATTTCAAATGAAAAGCCTGCAGCCATAACTGAGACTAGTACTGAATCTGATAAGTCTCTTTATGAGGCTTGGGAACGATCTAATAGGCTGAGTTTGAACTTGATGCGAATGACGATAGCTGAAAATGTTAAGCCGTCAATGCCTAAAACCAAAAATGCAAGGGAATTTATGATGAAAATTAAAGAGTACTCACAATCAGATATAGCTGACAAGTCTATTGTGGGGAACCTCATGAGTGAGTTGACGACCAAGAAATTTGATTGGTCACGACCCATTCATGATCATGTGACAAGTATGGCTAATCTAGCAGCAAAACTGAAGTCAATGGGTATGGATGTGAGTGAGTCCTTTTTGGTTCAATTCATCATCAACTCGCTTCCTCCTGAGTTTGGTCAATTCCAGGTGAATTACAACACCATTAAAGAAAAATGGAACCTTCAGGAAATTAAGGCCATGCTAGTTCAGGAAGAAGGGAGATTAAAGAAGATGAAGGATCACTCTGTTCATCTCACTGTTCATAATGATGCTGGTAGTAGCAAGTCTAAACCATATAAGAAGAATAAGAAGAAGAACAAAGCCTCTATGAAAGTTAGTGGAGGTCAGATCCATAAGGATCAGAAGTGCTTTTTCTGCAAGAAGATTGGTCACTTCAAGAAAGATTGTCCAAAAAGAAAGGCTTGGTTCGAAAAGAAAGGTATGTACTGTATATCAGTATGTTTTGAATCAAACATTATTGAAGTGCCTAATAACACTTGGTGGTTAGACTCTGGAGCTACTATTCATGTGTCACATATTATGCAGGGATTCCTTTCGATCCAACCCATAAGAGGAACTGAACAGTTCCTTTATATGGGGAACAGAATGAAGACATGAATAGAAGGAATCGGGACGTACAGATTGATTTTGGATACCGGGTGTCTGGATCTAGAAAAGTGTCTCTATGTTCCTGAATGTACTAGAAATTTAGTTTCTGTTGCAAAGTTGGATGAAGTAGGATTTAACTTTAAGATTGGAAACGGTGTATTTTCATTGTATAGACATTCGTACTATTATGGATCTGGTACTTTAGTTGATAATTTATATCGTTTTAATCTTGATGTTATGTATGCTGAATCTCTGTTTCTTGTTGAGCATAGTATAGGTAACAAACGTAATGCACATAATGATAGTTCTGCTTTCTTATGGCATCAAAGATTAGGTCATATATCCAAAGAAAGGGTATTGAGGTTGGTGAAAGGTGAAATCTTACCTCAATTGGATTTTACTGACTGGGATATATGTGTTGATTGCATAAAAGGTAAGCAAACTAGACACATATCAAAGAATCCTGCCACAAGAAGTAATGAACTTCTTGAATTGATACACACTGATATTTGTGGTCCTTTTGACATTCCAACATGGGGTGGTGAGAAATATTTCATCACATTTATTGATGACTACTCACGATATTGCTATTTGTATCTACTGCATGAAAAGTCCCAATCAGTGAACATCCTAGAGGTGTTTGTAAATGAAGTTGAAAGGCAGTTAGATAGAAAAGTGAAAGTAGTGAGGTCAGACAGGGGTGGTGAATATTATGGTAAATTCAATGAAAATGGACAATGTCCTGGTCCATTTGCAAAATTCCTTGAAAGTCGAGGCATATGTGCACAGTATACAATGCCTGGTACACCGCAACAAAACGGTGTGGCTGAAAGGCGGAATCGCACACTTATGGATATGGTTAGGAGTATGTTAAATTACAGCACTGTACCTTTATCCTTATGGATGCATGCATTAAAAACTGCTGCATATCTGCTGAACAGGGTTCCTAGTAAGGCAGTCCCTAAGACTCCTTATGAACTATGGACAGGTAGGAAACCCAGCTTAAGGCATCTTCATGTTTGGGGTTGTCCAGCAGAAATAAGGATATATAATCCACATGAAAAGAAGCTTGATGCAAGAACCATTAGTGGTTACTTCATCGGCTATCCTGAAAAATCAAAGGGGTACAGATTTTATTGTCCTAACCATAGTACAAGAATAGTTGAGTCTGGTAATGCTCGGTTCATTGAAAATGGTCAATTCAGTGGGAGTGGGGAATCACGAAAAGTGGATATTAGAGAATTTCAAAAGGAGACCCCTACACCCAGTGTTTCTACTCAAGTTGTTGTTCCTTTTGTTGCATCACAGTCACGCAACATGCTAAGACAACAAATTGATGTTCGAGACACACAAAGTGAACATATTAGAGATGAACCAAGTGACAATGTGCAAGTCACAAATGAACAAGTGATACCACAAGAAATGGCATTACGGAGGTCTACAAGACAGAAAAGACCAGCTATATCGAATGATTATGTGGTTTACTCACTTGAGCAAGAATCTGACTTAAGCATTGATAAAGATCCAGTCTCATTTAGACAAGCCATGGAATGTAATGATTCTGAAAAGTGGTTCAATGCCATGAAGGAAGAGTTGAAATCAATGGATGTAAATCAAGTCTGGGAGTTAGTAGAGTTGCCTGAAGGATCAAAACGAGTTGGCTGTAAATGGGTCTTCAAGACCAAGCGAGACTCAAAAGGCAACATCGAAAGATACAAGGCCAGACTTGTTGCCAAAGGTTATACTCAGAAAGATGGTATTGACTATAAAGAGACCTTCTCTCCAGTTTCGAAGAAGGACTCCTTAAGAATTATTATGGCTTTGGTGGCTCATTATGATCTAGAGCTTCACCAAATGGATGTAAAGACCGCCTTTTTGAATGGTGACTTAGAAGAGGAAGTTTATATGGACCAACCTGAGGGTTTTATAACCACAGGACATGAAAATTTGGTGTGTAAGTTACAGAAATCGATATATGGATTAAAACAAGCTTCCGACAATGGTATATTAAGTTTAATAATACCATTACGTCATATGGTTTTGTAGAGAATACCGTTGATCGGTGTATCTATATGAAGGTCAGTGGGAGCAAGTTTATTATATTGGTTATATGTCGATGATATTCTTTTAGCTGCTAATGACATGGTTTGTTACATGATGTAAAGAAATTTCTCTCTGAAACTTTTGAAATGAAAGATATGGGTGAGGCATCTTATGTGATAGGAATAGAGATATTCCGTGATAGATCACAAGGATTGTTAGGATTGTCTCAGAAAGGCTATATCAATAAAGTGTTAGAGAAATTTAGAATGGAAAATTGCTCTGCAGGAATAGTTCCAATTCAGAAAGGGGACAAGTTCAGTAAATTGCAATGTCCAAAGAATGACTTGGAACGAAAATCAATGGAATCTATTCCCTATGCATCACTGGTTGGAAGTTTGATGTATGCACAAACATGCACTCGGCCGGACATAAGTTTCGCTGTAGGAATGTTAGGCCGATATCAGAGTAATCCAGGATTTGATCATTGGAAAGCTGCAAAGAAAGTACTTAGGTACTTACAAGGTACCAAGGACTACATGCTTACATATAGGAGATCAAATCATCTTGAAGTAGTAGGATATTCGGATTCAGATTATGCTGGATGTGTAGACTCGAGGAAATCTACATTTGGTTACATGTTTCTGTTGGCTGGAGGAGCAGTTTCATGGAAGAGTGGAAAGCAGTCAGTCATCGCTACTTCCACTATGGAGGCTGAATTTGTGGCATGCTTTGAGGCCACTATTCATGCATTGTGGTTGCGGAACTTTGTCTTAAGGCTTGGATTAGTCGACAGTATAGCTAAGCCGTTAAGAATCTATTGTGATAATTCTGCAGCTGTTTTCTTTTCTAAGAATGATAGGTATTCTAAAGGTGCGAAACATATGGATTTGAAATACTTGTCTGTTAAAGAAGAAGTACAAAACCAAAGAGTGTCAATTGAGCATATCGGTACTGACCTGATGATAGCGGATCCGTTAACTAAGGGTTTGCCACCAAAAACATTTATTGGACATGTTGAACGGATGGGCATTATAGATAGGTCCTCATTGATTTGATATTTGATGTATATGTATATATATACATATGGTTGTATTGCTCATATTGTTATGACATTTGTGAATTCAGTTAAAGTTGTGGTTTTGCTTGCTTATTAGTTATCTACATCGAGTTGTATACAATTATTGTTATGAGATAACTAGTAGCCTAATTGGAAATAATGATTTAAAGGTTTTAATATTCCTCAATTAAGTTATCATGAATTATGATGACCTTGTAATACATGGAAGGAATCACATCGTTAAATGGTGTGTGACCGCCATGATTCAGTCATTTTAATTCAATCAAGAATTATGACTTGATGCATACTAAATATGGTGCACACTTAATTGTTAGTGAATCATCAAGTCGTAACATGGACCAAGTGGGAGATTGTTAAATTATTTTAACATTAGTGGTCCATGTGACTTAGAGTATGACTTAATGTAAAGGCCTAATATGATGGTCATTTGGGCATAATAGTAATTTTTAAGTCATAGGATTTAAAATCCTTCCTCTCTCCCTAATTAAATATAATAGACAGAAAAGGAAAAAGAAAACAACGTATCTTTTCCATTAGAGAAAAAGGAAAACAACGTATCTTTTCCATTAGAGAAAAAGAAAACAACGTATCTTTTTCCATTAGAGAATTTTCTACACCATCAAAGAAAAATCTAAAAGAAAAAGGGTAGAGTAGGAGAAATCAACAAGACAAAAGATTGTGATGGATTTTTTCTTTCGACTGGAAATCAAAAGCAATGGACAACGGTATGTATCAAATTACTTGTAATTGATTATTGTAATTTCATTCAAAGATCCTGCGGCAAAGAAAATCATAGAAAATTTCTAACATTGATACGTTAAGATTGTTTTTTCGAACTTACTTCAGAAATTATTTATGTTCAGAATTTTAGCATTGTCAAGTACTAATGGCTCAAAGTTAAGTGCCTATGGTCATAAATGATTTCAGCTGCAAGTAATAACCTAACATGAGAGGTAATAAACTTGAATTTTATTCTTAAAAGGAAAAATCCATTTCCTTTAGTTTCCATTATCCATTATTTCAGTCGTGGTATTGACCATCTTCATGTTAGTCGCAAATCACAACGTTTAAGAAAAATTCTATATTCCTCCTAATTTTTGTACAGATAAGTACCGCCAGCTATTAAAGGATTCAGATTTCTATATAGTCGTAACTGGACCATTAAAATAACTATTGGGGCGAATGGTTGTGCCACTATTTTTCTATTGCTAAATTTAATAATGTTTTTATGAGATTACGTTGATAACATTCGACAATTGTAAAATTTTAGTTATAAAATACATTTTTCTGTTCTTTTGTCTATTTGTTCTATCTGCCTTGGGGATGACAAAGTAAATTGGTGTAATCTGTGAATTGTAATCCAACAGGAGAGCCATTGTTGAGGAATTGGCTGGTTTCGGTGCTGCCCTCTACACCTGCAGCCGCAACAAGACGGAGCTCCATGCTAGCCTCTCGGACTGGAAGACCAAAGGTTTCCAAGTCGCTGGTTCAGTTTGTGATGCTCATCAAGACCCGAAAGGGAGAAGCTTGTGGAATTGGTTTCCAAACATTTCAATGCCAAGCTCAACATTTTAGTAAGCACCCACTTGAAAATCTTGGATTTGGACTCGGGCTCTACTTCTCCCCATTTATATTTTCTTAATTTCCCTCAATTTATAGATTGATGATTAAGATTGTCTTGATTCTTGAGATATCTCATGATGTTATTTTAACGTTTATATTCTTTATTATAATCGAAATTATTGATTACACGACACAACATCTTAAAAAGGCAAATCGAAAGAATGTAAATGGAGAGAATCCATTTCCTAAAATCTTTCGTGCACATTCTGAACGTTTGCGAAAATTAACAATTTTAAATTATGGCATGTGATTGAAGATCAATAATGTGGGAACTAGACATTGGTACGGGGCGGTTTTGAACCACGAGCCGTCCTGAACTGTCTCCGAAACCGGCGGGTCTTAGCGGTTGGTTCACGCAGAACCGGCGTTTAACCGGTTCCGACCTGCCATTAAAAAAAAAAAAAAACAACATGCAGAACACGAAATGAATTTAGGGAGGGGGTGGGGTAGGGGGGCCGTCTCTTAAAAAAAAAAAAAAAAACTTGGTTCACGGTTTGTGTGTGACCGGAACCGAAACCGCCCAGCTTGCACATCCTCTGCTAAAAGCTTCTGGAGTAGGCAGCATTGTTTTCATATCAGCAGCAAAAGGTACAATCTATCACTCAGATGAAATGAGAGATAATTTGCTGTTACATGAAATGATTCATTATCGTATCATCTATTGCATGTAGAAAATTACATCACATGGAGATATATTCATATGCTACTGTGTATGGTAACAAAACATTATTATCATGGTGCAAACAAAGGCTGTCAAATTTGTGTTTTACTCAAAACTAGAATAACAAAATCAATAGAATCGTCTAGACCATTCAAAATCGGTACAATCATAGTATTATAGAATCATATACTAAAACTCAAAAATCTACCAAATGCATACACCTAAATGGTTTTGCATCTATTTTAATTAATAAAAATCTCATAAAATTGCAAATTTGTTGAATCATTTAGTTAACTCACAATCTTAGTAACCAGGATACATATGATAAGCCCTTCAATTTGCCCTTCTTTTACCCCGGAAATATGGAAATTGTTCAAACACGGATGGATACATATATAGGACATAATGATGGAGAACATAGCATAGTTGTTTGTGAATTCTAACGGGGCTTTAAATTTCTTATATGTTGCAGGAGCTATGATTCAGCTCACTAAAAATCTAGCATGCGAGTGGGCGAAAGACAACATACGAAGCAACTGTATAGCACCTTGGTTCATCCGAATCCCTCTTGTTCGAGAGGTAGATTTTATATACGAGTTTAACTTCATTACTAACTGATATAAAAGATTAAGCACGCAAATTTAGTACTAAAACATATATTTATTACTAAACACTGTTTCACTGGAGGGTCAAGCGTTTGATTTTAGTCCTTAAAATGGACCGCTTTGTTAGTACAGGTAAAATGATTTATGATCTTCTACTCTAGTATGATATAGTTATTTGACTACTGAATTAAAATTAGAAAAATGTTAAATTTGGTCTCTCAACATATCACAAAAATTTATTTTGGCATATAAACTTTAAAGTAGTACATTTAATATCCAATCAAACTTTTCGTGACTATTTTTACTACACTAACATTGTCTACCCTTTTTTTTTTTTTTTGTTTGCAGAGGAAGCAATCTATTGATGCTAAATGGTATTCGGAGAAGTTGTAAAAATTTATCTTTCGTAATATTAAGAAAGTAGTATAAATAGTCAAAAAATGTTCGACTAAATATTAAATTGACTAATGGCAAAAAAAAAAAAAAAAGAATATTAAATTGACCACTTTAAAATTTAGGTATCAAATTGAATTTTTATACAGACCTTAAGTACTAAATTTGACATTTACTCTTTAAAAGTTCGAAATCACCGATCCTAAGGTCGATTTATTTCAAACATCAGGAAATTGCCCCTAATACTAAGAATTTCTTTATAATTGCAGGTACTTGAACACGAAGCTTTACTAGAATCCATCAATTCTAGGACTTCTCTGGGACGTGTTGGAGAACCAGGGGAGGTTTCATCTATGGTGGTGTTCTTGTGCATGCCTGCGTCCTCCTACTTAACTGGCCAGACGATTTGTGTTGATGGTGGAATGACGGTAAATGGCTTTTTTACTGAAAAGATTTGATATTATCCAGGTTGTTAAGAATAGAATTTATAGTTGTATAACTAAGATAGTGCATAATTTTCATTCAATCTTTAATAGGGTGGCTCTTGTTCACGAAAAGTAAATCCATTTCATGCTTTTAATATTATCCGCAACGATAATCTACCGAGATGTGAACATGTACAAGTTAGTTAGACAAGAGTTGTAAATACTCTCATTATTATTATGCATACAAATAAGTTCGAAAAGATATCAACCACATGTAATGCAAGGATTCAGAATGGTCTTCCAAAAAGTAGTTTAAAGTTTAAGGTGTAAACCTCCCTTCAACTTGGGTTATGAATCCTATTATACCAACAGCGTCCATGATAGGATTCTTAACATAGAATATCCTACTATGCCATTGGCATCCAGGCCATCGAAACACTACTCCAAAATCCAAATTCTTCCCAGCAGGCATTGACTACTCAAGATGCATGCATGCCAAAACGTTAGGGAGGACTCTTGGTTTTGTTAGAAGTGTGATATTCCCTAAGTCACTTAGTTCGCATATGGTAGAATAGAACCGCTACAAACATAGTTTTTTTGTAGTTATCGGGTCTGTTTGGATTGACTTTTTTTCGGTAGATACAGACACTTTTTCAAACTTTTTGCTAACAAATTATTTATCAAGAAATAGATATAGATAAAACAAAGTTGACAGTTCTCATCAAAAGATCAAATAGAACAAAAATAGATAAAATTTAGATGCAAATCGGACATATTTACACATATCATTTTAAAAAAGATACAGATACAGATGAAATACAGACAATCCAAACAGACATATAATCCGTGATGGCTTTTTACCGCGATGGCTTTTTACAAAGGGAACTCGTGCAATGTGTCCTGAGTTTGCTTTAACTTTCAAATATTTAATTAGTGACCAAAATATTATATATAACTTACATATAAAGTAATTATGGTAATTAAAGGGATCAACCTTTAGAGTAATTAAGTTCATTTAAGATATCAACGTTACAAGTGATTAAAAAATGAAATTGACATTTAAGAGAAGAATTCATTTAAGGTATTAATTTTTTAAAGTGGTTAAAGGGAGGTATTAATGTTTTGCAAAGTAAATCAAATTGAAAAAAATTATGGAGACTTAATTGAAAAAATCCAAATATTGATATCTTAAATAAACTTTATAAAATATTGATACATCATTTGATTTACTTTGTAAAATATTGATTTTTTGGGGGACGTCAATTATTGATGGAAATTAATGAAACTTAATTGAAAAAAATCCAAAATATTGATATCTTAAATTAATTGAAATATCCTGAATTTTACCAACCTAAATTAGGAATATGATAATTAAATACTCTAAAATTTCGGGTAGTTTTGAATCTTATTTTAAATTTAACTTAGCAATTGAATTTAGATAGTTTAGTTAAATTTAATTTAGTAAATTATAGAATATAATTAGATGATTTAACATAATTGAATTAGTAAATGAATTTAATTGAAAATAGATATTTCAATATAGCAACTACCCACTTTAACCTATCAAATTACCTTAATTTGCTATCATCGACATACCAAGCTACTCAATCTCTTTCAATTATCGATTGAAACCAATTTCTCAAGTTCAATTATCTAAATTCCTAATTCACTAAAATTGAACATTGATCTAAATTTAGTTTAGACACGAGTCAATAACTCACTGATCATACACCTATAACTATATATATTAAGTGTAGTATGACTTGATTACTTTTTAGGGTTGGTTAGATGGTAAACGATAGTTTAAAGATGAATTGCTAGGGTTAAAATATACGCGATAGAAATAGAAACTGATTAATATCTATCAAACTAGGGCTCGAATAAAAATTTTGAATACATAATCATGAAACTTAGAATTTTCTGAGCCTATTGAGTGTAATATCCTAGTTTGACCTATCGGATCTAGAAAACTTAATCGCGAAAATGAAAACTCTAAACTAATTAGATAATTTAACATAATTACACTATTAAATGGAGTTAATTGGAAATAGAGATTATAATATCACAAATACTCATTTCAACCTACCAAAGTACTTCATTTACCTTTTCTAACAAATTCAAATTAATCAATCATTTCCAGTTATCAATTGAACCTTATCCATCAAGTTCAACCACCATCCCTTAAATACTCAATTTACCTATTTTAACCATAACTCCAACACCTTAATGTCTAGAACTTCAAATTCAAAATTTTGCTAAACCCCTATGTTCCTATTCTCAAGCTAGATATCAATTTCTTACTAATCAAATTCCAAAGGTAAATGTCTAATTCAATTTACCAATATTTACTTCTAAATTCTCTTACGTATTTTAACAAATTCAAATTATTCAATACTTTCTAATCATTAAATTAAATTCAATTCGTCAAGCTCAATCACTTAAACCTCGAAACAATCAATTTAACCATTTTAGCCTAAATTCAAACTCCTTAAAGTATAGAAATATAAAACTAAATATTTTCTTTCAAATACTAATTCTTAAGCCCCAAAAATCCTAATTCAAGTAAGATATTAATTTTCCTTTAATTAGATTTCCTACATTCAATTTCTAATGCAATTGACAAATTTTCTTTTCTTACTACTTGAATCTAATCCTGAATAACTAAAGCCTATAACTAAGGCTCAGTTCATCATCTAAAAGTCCATGTCCATTAACCTAAATTCAAGCCCATATTCAAGAAGCCCATTAGCATTAAATCAAACCTATGAAGTCAAGCCCATAAACAATACTCATGCCCATTATCAAGAAAGCCCATACTTAAAAGATCAAGCCCAATTACTCAAGATTCAAGCCCATAAACCAAAGCTCATAAGTTTAAGAAATCAAAGCCCATAAGCCCATGAAATCAAGCCCATAAGCCAATGCATTTAACATACACCTGTGCACATATTATAATTCTCTAATTTGTAGAGAACTCCACAAAGTGAAAAGACTAAAATAACTTTAGCCAACTCTAGATGATTTGTACACTTACGAAAGGACTAAAATGCCTATAAACTATTCAAATAAAATGACCAAAATGCCCTTAACACTAATAGAAATTACAAGACCTAAAATACTATAAATAGAAGCCTTAGAAAACCTTAATTTCCCTTCCATTTTTAGCAGCCCCCAAACCCTAAATTCTCTCAAGAAAACCTCTCTAAACCATACCAAAAATCTTACAAAAATTCTGCAATAATCCCTTTTCAAGATAGGTCTTCAATAGGTAAGAAGATCCATCATATTTCTATCATTGATTTGCTCAGTTTCTTCTAAAAGAATCTCATATCTATTTTAATAAATTCCTAGGTAGTTTTGAAGACTAAATGAAAGGTTGAAGCTAGGAAAATTAGCTTGAAGAAGCTTCATCAATATAAAGGGATGGTAGTAGTGAAGAATCTATGATTATTTGCTAATTCAAGTAAGTAATTGTAATTAATATGTTTGAATATATTAATGAAAAATAGATTCATGTAAATTATTAGGTATTAACTTAGATTAAGCTTAGATTAATATATGTATGCATGAAAACCAAAATGAACATGTATATATGTGTGTTTATAATAGTTGTTGATTTAGTGAAAATGTTGCATGTTTATATATATATATATATATGTATGAGTATTTGTGTGACATATGTTGAATTCATATGTTTATTGAAATGAAATCATCAAATAAATATATGTATATATTAAATATAAATTCTATTGAAATATAAGGAAATTAGTATTGATGATGATGATTTGAGTTATGAATTATGATTTAATTTGTAAAATATAATCCTATATACATATTAGATAAAATAACATAGAATAAAAACATATTAGATAATTTAAATATGTTGGAAAATCAATTTATATGCATATATATGCAATATGAATAGCTTGAGTTGTTAAATTTAAATAAAATATTAAATTAATTTATTTTTGGATAAAATTTACAATAATGATAGTCTATCATGTCTATATATACAATGGAATTTTTTGTAATTTTTTAAGTACATTTATTATTTTTAAAAATTAAAGTACAAAATAGAAAACAGGGCAAAACAATATTTCAGCCAGCAGTGGTAGTGTAAATGTATAGAGCTGAACCAGTACTTTTTTCTTCTCCTTTATGGGTAAAATTATAACGGTTTGAAAGTTTAAAAATATAATTTAATTTGGTGTAAAGAACCGGCCGACTTAATATTCAAATTAGAGTGAACCGATTGGTCATCGCTGTGAATCTCTTGTTCTGGACAGTTTTTTGTTAATTGAATTAAAACCTTAATTAACTAATTATTTTAATCCAAATTGATTCACGAACATGTAAAACAATGTGTTACGAAGTGTACATAAAAATTTTAGCTTAAGAAACCGTGTTTAAGATAGTGAACCGATTTATTAAATTAGGGTGCATACTAGTTTTTTTATAAGAAATAAAGTATTTGAATTTAAGGTAAATTAATTCTAATCAAATAAAAATGAAATAAATGTACATAATGTGTTCACATATTAAAATATGAATTTTGAAGATGAATAATTAATTATTTTTATTTTAGGTAATAAAATAGTTATAAATATGATATTATAAGATAATATAAACATGATAGGAAACTAGTTTAGATTCCTTAATACATGTAGAGATAAAAATGGATTATGAATGATATAAATAGAGTAGTTATATTTTAAATAAGTTGTTTAACTTAATAAAACTTTATTAATTGATTATAAGATATGCTATTGAAAATATCATTTTAAGGACCTAATTACCATAAAATGAGTTTAGTACACTACAATGAATATAAAATGAACTTGAATAATTAATCATATTCAACTTAGATAAATTAAGCTAATATATATTTATTAACTAATATTGGCTTAGTAAATTCTTTAGAAACCAACAATTTATCTTTACCTATTAATCTAATTAGTGAAAACTTATATGATCATCTTAACTTGTAAATGACTTAAAATAGTTTTAATGTGACAGACCATGAATACAAGAGGAATATAATGTTTCAAATGTATATTTGCGAGAAGCATGAGTATTTAATATGAGTTTGATATAAGCTAATAATTAATTTAAATACTTATACGAGTTAATTTCTTGAACAGATGTTTGTTAGGAGTTTTCCTTCTGCTTTATCTTTTAGTCTATCTTCTATTTGTTCAAGAGTACAAACACTATGCTAGGTATGCAGTGACTTGTGTGTTGTGTGATAGGGTAGGCATTTTGAATGAACTATTAGTTAAAGATGACTTTAATATTTACTTGCTTGTGCATGGCCATTTTTGAGACTTGGTTCTAGGGGCAACAACCTTGCTAGGTAGTGCCGGCATGGTAGTTAGGTGCTTAGGCCATCATGGGTGGCTCGGCGGGCGGCTAATGGGGGAGATGATAGCAGGATAACATCTACCTAGATTAGAGAGAAGTAGTATAGTGTGGTTCATGACTATGGACATTGATTGAGCTGCACTATATTATGGATTGTGGAAGGTAGAGATGAGTAACATCTGTAACCCATAGATGAGGCTATTACTTGTAGAGGTAGGAGATATAGGTATTCAGGTTGCCTATATTAACCCTTGAGTAGTTGTTGCTACTCATAACTCCCAGGCTCCCAACGTGTTGTCGGAGTATGAGTGCTCCATTGTTGTTTGCTACGCTTTAATTTAAAGATATAAACTATTGGTTGTTGCATTTCATTTAGAATATGCATGTATGCCCATCTCGTGTCTGCTTGTGCTACTGTCGTATTAGGCTTTAGCTCATTCCCTTCTTTTTTAGGTGATGATCTAGATGCTTGTGATTATTAGGTATGGATGACTCTAAAGGAGCTTATTAACGGGTTGAGTGGCTAAGAATGTTGAACTATTTATATTGTTGGCAAAAGTTATTGATCATCTTTTGAAACATATATTTTGATGAAGGCATATCTATGAGCCCATGATTGTATTTTGAGATACTAAATGTGTATATGAGATACTTGATGGTGTGATACTTATTTACAAATGTTGTTCTACTCATGGAAGTAGTCTATTTGAAAGTCTTTTGCAAAATTATATTTTTTTCCGCTGTAAATTTTAGACGTTTTCAAAATCTAGTTTAACGATTTTAGAATCTAAATAAAATTGTTTAGCAATAATCACAATAAATTGTAGAATAGGTTAACACTAACGTATAATGCATAAGTGTTATGGAAAATGCTAAGGACAAATTACTTAAGCGATGAATTATATAAGTCTGCTATAGATGTTTATCATAGATATCAGAAATTTCAAGAGGAAGTTTTGGTGATTGATCATATTAAAACAAAAAGATTTTCATGAGGCTCTTGGAAGAAATTGCATGCCAAAGGCATGGGTCCTTTTAAAGTTTTAAAGAAGATCAGCGTAAATGCTTTTGTCTTGGAGCTTCCACTAGATTTAGGTATTAGTAATGTCTTTAATGTTGAGAATCTCTTGCCTTATCATGAACCATTTGAGATTACAAACTCTTCTCATGAGTCAAGTGCCACATTTCCTACTCTTTAACTTCCTTCAGTTCCTCATGTTCCACAGTTGAGAGGGAAGATTGAAAAGGTGGAGGATATTATTGATGATCAAATCATGAAAGATGGTAGATACTTTCTTGTGAAATGGGTAGATCATCCGCTTTTAGATGCAACATGGATTATTGAGTTAGGGCTTGAAAAGATTAACCTAGATCTTTATGAGTGATATGTTAGCTTTAATTCACTAGAGGTGCATTTATCCAAGTTGAGGAGATATGATGAGGCCCAACAATACAAGCTTTAGGAGGTCACATCAATGTTGTCATCCCCTATCCCTTATGGCATGATGATTTTGATATTTAATTTTAGATTATATTTAGTTTTATTATATTAGATTTACTTTTATTTATTTTAGATTTACCTACTTATTTAATTAGATACGCATAGATATAATAACAAAGGGTATCTAGATTAATTAGATTTATTAGATTTTCTTTTATTATATTTTTAGGTTGCTGAATAATAACTATTAGATTAAGTTTAGATCGTAAGATTCATATTTAACTTTACTTTATTATAAAAAGTTCTTTTGTTAAGATTTTGAACAAATTGAGTGAGATATTACATAAAGAAATTATTTTCTTTAAAGGTGTGATTCTTTTCATTCTTCGATGGTGTGAGGCATCAAATACCAAATTCTTTTATATTTTAATTGATCATCATTATAATATTTAAGCATTATTTCATGATTATAGTTGTTTCTGAAATTATAGTTGAGTCGGCGATTCCTTCCGGAATAGTGGACTTCGGTTGGTCATTGTCCTTTTGTGTCTAGTACTTTCTGAAGATTATATTATTTTTCATATTCGTGGTGCGTTTCTTGACATTTTTTATTATAATTTTTATTTAATTTCATTTTTATGATTGATTTTTCCACAGCCCTCGTATTGCATTCTTTTCATTAATTAAGTCAATGACCTATTCAATTTCTTTCGCCTTTTCATGTTGGATCCAAAGATACCACGTGCTATTGTGCGTTCCACGAAGGTGCATATAATATAATATAATAAATTTATAAATCTTGGCGAATCCTGCTACACAGCAACTCTCTTATATATACCTAATAATTTTACTAGTAATAGGAACGACTACAAATCATATACGTTTTATATCACAGAAAGAACAAGACCGAACATGGCGAAAGAGAGCAGCAGCTTCATGAATAGCAGCAGCAGCAGGTGGTCTCTCCATGGACAGACGGCTCTTGTTACCGGTGGAACCAAAGGAATAGGGTTTGTTCACGAACCCTTCTTTTTAGTGTTTTCATTTTAAGCATTTCAGAGGCTATTTATGTTCGAAATTTAAAAGTTGTCGAATGTTAATTGTCTTAAAGTCAAGTGCCTATGGTCATAAATGATTTTAGCAGCAAATAATGACATAACGTAAAATGTGATAAAATTGATTATATTTATTCTTGAAAGGAAAAATACATTTCCTTTAGTTTCCATTATAATCACTATGGCTAGAAAAAATTCTATACTCCCAATTTTGTAAAGATCAATACAGTCAGTTATTAAAGGATTCAAATTCCTACATGGTTGTAATTGGACTAGTGAAATAGCTACTGTGGTGAACAATTTTGCCTCTATTATATCTATTGCTAAATTTAATAATGTTTTTTATGAGATTACTATGATGGCAACCGACAATCCTAAAATTTTTGTTATAAAGAATATATGAGAAGGTCCCACCAAGCGTTTACGCTGATAAAAGACATTTTGTCTGTTCTTTTGTCTACTTGGTCTATCTGCCTTGGGGATGACAAAGTAAATTGGTGAGATCTGTGTGTTGTGATCAACAGGAGAGCCATTGTCGAGGAATTGGCCGGTTTCGGCGCTGCCGTCTACACCTGCAGCCGCAACGAGACGGAGCTCCATGCTTGCCTTTCGGACTGGAAGACCAAGGGTTTCCAAGTCGCAGGTTCTGTTTGCGATGCTTCATCAAGACCCGAGAGGGAGAAGCTTATGGAATTGGTTTCCAAACATTTCAATGCCAAGCTCAACATTTTAGAAAGCACCCGGTTAAAAATCTTGGATTTTGGACTCGGATTCTCCCTGTTTACATTTTGTTAATTTCCCTTGATTTACAGAGCAATGATTAAGATTGTCTACTATTTTTGATGTTTATATGCTTCATTATAATCGAAACTGTTGATTACACATGACAACATCTTAAAAGAGCAAAATGAAAATCTTTCATGCATATTCTTAATGCTTGCGAAAATTAACAATCGTAAATTATGGCCTGTGATTGAAGATCAATAACGTGGGAACAAACTTTCTCAAGCCAACTCTGGAATACTCAGGGGAAGATTACTCCATTCTCATGGCAACCAATTTTGAATCTGCCTACCATTTGTCCCAACTTGCACATCCTCTGTTAAAAGCTTCTGGAGTAGGCAGCATTGTTTTCATATCATCCGTTGGAGGTGTTGTCTCAGTTAACATGGCATCGATTTATTCAGCAGCAAAAGGTACAATCATCTCTCAAATAAAATAGAAAACAATATGCTGTCACGTGAAATGATTCATTATCGTATCATATATTTCATTTAGAAAATTACACCACATGGAGATATATTCATATGCTAGTACCTGTGGTAACAAACATTTCTATCATGGTACAAACGATGGAGAAAGCAACATGATTGTTTTGTGAATTCTAGCGGTTCTATAAATTTCTTGTATGTTGTAGGAGCTGTGAACCAACTCACCAAAAATCTAGCATGCGAGTGGGCGAAAGATAACATACGAAGCAACTGCATAGCACCTTGGTTCATCAGAACCCCTCTTACCCGAGAGGTAGATTTATATACAAGTTTCACTCTATAATTAACTGATATAAAAGTTTAAGCATGCAAATTTGATACTAAAACATACATTTATTACTAAATACTCATTTCTCTTATCGGCTAAGAGTTTGATTTTAGTCCTTAATAAAGACCACTTCATTAGTGCAGGTAAAATGACTTATAATATCCTACTCTTGTATAATATCGAGTCTAACTTCGAACCCAATGAGCATTAATTTAAAATTTCAAAACTATTAATGCTAAGCTTAATATATTCCAAACATCAAGAAATTGCCCCTAATACTATGAATTTTTTGTAATTGCAGGTATTTGAATATGAAGCTTTACTAGAATCCATCAATTCCAGGACTCCCCTGGGACGTGTTGGAGAACCAGAGGAGGTTTCATCTTTGGTGGCATTTCTATGCATGCCTGCATCCTCCACATAACTGGCCAGATAATTTGTGTTGATGGTGGAATAACTGAATGGCTTTTTTCCTCAAAACATTTGATACTATCCAGGTTGCTAAGAATAGAATCTATAGTCGAATAGCTGAGATAATACATAATTTTCATTCGGTCTTTAGTAGGTAGCTCTTGTTCACAAAAAAGTTAGTCCATCCCATTATCCTAGTATTACTAGCAAGATAATCAAATGAAAAGTGAGCATGTACAACCTAGTTAGATAAGAATTGTACATGTTCTCATTATTATGCATACATCTATGTTCAAACAGATATCAACCACATGCAATGCAAATAGTAAGAGCGGTCTTCCAAAAAGTAGTGTAAATTTTAGAATATAAATCTCCCTTGATCTTGTCTTTGAATCCTATAATGCCATCAAGCCATCCAAACACCAATTTTAAAGCAAAGTTTTTTTTTGGGCAAGACTTGACTACTTTTTATGCATGTAGGCCAAATTAGTAAGGTAGACCCTTGGTTTTTAACAACGATAATGCTTAGGTTATGTTGTGTTTGGTTCAGTGGAATGAAATAAATCTAAAAAGGAATTGTAATTAATTTATTTTATGATTAACAATACTTTTAGAAAAGAAGATGGTTTTTATGAGGTATAGTTATTGCTCTGGTGAAGGAAAGAAATAAATATTCTTTGTCTATTTTACCTTATATGGAACATATGTTTCTTATGGTAGAAACTTTTACAAACCAAACAAGAGAATAGCTATTTCACAGTAATAAAGGTAGAATGTTAATTCCACTCGAGTTTACCAAACACAATGTTAATTCACATGTGTTGGAATAAAACTGCTACTAACATGTATTTTTATTTATTTATTTATTTTTGGTTATCGTACAATAGTGATGGCCTTTTATGAGGGAAATGGTGCATTGTGAGATTAGTTTTGTTTAATTTTTGAATATTTGATTAATCTTAAACGAGGTGACCAAACAATTGCATAAAACTAACAGTTAGTACGGATACACACAAAGTTATCATGGTGGCAAACGATATCAAATAATTACCATGTCACATGACTTCAAGGGTTAAAATATATAACCCTGTTCAATCTCACATCACATAATCAAGGGTGGAATTTACTTTATGTTCTTTTGATCGTCAAATTTCATTGAAAATAATGTTGCAATTCAACATTTTAAATTTCAATTTAATTGATATCTTAGTTTCTAATTTTTAAAACTAAATTACAATCAAATTGAAAGTTATAAACATTAAATACAATACAAATGTTTAAACATTGAGTTACATCTCGAACTACTTCACTATTTATTGATTAAAATTTAGAAATAGTTGGAAATATAACTCCAAGACTATTTGCTAGTGCATATATACATTTCATGAACTTATGAAATGTGTAGCATCTCTCCATAATTTTTGAATATATACAATTATATGTCCGAATTATTACTATAACCTCAAAAGTCTTACTAAAAGGACAACAAATAGTGAAATTTGCAAAGCATTAATAATTTGTATTGGTGTGCGCATTTATTGACCGAGTTTTATAAATTTAAAGTCCTATGATCTCTTTCTTTGGTCAACACTAGGCAAGTGCACATATTGTATGTACTATAGGAATGGAGTATAGGGTCGTCTCCTTAGGGATCAAGAATTATTAGTAATCATCTTTCAAATTATTATGTAGCCTATAAAATCAATTGAGTAATGTCACTAAGTTATTAATTACACTACTAAAGTTCTGTAAGCCATAGTTAATGACTTCAATCACTGATTTTACTTAAACTAATGCAAAATACAACTTAGAACTTGATTCACCAATGAGATTAACAAGCACATTAAAAACACGAAATTAGCATTGCTTATCTCCTTAACTTTGAGATTTCAAGAATTAAGTTAATGTCTTTCTCAAGATCATTAACATCTAATCCTAACCTTATCCACTTGCATCTTTTTCTAGGCTAATAGCTAGTATAGTTTTATGCATAGGATTTCACAATTTTATCTATGGAATCATGAGCAATCCCTTCTGACAGCTTAGATCTATTCGACAAGACAATTTCTTAATCTATCCTAAAGAAACCTAAAATAAAACTATATTGTGTACTATATAAAGTTACGATTCAAGAACTCCAATAGCATAAATTAAGAAAATTAACAATGATTATTGCCCTATCGTGCTAATACATGCCAATTCATGGTGTTCCAAGCTTAAGTGACACTACTCAAGCATCATGCATACAAGAAACAAAACACAAAAACAAAGAAGATAGCAAAGGTACATGAACACAAACCTTTTCCACACTGCAAATGCCTTAATGTCCAAATTCTTGCTACACGATTTCAATATCCTGTCTCCTATTCCTTCCCTTTCAAGAATCTCTAAGGAGTACACTCATGAAATGATACAATTACAGATGGACATCATGAATAGGTGTAACGGTTACAAATGAATCTTGATTGTATTGGTTGGATGGTATGAAAATGATTCACTTCTCAATGTGACATTTGGATCTTGTATTTATATGCTCTCACATGAAAAGACACGACTTGGCATCTTTTTCTTGCCTTAATTGGCCTTTACTCCTTTTCAAGAGGCAGTTTATTTATCTCTAATGTGGAAATAGGGCAAATCATACCCTTTGTGACGATCGTTACTCGGGCCATGATACCTTAAAATTTCTTTATTCAAGGATGTTCATAGGTGTGACCTAGCCAATGATCCTCATGGTCTACAACTTCAATGCTTATCTTGGTTGTGATGGGGACTTGATGTATCGGACTAAGATAGGTCCTTGACGATCATGATCGTGATAGGACCCGTGATCTAGGTGGTATCAAATTGTCCTCATTCCATCACACCATGATCAAATTGTTGGCATGCAAGACAAGTAGAGATCATGGTGATGATACGACCTATGATCTCCATGACATATGTTTCTTCTTCTTTGCTCGTGCCCGTGATTTAACCTTAGACTACATCTGCATTGGCTAATGTTTAGATCACTATCGTGATGCGGACCGTGATCTTTGCAGCTTTCTATTTTTCTTCCTTTCATGGCAACGATATTGCAAAACTTGATCCCTGGTGCATGTATCTTCTATCACAACCTCAATCATGACCATAATACACTATTGATATTCTAAGCTTGAAGTTAAGTAGATTCAACTTCCTTAGATGTTGATAAATTGTTCTTAGTTACCTAAAATGAACATATTCATAAATTAAGTACCAATTATGAAGATAAATCATAAGTAAAAGCATGATTAATTAAATTAAACCCGTATTTGATAGAGTAAATAACCTCTATCAAACTTCCCCATATTTAACTTTGCTTGCCTTCAAGCAAACAAGCTGATAAGAAAATTATACTTTGTGTAAGGAAAGCAAATCATGATTGGTGCTTTTATTGAACACATATCCAATTGTTCTTATCTTGCACTTGTCTTGTTAAAAGTATTAAGTGATTATATGCATCAGTTTCCCTATTGTTTCACTCAACTTACTATCACATGCACTTGATTTATCAATGCTAAAATTCCGACGCTAATCCAAGTAATTTAGCCTTTACCCTCATCATTTAAATAGGCTTCTAAAGTTAAAATTAGATAGAAAGTCACAAAGTAAAAGAAAGACAATTTCATCCCCTTAACATGATAATATAAATATTCTCAATTACCTCTAGAACATTACATTCTTAAGTGAAGGCCTATACCTCTACATACCCCCTGAATTGTTCTCCTCTATTAGCCACTATACTTTATTTTTCTTCTTTATATATATGTATATCTATTTTATGAGGAACTCCATAACCCTTGTAGCGAACTGTCAACTGATAATCCTGGATTTGTCACCTAAGTTAATAAATGCTTTTCCACTTTAAGGGGCATCTCACAGGCTTACTTACTCGAGTTACAAGACGTACTGCATAATCTTTCTTTTATTATCTCAATTGTCAAGGGAATTCATTGGTCGGCCTATCTCAGGCCAAATGAACTTAAGTGACTAGGTTTTAAAGGGACCCCATCGAACCTCCATCACTTAAAAAACTGAAATATACCTTTGTCCTTTTTTTTTAATAAAAGGAGAAAAAAAAATGGAAGGGGAGCATCAAATTACAAATTTCTTTTAAAATTCCATCAAAAGAATATAATGCCTTCAAGACTATAGAATGAAAGATTATAATACTAGTTAAGCTTGGAAATGAACTAATTAGCCTTTACTAAGGATCTTATGCTAGCTTTAAAACTGAATTCCTAGTTTAAATAACAAGTAAGACAATATCACTTAGATTTTACCATGTAATTCTAACATAATAACAATAACACATAAGCAAGAACAAAAATCACCTCAGTCACTTTGCTTTACTTTAGTGTGAGAGATATTACTAGAAAAATTTTCATTAAAATTTTGCATTATGAATTGTTTTCTACTTTATGCTTAAATGGAGGAAATTAAATACCAATACTGCACATTTACTCTACATTCCCTTCCCCAAACTTAGATAAAGATATTGTCCTAAATGTCTCAGCACCAATACTAAAACTAGGAAATGAAATATAAAATGAAAAATTAAAAGAAAGGAAAGAAATCTGACACTTCCATTAGAATTCGAAACAATAGGATTCAACATTGTTTTATTCAACTAACTGTGCTACAAACCATTATTAACAAAATAATAAACCATAAAAAGTGAAAAAAATAAAAGAGATACAAACAAATCAAAAGAAAACAAAATAAACTGAGAGTCTTAAAAATTTACAATGATAAGTGCCTATGCTCTCTAAATATTACATCCAAACATAAAAACAAACAACAGAGGTCCACTCTCATTCATCCTCCTCACTTCCACTGTTATTGGCTAATCCCTCTTGTCTACCTTCACCAGATCCTCCATCCTCATCATTTTCAACTAACCCCTCCTCATTATTTGGTCATAAGCTACTCTCTTTAGCCACTTAAGGGGTACTCTATCACATAGCTTACTATCTAGGCTACTGTTGGCCTTGTGGTCTAATTTGCTGCTAACTCTAAGGCCTAGCACTTTACTTATGTTGCAGCTAACCTTCTTCTTCCTCCTCCTCTGAACTGTAAGAACCAGATGCCTCTTCACTTGATCCATCTTCTTGATCACCACTTTCTTGAGCCCAAGGTGGAGGTGTTGGGGCCCCAGTAAGTGCCCTCCTCTACTACATTGGGACCAAGGCAAACTCATTTTTGGCTAGAGCAGGCTTGCTTGGTCTTGCTTTATCTCCGGTAGGGCTACTTCTAAAACAAGAGGACATCTGAATCCTTAGCTGAACAATTTCTTACTAGCCTAGCAAAGTTAGTAGTAGAGCAATTGGTAGTGGCCCTAGTTGGTGGTGGGTTACTTGACTGACTTGCAGCTTCAATGTCTATTTTAGGGCTAGACACTTTAGGAATACCTCACTGATGAAATGGATCAAGTGGTAGAGATCTAGATTCCTCAATCTTAGCTCTTGGCTTGTTCTTCTTTGGCTAAAATCTCAAAATTTTCAAGATCCTCTTGATGAATGGCCTAAGACACAACCCATGTCTTGAGTCTGAGGCCTGATGCTTGATTACAAAGGCTAGTAGTGTCCTTATGTTTACCTTATACTCCTTGATAATGTTGTAGATAGGCAAAACATCAATATTACTACATACCCAGGGCTATCCATCCTTGGATTCATAGATCGCACTAGCATGTAGTGCAACATGCGATGACTCAACAACCTCATGGTTGAACCCTTGGATTTGTCTGGTTTGAAATTATTTTCTATAGTGATCTCTTGCCAAAAATAAGTATAGTAAACTGTATTGGACAGACTAGTAGGTACACTGTGAAACTCTGCTGAATTAATTTTTGCTCCATGTAGATGTTTGTGGCAATAATAAAATCCCTCATTCTCATATCATTGTACTTCCCTTGAGCAATGAAGGACACATGATTGGGGTACCTAATGCCATGTTGGTGTAAGTGAGCCCATATGAGGTCAAGAATGACAAACTAGTCTCTCTGAAATAGTCATCCTTCAGACTGTAAAAGTTTAGCTATGCATCTTCAGGCAATAACCTCCTAAATGTTTGTACTAAGCCATAATTTCCCAACATCCCCTAATCCACAATCATGTTGGTCTTTAGCACCTTATGCTCCACTAGCTATTTGTATTTATGTTAATGATTTCCCATCATTTAGTTAGGTGGATTATTAAACCACTAGAGCCACCTAGCTGAGTAGAAGTAGAAGATCTCTCAATTCTTGAGTGTTTGGTCCCTTTAGGTTTGGAAGCTTTCTTTAGAACCATTTGCAAAGACAAGTAATGAAAGAGTTAATTTGTGGTATAGTATGAATAAGGACATCATATTAATACCATATGGTAGTTTAAGGAAATATTGGACCATCATAAGGCAAGAACATAATTCGGTAGACCATAAACATTAAAGATTCTAATGTTCATGCCCACAATGTACCTAAACCAAAACAAATCATGATCATACTATCTATAAAAGCATCATCATGTTTTTCCTATTCATGGTTGCAAGGTCAATTCCATGTCTATGAATGGTAAAATGACTTTATAGAGTCAATGCACTTCTTTAAATATGACAAATGACTTCAAGCCCTTAAAGATAAATGTCATCCATCTAGAAGGAAGTTATTCAAGCCCTTAAGGTATGGACCATAAATATGCAAATTAATGATTGGATGAAAGTTGGAGAGTAATGACTTTTATACTTATGATTATGAAGAGAAAGTAAGATGTCATGTATAAATTTATTCGTGCTTGGAATGTTGAGATATAATTGTTTAATTAAGAGGAAGATATCAAGTTGGTAAAATATAAATTATTCTTTGAATTAAAAAACTACTCTAGGAGTTCCTCGTGTCGATTAATAGATAGTATGTTTGAGATTAAAGTCCAAATGATTAGAAAAGGATTATATGGAGGTTTTGGATAAGCATAGGAAGGTGAGAAACCGATCATCTTATGTTATAATATTTATATAGTTTATTAAAGTTATTTAATCTAAGATGATCATCAAATGTGGTGATAACTGATACATCCATAAAGTAGAAATCAATAACTGATCAATTAAATAGACCAGACCTGGATCCACGTAGTTGTTTCTTAGTAGTTACTAGAATTAGAATTAAGGATTAAGTTATTGAATGCCAAATTACAACAATATCAATGGTTTAACAGTCATTTGCTAATGGAGATGATTGGCTAGTGAATGGAAGATACCATGTCTATTTAGAAATATCCAAGCTATAACCTTGGTGATGGAAATGAGAAGTTCTTGAATTAATAGTGAAAGGAAAAGTTAAGATAGAGGATAAGGAAAACCCCTGAAAGCCACAGTTACCAACTGAAAGGGTCATTGAAAGCAACAAATAGATTCATACCAGAGAACCTAAAATTTGTAAGGTCAAAATCCTTGTTCATAAAGCCTAAACTTCACTCAAGAGATTGTAAAAATCTTAAATATTTCCTACAAAACCTTAGGTAATATTTATGGATGTGAACCCCTAAAATTTTAAAAGTGAGCCTTAACATTAGTAATGATATGGAAAACCTTAATTTGTGCGGATTTGATTAGAAACCCTAAGAATCCTAGATGTGAACTGGTAGACTCAATATATTGAGAATACAAGATGTATGAAATTAGCCAACAAGACCTTAGAGCTAATTATCTTGTAAAACGTGCCATTATTGGTATGAACTAAATATCTTATAAATTGTTTGATATGATGAAAACTGTATCAGATGATTGTAATGTCAAACATACAAATTGGGAAATAAAATAATAAAATATTATAATAATTTAGACCAAAGTCATGTCAGAAAATAAATTATGACTTTACTCGAATAAAGCAAACGTATTGTGACCTTTAGATTTTTCGATGAACTTAGATGTAAATTCTAGAGTTGGTACAGGAACTAGAACCCTAAAACCAATTTGAATTAATTCTAAACCCTAAAAACCTTAAATGGGATCATATATAATTCAACAGCCTTAGAATATAGGTGAATTAAATAAAGGTGGAAACCCTAAAAGCAAACACTTTAGAAGAACTTTACCCTAAAGTGATAGGAAGTTTCAATACCATATTCGTTATGAAAACCCTATATGAAACAGTTTCTATATCCAATCATTTGCATGCAAATCGAGGCACATATAACTAATAACAATTTATAATAAAATAATGTTGAATTATTTTTCTAATATTTTATATTATTTTATCGAGTTATAAAAACGTTAGTTAAATCAAGTTTCATGCGTATCTTAATTTTTACCAGTAAATAATTGTCATTTCATTTAACTGTTTGCTATTATTCATTACTATTAACTACTATTTAACCATTAAAGGCTTATAAAAAGGCTTAAAGCTATCGCAACATTTGTCACATTTGTCTACCCACCTTATATTTGTAGTGTCTCTTCAAGCTTTTTTATAGAGGATTTCTATATCGAGAATAAGTCTCTCAAATAGGCCTTTTAGGCTGGATCTCTCATAGGTAAACTGACCTTATCATACATAACCATACCCTATCTTTACATAACCATACGTACTCTGACAAAACCGTACCTATTCTTACACATACATCATATCTCTTTACTTTACTTTTCTTTTCTTTTCTCCTATCTCTCTCTCTCACTTTTTCACTTCACCTCTCTTTTTATAAATACCCCTTACCTTCTTCACTTTCAACATTTTACTTTTCACTTCTCAAACACTTAAAACTCTCTCAATATTTTCTCTCCTCTCTCCCACAAAAACCTACAAACCCCTCCTCCCTCTCTTCCATTTTTCCTTCAATCTCTCTGCTCTTTCACTATAGAAATACCTGAAAACTTCCACCATTAAAACACTTCACTTCAAACTCCCTCAATACTATGTAACACTCAAAACACTCTCAAATTCTCTCCCATTTTCCTCACATCTCACCGCCGCTCTCCCTCTCTTTTCCCTCCCTCTCGGCATCTCTCATCACACACACACACATACTTCCTTCATATTTTTTTTAGATGAACTCACTATTGGTCCCAAAAGAATAACCAAGAGGGGGGGTGAATTGGTTATATAAAAAAAAAAATTATTAAAAAACAATTTAGAAACACTCCCACTTAGTTAATCAAGTTTGAGATGGCTTTAAAACACACTTTAGAAAGATTGAATTTATTTTAAAAAGATTATCTCAAATGAACTCAAGTAAAGCGAATTCGCAAGATAAAAAAAATTGTTTCCTTTTACTCTCTGAGTTTAATCCATAGCACAAATAATTAAATAAAAATGCATGAAATTAAAAGATAGGGTAGAGAAGATTGCAAAGTTGATTAATAGAGGTTCTGCCTTGAGCATTAATCCTCTCTTCCATCACCAAGCCGGGGACCCGATCTTCTTTACCGGTATGTTCCACTATATAAAAAAAAAAAAAAATTAAGTTACAAGTTGTCCTTGCCAATACACTTGGCTTACAATGCACTAAGCTCAATCTCTAGGCTTCTTCTTAAGCTCACAACCAATCTACTGAGCCTACTTGTAACTCTCAATCTCACATTAATTGTGTAAAATCAAATCAAAGAAAAAAAATAAGTATCCTCAAAATTTTGATCAAATAAGAACAATTGAAATTGACAATGATTTGAGCAAGTAAAGAAGGAGTATTTTTGTTCTTTGATTATTGGATCTTTTTCTTGTGAATATTGTTCTTTCTTCCAGTCTTGGACGTGTATAATTTATGTTTGTTTCTTCCAACAGCTAGAAGATGGATTGGATAAACGTTGTTCCACATTTTGTGCATGATATCAGCTTGTATTTATCTTCAAAATCTTCAATATTTGAATAACTTGATATCTGATTGTTGTTATCTCGAAATTTTTTGCTTTTATGGATAAATTTGAATATCCAACAACTGGTATAATAATCTTGAACTTGAAATTTGAATTTGATTTCAATCATTGTTGATAGATTCTTCATAATTCACCTTCTGATCCTTGTATCCCTTAAGATTAGAACCGTGTCTTCTTTGTGAATAAATTCCTCTTGCTCCGACTCTATTCTTCAGACATATACTTCATAAAAATATGGATTGTGTCTAATCTTTATAAGTTCTTCATATTATGCATACTAACTTTCTCCTCAAATATAATTTGCTTAGCAATCTTAAATAAAATGCCAACCTTATTAGCTCTCTTATAAACATCATATTAGTGAATAAATTTATCTTAATACATAGTGTCAATATTTTCTTTAACCATGTCTTAGTATCAGAATTAGAAAACTCCTTTGTAGTTTCAAAACATGAAACAACATCTTGAACTTTGTTGTCAAAAACATGATTTTCCCAAAATTGAAATTGATACCCCATGGATATTTTTAACCAACTTTGTTGAACACATTTAAATGTATTACCCAAATACATTCAACTTTGGTGCTGGGTCTTCAATTTGATAAAAAAAAATTTTGTCCAATAATTCTTCAAAGTGTAAAACTGTATGACCTTCTGAGTTACTCTCTGGCTTCAAGACTTTATTAATTCTTTTGAATATGTTACTTCATAAAACACTGCACAACTTAACTTGTTAGAAATACTTGATCTTTTTGTTATCATCAAAACATATTTTAGGAGATCTTAACACTCACTAAACACTATCCTTATATTATGTTTATGATAATGTATGTATGTCTTTATGCATGTTTAATAGAAAATTCCCCATGATGCTTGAGTGCTAAGGATGAAAATGCAAGATAACATACTTGTTTCATGTTGCATTTTAAGTTTGTGTTCTTGTTTACTTTATGTATACTAATCTAACTCTAGATAAGTGTCTACATATAAGCATATACATATATATATACATATATATGATCTTTAGAGCATAAAAGCTTACTAATATAACTTCTCTAATCTAACATGGTAATTTATTTACTTTCTTGTTCTTATTTATTTATTTATTTATCAATTTATTTTATATTTAAGAGACTTGTCCTAGATTAAAGTCTTGAAGACTTGCACACTTCAAGTCGTAAAGAGAAAATGCATGGAGACTTGTCCATTTCAAAGTCTTAGGGAGAGTTTTTAAACCTAAGACTCCAATTTTACTTTATGTTACTTTTTATTCATATTTATTATTATTTCTTATCAATAAGTTATTTTATGTTCATTTTGATATTATGTTGTCAAAGAATTTATTTTTGTGTTTATAAACATGTAATGCTCATAGTGATGCTATGATAATGATAAAATGATTTTTGAACTCAAAATGCTATGATGACCAAAAGTCTTTAAATTAAAAGTAAAAACAAGATGATGATCATAGAGTTATCATAATATTCACTTACTAATTTAGAGGACGTACCTAGCATAAAGTGGGAGATTCATGTAGCTGCAAACCTCTACACTATGACAATTATTTTTTATGTAAAATATTTTCTAAAACTTGATTTTTAGTGCATGGAAAACCCTTTAGTCAAAGAGAATTTTGGAAACAAAACTTCATCCCCCAAATTTTAAGAGATGCCGTGACACATGAAAAACTATTGGGGATGTGACACTTTGATTTTCTTTTCAAAACAACTTGATTTTAGTGTTTTAGAAATGATCGAGAAAAATAACAATTCATGCTCAAAATTTTATTACAATGCCAACACCTAAGCAAAGGCCATGGGAAATTTCAACTTTGAAATTCTTTTCATAAAATGCACGAGTTCATTGTTTTGTAAACTATTAATCAAAATGGAGTTTGGCTATAAATCCCCTTTTATGCCGTGAATATCAACCATGAACAAATTATAAAACATCATTTTCAATCTTAATTTACTAGTTTTACAAAGCATGAAGTGATCACATCAAAATGTTTTGATTTTTCTATTAAAGTAGTTAAAGTGTTTGTGCTTATTAGAAAGATTTCTTTAAAATAATTTTTATGAGCAACATCACTAAGGTCATGAGTATGTAATGAACTATTATTTATATTTCATTTATATTTTAATATAGGAATAACAAATATATACCTTAAAAAGTTTATATAGAGTAAAATCTTAGAAAAGACCAAAATGAAGTTAAACGTAAACTGGACGCAATATGACCCTAATTTTCTAAGACCGTAGAGACCTCCAATGATTAAAATAAGCTTAGAAATGGATAGTTCAGTCGAAGTAGATAGAAAACAACTACTCATATATGAAAATCCAACTTAAAATGACTCAGATATGACCATTTTAAGGTCTAAGCTAGGTAGCTGAGAAATATAGCGGAAGTAGAATTCTTAGATGTAGAAGTTTAGATAAAGTTGATCCGAAACACTCATTTTGGGTTTTTCCTTGTTCAGGTGATGAGGATCCTAAAGCCATGTTCTTGAGGATCACTTCAACTAAGGATTTCACTATGGACGAGTGAGTTTTTCTTATGATTTTGTTGCCTTATATGTGCTTTAGCTAGTTGTACTAGTTCGATAAGAAAAAAGATAATATGAATATGTATGGGGATTCATGACTTATGTATGTGATTCTATGCTTGTGTGATAAAATAAATGTTAAGCATATCACAACCTCAATTTTTTTTTTTTAAATGCTTTTAATTACTTATATGTATGAGTGCTTGATGCTTCTTAAATTGTTTAGATGGCCCCTAATGAACCTTAATAAAATTTAGCTTAAGAAAAAGAAATGTTCATGCATTATATTCATCGAGTCATATTTCTTTAGCTGCTACTCCTACACAAGAGATCGGGTGGATTGCTAACTAACAATGAAATCCTTCAAGCATCAAGAACTAAAACATGTAGGGAATACGATCTCGTGGAGGAGCTGAGCCGTACCAATAGTTATGAGCAGGTGCTCAGGGACTAGCAGCAGTGGTTACAAAGACCTTTTTATTTATTTTTTAAAACGTATTCCAAAACTCTTGTCACGGAGGATATAAATCCATTCTATATATGGTTTCTAGATAACCATATATATTTGTGTGCTCATGTGGTTATTGCATAGCATGCATAACATATGTTTGAATTTAATAACCATGTTTGTTTATGAATGTTCAGTGCAAATGAAGGGAAATATCTTACTAAGCTTGATATAATTTACCCTTCAATAGTTTACTTTTTGTAGGAAAATGAAAATTGGGATTAAGAAGTGCAGAGTGTACTACAGATAAAGTCAAGCTAACTATAGAATTATGAAGCTATAGTCTGAATTTAGAGAAAGATTTGAAATTTGATTTTCTCTTTCTTAAACTTTCCATACCCTTCAATAATTTCTTTCTTGTTAAAAGAAAAACTTGAGATTACCTTATTTTATTGTTTGGTAGGGTATATGATTCTCTATGGTCCTTGTAATTTATGGAATTATCGGTATCTAAAACCACTTTCTCAATAAATGTATATATGTATAATAGTGTGAGGATAATTACTTAAAGTATTGTAAACTTTGACTTACTAGGTGGTCCTTATATTATGGGTGTACATATTATATGATGACTTTAGGGCAATCTGACTAGACACCCTATTAGGGTCATGACAGCCTTTATAAACCCTATATAATATTGAATATATAGAGTATAATTGTTAAAAAATTTTTAGAAATATCTCAATTAATAATAGATAATCAGACTTTTGAATATAGGCGTCATCTTTATGAACTTAATGTAATTCTAGAAGTTTTAAATAATAATAATAATAATAATAATAATAATATGACATACATATAAATTTATACAAAGGAAAAGACATACAAAAGAAATAATGATAATAATAATACGAACCATTATAGGAATGGCGTAATGGTAATAATGACAATATCACATACTCCTAATGGCAATACAATATCCTTACAGTAATTTATTTATCCTTACACCTTAAGAATGTAATAACATGTTCAAAACAAAAACTCCCCTCTTAGAATTATACTACCATCGACCTTATGAGGAAAAGATAGAAAATTATTCCTATTTTTTGCACCCCTTCAATGCTAGTACATAGCAGTGAGAAACAACAATGTTTATTTCTCAAACAGTGATATGATGTAGGCAGCAAATGAGAGCCAACAACATCTCAAGGTCACAAGGATATTAAATGAAGCTTAGTCTAAAGAGGTAGTAAACCACACAACTTTTTTTTGCCTCTATATCCTCAACATTAAATCCATTCTTATTACTTGTAATATCACTTGCAAATAGTAGACAAACGCAAAGTAGGCTAGCCCATCCTTGTTTTCTCTTTTGACTAGCCATGTAGATGCATGCAAGTTTGGCCGACCTACTCTGGAATTGTGTTACATTCTTGTATTTTTCCCATGTCGGTTTACGAACATCCTATCCACATATCCTCCCCTCCATTCCTTTGGAGAAAACCACATTACCACCCTTGTGTCTCATCGTCATCAGCCGTAGTTCTGCCTTCTCTTCTCGATGGCAACGATGACACCACCATCCACCACCATCTCCCATCTTACCTTCCTTCCACCCTCTTGAACTTGGCTTTAGAAGCTCCATCGAGCTCATCGGAGAAGCCAGTGAACATTGGAAGCAAGTATATGAATCTCATTTATTCTTAGCGGTAAGTATGTTGAGCCATTTGTAAATACTTTTAACAGGCCTTCCATTTCAATATCATGATATCTCCTTCTCTTTCAAACTTGAAGATCTTATTGTCACCAAACTTTTTAATAGAGCAGATCACGAGAAGTATCGTAAGTTAGCACACTCCATAAATTGTAAGTAAAGGCTACTTATGTCATTCCTTTTGCAACTTCCTTCTTATTGTCTACCCACTTCGATATCATGACCATTGCATCTATTGAAAACCTAAGTCTAAGGTAGAGAGATAGGACTAAAGGGATGAGGACACATGTAAATTGAGATAGTTTTCTAAGCTAGTAGGTATTGTTCATAGTTGCTGTATACCTCATCCTAGCAATATCAATGTTTATGCAACTTTACACACACACACACAAAAGTTAGGAATGTCGTAGTTGGCAAAGGTACTAAAAATATACCTAAAGTGTGGCCTCGTAAAGCTGAAGCCACTCTTAACAAAACGCAATACCAAAAAGAAGGTGACTGATTGGTTATTAGGAATGACTAAAATAATAAAAGAGAGCTTAAAGTATTAGAAAAGGAAATTACAAGGGTCGAACATGAGTCTTAAGCCTTTTTTCTTTTTATATCCGAATATGAAAAATAGGAATGTATGCATATATTATAACACACACAGGCATGTACATAATAGCATATAAACACTTATATATAAGTAGTGTCTTTTAGAATTTGACACATTGTATATTTCGTAACTTCTATGGGACTTTTTTTCTTTTTTAGGTAGTAAATATTCCCTTCATAAAACTAATGCGAGCATGGTAGAAAATAAAACTTTAATAATAAGATATACCTATAGAATATATTATTATTGATTTCTCTACGTTGAGACTTGGCTGTTGCGGATGATAATATAGTTATATTATACTTATGTCCACGCACACAAATACATAGAATTACATATATGTGTGTATATTAGCCAACGAACAATTCATTCGTGGCCATAAGAAGACCTTAGTTGATGAGTGTGAGGAAAACATGTATTGATTATTATAATTTATAATCTCACCTCCATAAAGAGTAAATAAGGAAGGCATATGGTGGTAATAAAATAAATGAAACATCTTTATGCGTGAAACTTTCATCTTTAAATGAAACTTATCTTACATTTTTCCTTTCCTGTATCATAAGCAATAAGGATAACATTTATGTTTTAGAACACAAGTGAACCATTAAAGTGGTCAAATGAAATTCTTTAAACTACAAACAATCCAAAATTTAGACCTCATTCACATCTTAAGAATAAATCATATTTTTGCACATAGAAACTCAACCTAAATGGTAAATATGGTTACATCATTAGAAAGTACATTGAAAAACCTATGAAAATGACTATAACATCATGAAAAACGGAATTTAAAATGAGAGAAGTATTGCAAAAATAAGAACCTATATCGAGACTATAGGAAGCAGCAAAAATCTATAGGACTTACTGAATTGTCTAGTGAAATAAGACCCCATACTCATAAAATATATTGTCCTTTTTATTTTGGGTGATTCCGAATCACACCTTGATTACCTAGACGACTACTACGATCAGTGATTGACATAGCACAATGAGTATTTTTCCTATGATTATTACATTTGATTGTGCTTGTAATTAGTTGTGCGATAAAGATAATATATTATTATGAAATGGAATGTATGGGGAATGGGTTATGCATGTAAAATGGTGTTGTGTATTGATTGTGAGAAAATTCCCCAATTATACAATAATTAAATCCATATGATGTATCATTAGAGTAATTGTGTTGTGAATGTTTGTGATATTGATTGATCACCTTAAATGAACGTTAATTGTAGTTGAGTTTAAATAAATAAATGGTTCATGCATTACATGACTTTCGTGGAGATGGCCATTAGCATCACATAGTGGACCGGGTGTAGCTAATTGGAGCCGTACGACTACGGGCCTTACTCTAAACTTTGGGAGACTACCTTGCACTGGGAAATGTATCCCTTCTAATTAGAGTCTTGTTGGCATGCCATTGCTTAGGGAATTATAACCATACCATTGGGAATATAATTATATATCATCATATGTTTATATATATATAATGTGAAACCGATTGTTATAAATAGGTAAATTGGATTAGTTATTACTAGGACCTATGGTGATTGGTTCCTAGAGCTAATGCGTAATGGAGATGCTTTCCCAACCTAAGTAACATAGGGTACAAATCCGTACTATATGTAGTTTCCGGACGACTGCATGTATCTGAGGGTCCATTTGGTATCTGATAGATACCAATATAGTTGTCAAAATCAGAATTTTACCCATATGTTTCTACGAGTTTATGATTTTATAAGGCTTTTTTGAGTTGACTCATGAGTAGACTATTTTTTTTGTAGACTCTTATGATTTTAACTGAGTTTACACATAAACTCGACAGAAACTTACATTTTTGATCGAATTTACTAATTTTACCTATTTGAGTTATATGAACTAAAATATGAAAAATACAATTTTAGTTTTATAAACTCATTAACTTAGATCATATATCTTCCTTATCATATTTCAATTTTGGTTTTACATACTTTCTCTATTACTTTTCCTCTCTCCTTCTCTTCCTCAAGTCTCATGTTTTTCATGTATAAAATTCATTTAAGTGAAGTTATAGTACTAGAGTTTATAATAAAAACTATTAATCTAATTTATATAACTAAGAATTAAAAATAAGTTGACAAGTTTATTTATTTTCCTTCAATGTATAACTACTTTCAAATAAAATAATAAAAAAGAACTTAATTTTGACTAGTTAATGTATACTATATCATACATTAAGGGTTATCATCATAATGTGAACTTAATTTTTTTTATTGCATACTTTATGTATTTGAAGTTTTTTACGACTTCTATAAGTATGTCTATAATTTTTTAAAACTATATTGCATTGGTTATAAAAACTTACGTTTTCACGTTTCGATTTTAAAGATCCTTCAATGATTATACATAGAATCTTGAGTTTGACAACCTTGAATATCAGATGGTAGACACTTAAATTTTTCTAACAAATTGTTTGTCAAGAAATACATATAGATGAAAAACATATGGCAGTTCTCATGAAAACATCAAATAGACCAAATACAAATAAAATATAGATAAAATATAACTACAAATCATACACCTTTAAACATAAAGTTTAGATATAGATAGAGATACATATGGGAAATAGACAATCCAAATGGACCCTAAACTATATGGCTGCTTTGTATTGTATATGTGTCTTAATTAAGTTGTATGAAAACATGCTTGAAAGGTATAATATAAGAAAATTGCTCACTAAGCTAATTATAGCTTACCCTTCTACAGTGAATTATCGCTGCAAGGTTATCTTTGGATCAAGTCAAGACATGGGATGCCATAAGGGCTAAGGGGTATTTCTTCCTTTAAGTAGCTTGGTTTATCTATATGTGTTTTGGATAGCTTAGACTGCTATCGTGTTTTTTTTAGACATGTTATGCTTCGTAGGTCCTTTATTTATTTGTGTAATGATTTTAATCAGTGTTATTATTCCATATTTGTTATTCTGATGGGAATCAGGCTATTAAGGCTTGAGAAGATGCAGTGAGCAAAGCGAAAGAAGCGATAGTTGGACTGGTTGTGATGCACCAAATGGTACCCTAAACACGATAGTCCACCACACTCTATATTAAAGCTTAAATATGACAACCTTAGTTATCCTAAAAAGCTTTGATATCGGGTGTAAGGCGTACCTTCATGATCATAAAGGACCAACTTTGAAACAAGTTGTTTAAGAAGATATTTATGATAGCAGTTAAGAATGTAAATCACAACATAAGCATCTTAAATATAAAAGTCTTACAAAATATTAAAGGGGTATTATCCTATTAAAAGATAAAGTCCATTGATAGTGTCAAAATACCCCTATTTATAATACTTATTGCATATGATTTTATATGGATTTCATGTGAATTTATCAAGAAAATGATAATTAATTGATTGATATTTGATTTTAGGTTTTTAAGGAAGATATTTCATAGATTTAAGGATAATTAAAGCAAAAACAAGATGAAATTTGATAAAGAATGCAAAAGGTTGGTTTTCTATTATACACAACCTTAAACATGGCCATGTAGACGTTGGGGCAGAGCTCTAAAAAGTGACTAGAAAGTGCCTAAGGCTATGTTGGAAAAAAAATGCGACTAGAGAAGACAATGAAGACTTCCCAGAGTGCACTACCCCGAACACAGTCGTGCAGGGGGTGAGGCATTGTCAAAGATGGTTACAACGCTATAAATAGCCATCCCAACCTTTCAAATCTGATCCAAGACACGTTCCATACATCTTTAGACGTTTTAAAAACCTTAGGAGAGGAAAAAGGAAGAACTTCAAGGGAAAAGTGTTGCTCCAACATTTGAAGATCACGAAACAACAAATGGGTTTTATTATACATCATAGTCTATTCAAAAGAGATATATTGGAGATTTACTTAGAAGTCTAAGTTTACAACTAGTCTTTGACTTCATCAAAAAACTCCCAAATCCAAAAGTAGTACCTCTGAAAAGTATCCCCTATGCGTCAACCAAAGGCAAGGGTGCTGCAATAAATATCTATAAGAGGGTAAGCTTTTTTTCTTAGTGAGAATTATTTCTACAAATAAAGTACTTAAAAAAAATATTCAAACAAATTATTTAAACAAGCAAATGAAATGCATCAAACACGTGAGCAAACATATACATGATTTTTTGGAAATTATATGTTGAATGGATTTACCCCTCCATTGGGGGTTAGGTGTTCCGGGCCATAAGGTTATAGTTCACAAATGAAGTTTTTGTAGTTTTTATACAAGCCACTACTAGCTGCTAAAATGTAGTTAATTCGAGTATCTACTCACCATTTTAGTTGGGCGAACACTCGCCATAAAATAGATTTTCGAGTTCTATGGACCTCACTACTATACCCTTGTCCTACCAAGTGTATAATAATTAATGCAACGTGACTCACTACATATTATGTATGAATAATTTTATTTAAGTAATCATGATATAATATTAGATGTTTTAAAAGTGAACATAGAGTTCACAAACATATCATTTGGATACTAATCATATAATGATTATTTGACAATTCCTGCCACGATATGCTTAACATGATTTCAACCATATATGTAAGGCATATGCACTTTCATGTTTTTATCTTTTCCTAAATCTAGTACCTTTATTCTACAAGCAAATCTATAAATACAAAACATAAGAAATAAACTCACTAAGCCATGGTAGCAGAAAGCTCCTAAAAGATAATTTAGTTTAAAAAATTTTAGTCTTTCCAAGTTATCTACAAATTTATTCCCTAAGTAGACTTTACTTGGTGAGTTAATTTTAACTTATTTTGAAAAACTTGTTTTGGCCTTTGTATTTATTAAAATATTAGTAAGGATTTTATAACCAAGTTTTTAAGAAAATTTCATATAACAAAGTATTATCAACATTAAGGTTTTAATAGTAGTTCCATAAAAAAGTAAAGAACTTCTTGGTTAACTTTTGAAAAGTTCTTGTATGTTAACAATATTAAAATCCATGGTGACCTTTGTCTAAATTCTTTGCAAAGCATTTTGTTGATATAAATTTCTAAACTTTAATGAAACTTTTCCTAAGTGATAAAATTACATTTTTAAAGTAAGTTGAGCCTATTTTGCCTTTACTTAAGGAAATTTTTTTTAATTTTTATTAAGACAACATCCAACATGATCATGCATGACATGAGTTTATAGCTAAGTAATATGACAAAAATATTTAATAAGAAAGATGGAAAATATAGAGATAAGCAAATAATAAATATCAAGTATTGAAAGTCTTAGCTTGAATCAAGGCTTCCGGACTTAGACATGGACAAGTCCAAAAAAAAAAAAAAAGAAAATTTGTTTTGACTTGATGATGATAAGTCTAAGACTAGAAAAACTAGTCTTAATATAAAAGCATGGAATAAATAAATAAATTGCAAAGCATAATATATAAATAACAACTATGTTAGTGAGCTTATATGCTCTAAGAAATATATATACACACACACACACACACACACACATAAATATAGTTACTAATATATAGAAGTTAGATTAAAACAATAATTATAACATGTAACAATATAACAATAGTAAAACAACATAATAATAAAATTATATTTATTCATGAATAAGAGCAAAACAAGAATATAGTGTTACTTCCATAAAACACTTAGATGTTTAAAAAACATATACCATGATCATGTTAAGTTACATGATATGGTAAGAAAGTATAGGTAACAGTTTTGCCAAAATTAGAAATATGGAAGGTAGAAAAAGAGAAATTGTTTTGGTATGGAAATGGTAGAGATGTGGGAAGATGAAAAAAAATTGCAGAGAGAAAAGTTGATAGGTGATTTTGAGAGAGTTTTAGTATGGTAAATGAGTGTGTGAAAGAAATGACGGGAGACGGGTTATTTATATAGTTTTATGGAGGGAAAATTATGTGAATAAAATAAAATGAAAAAGAAAAAATAAATAAATGTGTGTGTGGGTGATACATGGCCGACGAAAAGAGAGAGAGTGAGAAAGAGAGTTTTTTTTATTTGTTTTGTATTTTTGTCATTGAAAAGTAATAATTTGTAAGATATTATGCAATTAAAATTGTATGAGAAAAGTAAAAAATAAGAAATAGGTATAGTAGAGCGTAAGAATAGGTGATAGTAAAGTAGAAATAGGTGAATAGTAATGAATAGTGTAGAATAGTACTATGAATAATAGATGAGACAAATTAATACATGTAGTAAAGAAAATACGTGTAATTAAGCTATATATGATATTTTTAGATACCAAAAAATTATAAAACTGATATTTTTGAAATCCTTATAATTTTACAAATCTAATGATGTAATCATAATATTTTTACTGTTTAGTGTACCAGGTCACTATTTTCAAAATCTGATCCCGTTCGGATACAAAACAAACTAAATTTTAACGAATCTGATATTTTTACATTTCTCTATATTATTATGGACTATAATCTACAATTATCTCAGTTATGTTATTTAGGGGTTAAGAGCACGGCATTGCCGGATCTAAACCTACTAGGGTTTGTTATAGATTTGTTGACTTTATGGTTTTCGGTTGACCTTCAGTTTAGGATTTTGGCATAAATCATAGTATAAAATCTAAGGGCTTACACTGGCAAAGTTCCTTATTGAGCTAGTTCAAAGGCCAGTGGCTTTTAACTTAAAGGTCGACGGTATTGCCTTAAAGGCTGGCAATGTTCCTTGCTGGCCTTCATTTAATTTGCTATGTCGTTTTTTTTTTTTGTTTATTTTAATAAGCATTTGAAGATCTATTGTAAATATTCCTGTTGGTTCCAAATGAATAACCAAGAGGGGGAGAGGGTGAATTGGTTACTAGATAAAAATTTTTCTTTTTCTAAAATCAACTAAAGTCATGCCCATTTAGCTAATCAAGCTACAATGGCTTATAAAATCACTTGTAAATAATCAAACTTAATCACAAATATTGTTAATATTAATTATAATACGAATAGACTCAGGTTCAATTAAGTCCACAAAGAGTTAAGCAATTTTTAAAAGTTTATCTTCTAGTTACTCTCTGACTGAGTATCTGAGTAACAATTAGATAAATATGCATGAAATGAAAAAGATAAAGGAAGAGAAGAGTGCAAAATCGATTTATAGAGGTTCCTCATTATGCGTTAGTCCTCTCTTCTAGCTTCAACCTGGAGACTTGCTATTCGACACTAATATGTTCCATTATATCCAATCAGAAAGAGATTACAAATAGTGTCCTCAATTCACTCTGTTAAGCTTTACATTAATACTTAGCTATCTCTGAACTCAGAGTCTACTTATAATCTATCTCACACAATTAATAAAAAACAAATGAGGAATAAAAAATTAAAGTCCTCTCAAATTTCAATACAAGGAATGAAATTATAAGCTAGCAGTATTTATTACAATTGTGAGCTGGAGTAAAATTTCAGAGTAATGATAGCTTCTTTGTATTTTTTATTTTTTTAACTCTTGTTGATATTTGAACTCCAAGACCTCAATGGATAAAGAGATTATTTGAATATTTGAGATGAGATTTGTTATAGACTTTTCTTCTTATTGTTGACAACATCTGCTGATATATTTGTTTAAGGCTTCCAACAGATAAGATCAGGTTGAACATTGATGAAGATCTTGATCCTATTATTGTGCACTTGCTGAGATAACAAATTTCATGTGAATCTGATAGTAAACCGAATATTAATACATATCTTGCTGTAGACAAGTCTTAAAATTGATATTTGAACGTTGTTGGTCATATCTTAATGAGAAATATCCTCTGATACTATTTAAGTTTGAAATAGATTTGTATCCCTTCAAAATTAGCTTGTATCTTACTGTCCTTAAACTTTTATGAATTTGAATTCCTCGAGCTGTTGAAACATGACCTTGATATTTCATAAATAGATAATTTTATTAGATAAGCTTCCCATGATAGATCTGAATTGAATCTTAGACATGTCTTAAAAATTGAACTTGAACATATGAGCTTGAAATTGCTGTTAAAAACTTAAATCTTTAACAATAAATCATTGATGAGATGAAAACTTGAATCCCCTGGATATTTAAACCAACATTGTGGAACATATTCGAATGTATTGCCCAAATACATTTAACTTTAGAGTTGGGTCTTCAATTGATGAAAGAATCAAAGAGAATTCGATCTACCATGTTCTGTTTGTAAATCTCTAGGTGTTATGCGTATAGCAGGTGTACTCTCTGAGTTACTTTATGAAAGTTACAGATTTCTCGACAAGTAGCAGGTCTACCATCTGAGTTACCTTATGAGTGATATTGTCTTATTAAAAAACTTTCCATATAGTTTCTGAATTACTCTATGAGTTGGATGTTTCTTTGAAAAAACATTTACATAGAACTTCTAATCATACTTTATCATAATTTGTGTAACTTGATAACTACACACTCAATAAATTTGTTAGTAAACCTTTATCCTTTTGTTATCATCAAAACTAATATTGAGAGAAACTAACAACTCCTATGTAATGAGTTTTAGATAGACTTGGATATTTCCAAACTTAATTGAAGTTTTCTCTCTAATTTTCTATACTTTTATCAATCCTTGGATTGTGGCGAGTTATTATTGTTCTTATCAATTCTTAATCGGATTGTGGAAAACAAACTGTTATCTCTATTTCGTGGGTCATATCGATGTAGGATTAACATAATTCGGGTTGATTTTAGTGCATAATATCCATTGTCAACGCTGTTCATATCCTTTTCTTGCATCATAAATCAATATAATAAAAACCCCAAAAATACAAGTTTTCTCTAATTTGTGATTCATGGCATCTAGTAAATGTAGGAACATCATCTTTTTGGTATCAGAGTTGCAGAAGTGTGGTGCGCCCATAACCCATAGGTCCTAGGCTACAACAACGGGACAATCGGTAAGTGTGAAGTTACGATCTTTTACGTTGTTATTGAGTTATCTCGCTGATTGTGAATTGTTGGTGGTATTATTGCTGGTTACTGTTGAGATTAAGAATAACGATTTTTGTGTATCGAATGCAATTTGGAAGTGTGTGAGATTGAATCTAAGGATTAAGTCATGGTTGTGTTATAGTGTGTTGTATATGTGTGAGATAGGAATGCTTGGTATCTTGTGTTGTCTGTGATTTGGAGGAATTCGAAGATTGTTAATTATGTCGAATGATAGTAGGAACACGAACTCTGGGAATGATGGTAATAGCCAAGTTGGAGGAAGTTAGGGTCATCGTGCTGTAGGTGGTCGAAGATCATTAGAAGAGCAGTTATAAGATTTGAACACAATTTCACTAACATGGCGACACAAATGGATCAAATAGCTCTAGCTTAATAGCCAGTGATCAACCAACAAGCACCACTACTAGCGATTAACCAACACAAATGAATAGTTAATGCACGTATATCGCATTTTTAAAACACGATATACATGTGCATATAGCAACTATAAAACGAGATATATATTTGACGTATGTAGCAATATCCCGATTAGTAATCGCGATATTAGTACAAAATACGTATATCGATATTAATAATAGCGATATTGCGACCGTAGTCAAACATTAAATCACGATTCTTTCACGTGATTTTTATATAAAATTGCATATCCTGTTTTTTAAACACGATTTTGCAACTGAAAATTGGTAATTAATTTCATCTAAACGGTATATTAATAATTATTTTGTATAGAAACCTTAGACATGTATTGGACTCTTCTATGTGGTAGAATATTGGTATAAAAAGTAGCTAGGACCAATTGTATATAGAAATATATGCTTTTTTTTTAATTAATCTTTTAATATAAAAATGTATCATTGACATGTAGTTTTATTTTTATGTATGTAATATTAAATTTGTGAGTTAGATAACTCAAATTATAATAAAACTCGAATTTAGTTTTGTAAATTACACTAATAACTTGAGTTTAAGCTTGATTTTTCAGTCGGATTAAATTTAAGTGAAGATTAAACTGAAGTTGAGTAACATATTGGGCTGATTCTAATGCGTGTCTCTACATTTTCCAATTCCCATAATTGGTTAAAAATTAACATTATTACCATAACATTACTTTGTTATTTTTCTTAAAAACATGTATATTTTTCTATTGTTGTAGTCCAAAATCTTTTCCAATAGCGCAGCTCTTATATAGGAAAGAGCTTCTTCTTGAGTATGAGATATTTTTCCCATTTTAAATTACTTGTTGCGTCGCACTTGTTTAGTTAGCTAGGCAGGTAAATTTAAGGTTGATAATTTAACATCTCAACACAGGCACATAAAATTAAGGTTGTTAATTTGATATCTAACTCTGAACATATTATGATATGGTGATATGGTTTCAAATGGATTTATACAAAAAATAATAATAATAATTTGTCACTATTAATAAACAAGATGGGCTGATTTAAATTTAGGGATAATGACAAAAATAGTACTTGAACTTTCATAACAAGAACAATTAGGTATTTGGAGTTTAATTTTGAATAATTTGGTATCCAAACAAAGTTTTTGTTGATTTTTTTCATATCTATAATTTGGTTTTAACAATTTCGGTATTTGAACAAACTTTTCGTGAACTTTTTTCATATCTCATTTCACTTGTTTCAGGTATGAAAAAAATCAATAAAAACTTTATTCAAGTATCAAAATTATCAAAACCAAACTTTAGGATTGAAAAAAGTCAACAAAAACTTTGTTCAAGCATGAAATTTTTTAAAACCAAACTTTAGGTACTTAATTATTCTTTTTGCAAAAGTTTATGTATCATTTTCATCATTAACCCTTAAATTTATATGTAATTATCTTCCAATATAGGTTTACTATCTAAAACTACTTATGAACCCATTTAATAGAAATAGACTTGACAAGCATATTCAAATATAATACTTGATTCCATTTTATATTAAGGTAGTGTTTGGTTACAAGAACATAACAAAATAAGGAGGATTGGGCATTACATAATAAGTACTGGATAGTACATATTCTCTTTTACTATGTTTAGTATGCAGATACTAGATAACACATGACAAAACTTTAATTAAGAGATTTTATTTTGTCCAGTTCTAATATTTTTGTGCCATAAAATATAAGGGAATAAAAATTGTAACTTTTTTCCAGTCTCATGAAAGGAGTTTTGTTCAGTCCCAAATATGTTTTATAAACCAAATTGATACAATAACTTTTATTCAGTTCAATCCTATGAAAAATGGTGTAACCAAATGCTACATAAGACTTATAATTATCATAATCTAATTTTGTACTCTATTATTTTCTTCTTATAATCTATTCTCTAATATTTAATAATTTAATCCTCTTGCCCTTCACTATCCATTACTAAGACTTTGCTATTGGTCTTTTTAGTTATCCTTACTTATAGCGTGTTTGGTACCTTACAAAAGATAGAATACGATGGAAAGAAACTTGTGGAAATGTTTTCTTTGTTTTCCGCCCAATTTTGGGCAAAATATTTTTTTTAGACAATAATGGAAATGTTTCTCCACTTTCTGCTACTTTCTTCTATAGCCAGACACACACTTTTCGCTAGTTTTCGTTTCTTTCTGCTTGTGCGAAGCACATTGTTACTTTCTAACATAATTTTGTTCTCATGCACTTTTTATTATTTTTTTTTCTAGTGTTCTCAACCACATTAACTCTATAAAACTTCATAGCTAGCATATGATACTTATCTTTGTTTTTATTAGATGTATTTATACATTTAGTATAGAAGTAATAGAGTATTTTTGCAAGTATTAATATAATTTTCAATCTAATATTTATTATAAATATTAAATTAATTAAAAATTAGACAATCATGCTATATTTCTTAAACGATTTCTTTTAATTTGTAAATGGACTGAACTTAGAGAGATTTGGATGGGCTAGGTGCCTTTGATGCAGTGAAAGATTATGAAAATTATCATGTTTTGTTAATTCGCATATGGATACCAAAATATGATCTTCAATTGTCTGTTAATTATGTGAATATGTAGACAAACGACATCCAAAATTGAAAACAGTAAAGGAATTCAAAATTTGGGAATAAAATAAGCAAAAGCAACTAAAAAAATGATATTATTGATGAAAACTGATTTGTTCATTATTTAAGGGCATACATTTATATGCAAGCTCGAAAGTTGCCAAACATGGAATAGTCTTAAAACTTACATACACAAAGTAATTAAAAGGATAAATAAAACGCCATAAACAACAAATAAAATGAAATTTTTTGTAAAAAATTATAATACATCTAAAACATTCCCAAATAGAAAAGTTGTCTCTTTCAGAGCATAAACGATGTAATTTGCCCCAAAAACAGACATTGCTTATCACTCGTAAGGCTTGAAATTACAAAATTTCAATAGTCTATCTTTGTCCTATTTTTCCATGTAGTTGTTAGCTATTTCTTCCACTTTACCAACCTACCTTTTTTCTTTAAAAAAAATTGACCAAAGTACAAATTATACAAAAAATATTACACAATATTTATATTACGTATGGGTATAGCGATACCTAATTTTTAAAGTATATCGTATTTATGATGTGTGATACAATGGTGATATTTAACGCACTGATGGTTAGGTCTGTGAAAATGTTGGGAAGGTACATGGTGAATCCATGAAAATATTGGGAAGGAGATAATTTCTTATTTACTAACTTATTTAAAAATAATTATATAAATACAAATTAGATAAAAAATTACATTAATACTATTGTAATATTGCATTTCGAGAGTATGATACACGGTTTACATGAATATCGCATACCTTAATTATGATGTTATGATATAAGAATAATGATGTATCACATCATAAGTATAACTATAACATGTAGCCATTGAAGTGCGTGAGAAGGCAAAAACTCAAGGAAAAAGGTTAGTTTAAAAAATTCCTTGACTTTTACGGGAGCTTTTGATCTCTCTCTACTTTCTACTCTCTTTGCATCCAATGAGCTATCACGTCACACAGACCTTTTCTCTACTTTTTATGGTTTCATTGCCATGTACCTTCCTAACAAGGCCAGTACATGTATGCCCTTTTACTTTAGAAAAAAATTATCAAGATTTAAATTATGCAAAAAATATTATACAATTATTATTGTTGTATTGCAAATCAATAATGTGACACCCAATTTGAAAAGTATTTTACATTTATAATTTGCAATACAATAGTGATGCTTAACACGTGAATGGTTGGGATCCTTGAAAATGTTGGGAAAGTATATGGTGGATACATGAGAATGTTGGGAAGACACATGGTTTTGAAACCATAGTCATGAGAAGAAAAGTAGAGAAAAGGCATAGGCGATGTGACCACTCATTGAATGTGGAAAGAGTAGAAAGTAGAGAGAGCTAGAGATATGAAGCTTTTGTAAAAGTTAAGGCTATATGTTATAGTTATACTTTTATCATAGGTTTACAATGTGATACATTATTACTTTTATATTGCAACTAGAGTATGCAATATTCATATAAATTGTGTATCTGCAGTATAGTATAGTATTTATGTAATTTCTTTTATCTAGTTGGTATTTATGTAATATTTTTTAAATGGATCGGTGAATAAAAAATTATCTCAATTTTGGATCCTCTCTTTCTCTTAACAATATTTTCGGAACAAAGCTTATAGAAATTAAGAGAAGGTCTAGAGAATCTAATTTCTTTCTCCAAAATAACAGTCAAAATAATTATTTTTTTCCATCAAAGTTGGATAATAAATCGTACATATAATATACACATGATAAGTAAGACTTAATAATCTTTTAACACGTAATTGTGTATATATTTGATGTGTGCTACTTATCCAATCTTTTTTTTTCTTGTCTTTATATTGATTGGGAGATACCACTTGCTGTTATATCTTCCACAAAGGGGTATATAGTATAATAAGTTTTTAAAACATAATGACTCCTACTATACAGAAACTCTCTTATATATACATAGACATGGTAAATGGTCATGTCGTGCCGTTTGTGTGCCAAATTTTGCGTGCTTTGTGTGCTGTATGCCTTGCTTTGCATGCTTTTTTTTTTTTGCATGCCCTGTAGTGCTGACTCATTTATTCGCATGCCGTGTCATGTACCTCTACGTGCCTTTAATCGGGTCTTGTTTTACACAATTTATATGGTTTTTGGTTTATTTGTTTTTTGCACTTGCGTTCTTTTTCCAAAGGTTTATTGGTTTCTCAGAAATTTGATTATGAAAATTACTCAAATAAGTTATAAAAATTTTATAATGTAAATATAATAAATTAATGTTTACATTTTATATAAGTGTAATCTAAATAAAGAATAATATCACCCCATTCATTTTATTGATAACATGTAATTAAATACTATTTGAAAAAAAAATACAAAATTATGATATTCCAAAAAAATATGGGGAATGAAGATTTTAGCCGCTTTGCTGACTACCTTGATCATCTACACTACCAGGGAATGATGTCGTGGTGGTTGTGGATGAACCTCTGGTTGGTAGCCCGCCCATCAGAAGAATTCTTCTTGAAATTTGATAACTTGATCATACATAGAATTGGTACGTTGGAGTACTTCGCTATGACTTTGGAGCATTTGGTAAAGGTCTTGAAGCGTTGTACGCTAACCTTCAAGTATTTGGTTCTGATCTCCGAGCATTTGATTATGTCTTTTAATAAGTTCCCCTTGCTCATTTTGAGCCTTTTGAATTTGATCCAAATGTTCCATTATATAACTCATACCAAACCTACTATGATCGAGATCTTCTTGTTGATTGGTTCTATCCTTCCTTGTCAATTGGTTCACCATGCCAAGGTAGGGTTAATCCTTCGATGTTGAACTTCATATCCACCCCAATATCATCTCTCTAATCTTGTTGCGGTTGTCCTTGACCTCAACCACCACCCCTAGCCCTATGGTATTGGTTGTTTTGGGGATCAAACATGAAATACATTTTTCATTGGATGTCGACTTTTTTGAATTTGCCATTCACTTGTGTTGTAGCATAACTTGTAAGGTCGAATCCATATGCAGTGAGAATGATTGTTATTAACCTTCCATATGCTAAGTGAGAATCTTTTCTTCTGAACACCCGTTGGAAAGTTTGAATGACCACTTAACCAACATCCAACAATCGATGCTGTAATATTGCATCTATTAAGAACACGTCATCAATAGTCAAGTAGTTTGTGTTCCTCTTTTGGCACATGTCGTAGAATACCATATGATGTATCAACCGATAGATTTGGGTGAGGTCAATTTGATTTATATGCTTGAGATGATCAGTAATAGTCTCACCTTCATTAATAGGAGCACCACAAATTTAGAGGAATATGCCTCTTGAATCCCAATTGTTATCCATCTTTGCACCCATGTTGTTTAGATGCAATGAATGGTTGATGGCATCTAACTTGATGCGGATCACAACATTGAAAAGATAAGTTATCACCATTGATGGACTAGATTGGTTAGTTTCAATCTAGGGAGTGAAAGATTCATCCTCCACAACTTCTTTTGCATTCGTGTTGGAATGGAATATTTGAGAAAGGTCAGGATAAGTCACACTAGAAAACTAAAATGGCGGCAATAACCTGGTGGTAGCAAGAGCATGATTGAAGTTGTAGACACCATTCAGCGATTCCCAATCATAATCCTTTCCCAATAAAACGGGTCGAGTGAAGAACACGTTTTCGAACCGTTCTCTCATTTGAACTTTAGGAAAGTGGAGATCAAATGGATTGGGAGGAGATGCTGATGGATTAAGAGAAGGTGATGGTGTATAGAGATGATGGCAACGTTTTGATTGTTTCTTACTACATCTATGTTGATGAGATGATTCTCTATAATCTTCTATGGTTTATATAGGTTTTTTCTAGTATGAATATGTAGTGAGAAGGGTTTTCTGAAGAAAAAAAGAAAGAATAACGTGTTTAGAGTGTCACGACTCCAAATATGGGGTCTAGTAGGACTTATCTAAAGCTATCATATCACGTGTGCACCCGTAACTTGATGGCTGCCTTGTATGTTAGAGTGTACAAGACTCTATTTATTTATCAATGTTTATCATATAAATGATATAATATATTATAGGATTTCAACTATGGAATCCGATTTTCCAATTTCTACCAAGATCGTAGAGAATAGGTATCCCCTACTAAATAGTGAAAATGGGTTTCAAACTACAATTTACAAATTTCAACATTATAAAATTTATCTAGTTTACATTCTAAGTTTACCATATCCTATATCTCTATCGTCAATAGAGTTCATTGGAGAAGCTTTCTTCACATATTCCTAGCCCAATCCCGACTAGTATTAATCCTGCATAAAAACTGTTGGGGGTGAGCGAACCACGGGCTCAGTGAAATAACCTGACCAGATCACACATCAAACAATAGCAACCAAGTATAATTATCAATCATATGTAATACAACAATCAATCATATGCACATTACAAGTTTGGATGATCTAGAATCTAAAACAGGATGAAGATTTACGCCCTCTTCATCTGGGTTGAAGGAACTCGATACTATGGCCCACCTACCAGGAGAAACTAAGTATACAGGAATGCCAAGATCCTCATTGTAACTATCTCTTTACAATTTAGGCACTCAATTCCTATTTTAACCTTAGAAACTCCACTAAGTGTTAGTCATTTCATAGTGATACCATAGGCGGCGTCCTTCATTTCCAATTAGTTCCCATGGAACCGACGAAACAAAGGTAAGCTTGCGTAGAACTAATAGCCTCTTGCCTAGAAAAACCAAGCATTACCAGCGAACCGAAATACTAACACGTAGTAGGCTGCCACTTCTCCAAATGCAGTTTATGCAAATCGTGTAATGCGTGTTCGTTTCTTTTATAGTACTAGTAGTTGTTAATCCAGTTTAAGGCGATCATACGATTTACAGACAATCATCAACATGCTTCATATAACATTTATCATACAATAGAATTATCACTTATATTATGATAATTTGCCATTCAATCATACACCACACATCATGCATTATCCCAATCCCGCATGCATATCAATTGATTATATATATATATATATGTATTATTCCAAATGCAACTATACTACAAGCACAAACAATGTGATAAAGTTAAGTAACTCACCTGTGGTCCTTGCTAAATTGTTGGATAAGCTACAGGAAGTTCGGGGATTGATTTATTTTCCTATGAAAGGAAATAATAGAGATTTATCATTGGGCTGTTTCTATAAGAGAAGTCTTCCTAGAATTAAAGGTGTTGATCTCTATCATCGGATATTAGATTAAGTCTGTTATATTAATTATTGTGTCGTTCAATACTTTAATTGAATTCCTATAGGTGATTAACTATTCTGTATCGATAATTGATACAGTTTTTATTAAGGTTTTAATCCTTATAGTAGTGAATCTTTATTTATTATTTGTTTTCATTTTACTTCTCTCGGTTTTAATTGCTATCTATATTTTTATTTAAGGGATTTGTCTTTCCTAAAGTTCTACTGCTTTTAGTAGAATGTTTTTATTTATTAATTCTTTGCCCGTCAACCTTATTTGTCTTTCAAATTGGTATTTTTATTTATTTAAGGGTATGTTCTAGTATCTAGATCTTTCAAAAGTTATAAAACCGTATTTAGATATATCAATTTTTTTTATTATACTTCAATTTTATTTTTATTGCAATACCAACTAAGTTTAATACCATAATATTATCGGTAATATTAGTATTGAATAATCAATATATTAATATTAGTATTAAATACAAGTATAAGAATAACAACAATTTTCATACTATTAGTAAATAATAACATTAGTAACAAAAATGATAATAGAATTGATGATAATATAAGTTTAGTGACCTTACCATAAATAAATACAGTATTAATGATTCTAATGAAAATATCAATAATACGGAATACTATAAACAGTAGTAATAATAATGGCAATAATCATAACTATATTAATAGAAATAACAGTAACATTAATATTGTTTTAAAAGTGAAAACTGAGTGAATTTCTATTTGTGATTTTTTATTCGTTTTAAATCCGATTTCGCTGTATAAGTAGTCGATTTGGTTGTACTCGAAGAGTACTTTCTAGTAATGGAATTATTTTCAAGAAAGGAGACTTGTACAATTTTTAAATTTATGAAACACATGCATAGGTTTCAAGTGAATCCTAATAACTATAGTCAAAATTTGTTTTGATAATATCTAACTCATTTCTAGCCGTTTTGGACAAATAGATGGTCATTTTCATAGTATTTTCCGAGTCCAATCCATTGATAGGGTTGTTTTCATTAAACAGGTCATTAAGGGGATGAAAAAGGCAAGAACAACCCGCTCTATTCGTATAAATCTGGTAGCAGTAATTTAATTTTTGTTTTTGCAATATCTAATTTGTTTCTTATTTGTTTTTAACAAATAAATAGTCGATTTCATAGGGTTTTTCATGTTCTTTCCATTGGTGGGGTCGTTTTTGGCTTATAATAAACGCATAAATACAGTTTATTCAATCTTCCTAGGGATATACATGAGTAATCTAAAGTTCAACTTAATTTGCTGTAATTGAAGTGTGGTTTTGGTTTTTCCTTTCTAAGACTTGAATTTTTATACTTAAAAATCTTCAAGTTCATGTGTTTATATCCTAAATAGTCTAGATAGCATAAATACACTATTAGACTAATCTTGATAAATTTATAAGACAAATTCCTATAAATCAACATAACGAATATTTGAACTTAATATAATTCTTATCTTGATTGGATAATAGATGGGGTCTAGCTCCTCCTTGGTGAAAATAATGATCTAAAGAGGGTAAGAAAATGAGTAACTAAGGAAAAATTAATCTAGCTAAATTAACATATATATATATATATATCTATTTTATTTCTTACCTTGTTGATCTTGAGTTCTAGCTTGGTGTCATGACAAACTAAGAGTTATTGGGTTGGTTTTTTATGTTGTTGGAGGAAGGAATTTAATGTTCTTAATGTGTTTGGTATGTAGATGGAATATAGGAAGTAAATTAGAGGTTTATGTTCTATTTTGGAATGTATTCAAGGTTGTCTTGGTGCAAATATCACGAGGAGAAGAGGCTGGACGCAACTCCTTTTGTTGTTAAGATTTCAAATTGTTTTTGTAGAGTTTTTAAGCTAATTTTGTGTCAAACTTAAGGCTTTATATATGTACTAAGGTTAGGCTAAAGTTAGGAGGCTTAAAGAGAGTATTTTAGGCTTGGAAAATGCAAATTTCTGTTGATGTTTCTCGAGTGGAATTTCATGCGAATTTGAAGAAGATTTTTGAACGAATTTGCATGAAATTTATGGTTGATTTCAAGAGGTATTAATTGTGTTTGTTTAGTAGTCAATTAAGGTTGTTCATGTGTGTAAAATAGGGGCTCAACTTGCAAAAAAAATGGGTCAAAAGTTGAGCTAAATCAGAGGTTGAAATTGTAATTTATGCTGTAGTTTTTTGTTGCTGTTTTCCACCCGCCGTAGCATCTTCAACATGGATTTGGACAAGGTTTTGGAGCTTTGTTTGATTTTTATTTGAACTGAATTTCTTCTTTATTTAATGGAGATCCTAGCTGGTAATTTGTGGTTGGTTCGGATGCTATTTTCATGTTTGAAAATTTAACTCAAATGTGAACATATTTCTTGTTGTTTTCCTCTGCTGCAGTTGCTGGTTCCGAATTTCAAGGCCAATTTGCAGCTAAAACACAAGTTGAATTGAGCTGAGTTTGTTGTGCATTTAATGTGGATTATATGTGGAGTTTTTGTATTGGTTTGTATGTCATTTTCTTTTGGAATTTGTGTATTCAAATTGGGTAAATGTGTTGGATGTGAATGCTGTAATTTTCTTTTGAATTTCCTTCTGCTATACCGTTCCTCTATTCCCATGCGTGGAGAGGAATTATGCCCGTGTCTTTTGCTTGTTCTAGCTGGGGATTCAGCGCGTGAAGCTCCTTCGTTCGTGCGTAGAAATTCTGTGCGTGGAGCTTCAGCAGCTGATTCCTTTATTGTTGCTGCTGCTGCTGCTTGCTTGGATGTGCTGCTCTGTTTTCTATCGGAGGATTGCTTTGTTACGTGAAGGTTGTGCTAGCAACTTGCTCGTGTTGTGCGTGGGAGAGGAGCAGCTGCAACGTCTGTAATTTCCTTGTGCGCGGAACTTCTGCAGCACGTGGGAATCTTTTGTTCGGTCTTCTACTGCTGCTTCAATCGTCTATGGTTTCCTTTCTTGTAGCAGGTGTTTGTGATTTCGTTTGTAGCGCGTGGGATAAATTCCTTCAATTTGATTCTTCCATCCACAACTTGCTTGGTGCTGCGATTAAATTTAAATATATATATTTTTTATTAATTATTTAATAGTTATTAACTAAAATATTTTTACTAATATTAAATTATAAACGTATGTCTATAACCGTTACGTATGAGTTTAATCGAGATAAAATTACCTAAGTTACTACAGACACTCTAGATTATTTATCTATTCAAATTTTTAGTTTAAAGTTTACACAATTAGTTATTTTTAGTATTTTAACTGACACAATTAAATTTTCCAAATTCAATGAATTAAATTAGGAACCAAGTCCTAATAAATTTAGAATTTCCTAATAAGTATAACGGTGGATTTATAATTTTTATTTTAAATTTAGATTAGCTATTGTTGATCGGTATCAGTATCTATTATGTTTTTATAATCCTAGTAATTCATCTTTGGATTATTGTTTTACACCGCTGAGTACTATTAATAGATTATATTTTATCGATTTTCAAATTTAGAACTACTTTTAATTATATCTTGAATTATCAGTTCAAGATACGAAATCTTGTTTTTGTTATCAATTAAAGTCAAAGAAATTTTTATTCAGGTTTTTTAAGCTACGAATGAGTTTATTACAATTCATAGATCAATTCTAAGATTTTTGTTGAACATACATTTGATATTAGCTTCACATTTACCAATTTGTTCATTTTCTAATTATGAAAATTATTGAAGGTTACATTGGCAACTCAGGATTTTAATTTCTAAAACCTCTAAATCTTTTAATTAGAATATTCATGTAATTTAAATATTTACGTAAGATCTAGATTCTTAGATATTAATCTATTTGTGAACTTATCGTATCTTTTGTAATTCTAATGATTTGTCTTTATTCTATAATTTTTATAACTTGTAGGTTCTAAAAATTATTTATCTGTTATTGTGATTTAAATTTAAGGTTAACTATGATTTCTTCTTGAACTATTGATCATTTTGCCAAATATCATGTTTTACTATATAGGAGTTATTTATATTAATTTGTTAATAACAATATATTTTTGTGTAGTGCTACTTAATATTGTTAACCGATCGAAAATAGTTTGAACATTATTATTTTATTATTTAACAAGTGTAGGATTTATTTTCTAAGTATTGAACTTAAGGAAAAATGATTCAGTAATTTATATTAACGATTGGTTTATCGTTGTTTTATAAATTATTTGAGATCATAGAAGTTACAGTTTGTATTTCGAAAAATTTTTATTTGTAGAGATTCTAATCTTTCTAACTATAATCAAATTCATTCATATTTTGACATTTTTAAATCAAGAAAAATTTGGAGTAATTTTTACTACTTGTTCCAGATATTCTATATATTTCTATATTACATTTTTAGTATTTGTTGAATTCAAGTTATGTAAAATTAAGGGGATTACAGTAGAGTGAATTGGATGTGGGCAGACTTTTGAATGTTGGACCAACGTATGCACATTGATGCCCAACATTTAAGTTTTTTTTACTGTTTGGGCATCAACATGCACATTTTAATCCTTAATGTACACATGTTAGAGACTAATGTTAAAAAAAATTTGAATGTTGGGTATGAAAATACTTAAATTGAAAACCAACGTGTGTACATTGTGCCTAATGTTAAAAAAAAAATTAATGTAGGCACCAAAGTGCCTACGTTTGGCTTCAAGTGGGTATGTTGGTGCCAAAATATTTTTAAGAAATTCATCCAACATGCCCACTTTAGTATATAAAGTGGGCACACTCATTTGTGCCCAAAATTTTATAAAAAAATTATAACATGCTCACTTTAGAAGATCAACATGGGCACCTTTGATTTCTCGCCCAACAAAGAAATTGGACAGGTAATCAACGTGCACCCTTTTAGATTAGAATTGCTTACATTGGCTACTAATAATTAAAAAAAAAATCACTAAGGCTAACGTGGCCACGTTACGTAAAGAGGTGGCCACGTTGGGGCCTAATGTGTGCACGTAGCCATGTTGTTATTTGCAATATATAAAGTGCCGATCATTTTGTCCAAATCACAATCACACTTATGATCAAGTTTTTTAGCTTACAAGGGTTTTCAACTAAGATCCTTAACTAGTTTTCTCCCTCGATACACTTGGTTTCTCCCTATGTTATCCTCAATTATTGATATAGCCAGAAACAACAACCTTATCAATTTGCCTAACCTCAATAAGTATAATGACTCATGAATTTTTTGTAATAAATATGCAAACACTTTGTAAGAATTCAATATCTTGATGAATTAGATAGGGAACCCTAAATATTTGATACCTATGTCCTCGCCACTGATGCTTGTATATATTCTTGACAAGAAACAGTTGGAGTAGGGTATTCACAATCTCCTTCGGTAGTCACACAACCACCTTCCATAGCAAGAGAGAATGATGGAGGCGTAACTTTTCATTGTTTTTATTTTTTTCTTTGTTATCATGACTAGACAATTAACTATAATTATTTTTTATTTGTAGGCAACAACTAGCTGTCATCTTGACCAAACAATCATTCCTAATATAGAGTAATAATGACTTTGCCATGACCAACGGTTCTTCGAGATGTCTTAGGAAGAAGACAACACATGTTTGGAAGTATTTTATAGAAACCAAAGAATCTAATTTAAGCTGAAAATCTATTAAATATGCCATTTGTCAAACTTGTGGTAATAAGTTATTGTGTAGGTCCCACAATGGCATGAGACACTTGAATAAGCACATAAAAGCACACATGTCCAAAGGGCATGTTGTGGTAGAGGACCCCATCAATGATAATAGCTCCCATATTGAGCATATTGATCATACAACATGGCAATTTAATAAGCAAGATGTACGAGACCAATTAGTGGAATGGATGGCAGCTACAAATATATCATTCCATGTAATCAGTCATGAAAAATTCAACAGTTGGAGTATGAGAGCCTTGTAATCCCTATACCAATATGCGGGCCGACAAATATTAAAAAATTACATGACGAGCTTTTTTGAGAAAAGGTGTGAAGCTCTGAAGGACGTTTTTTCAAACCTTCCTTCCAGGTATGATCCTCTAAAATAATCTATTGTTTATGTAAATTTTTAGATCATAAATTGGTTTACAATGTTTACTTTCAAGTTTAAATAAGGTAGTTGATTTTGCTTGTGCAATGTCTCCCTCACTTTAGACGTGTGGAAATCTCCTATCAATGATGTATAGCCTAGTTATATATGCGTAACTGCTCACTAGATAGATGAACAATGGTTAATTCAGAAGTTGATTATTGCTGTCAAGCCGTTATGGGAGAGACACATCGGTCAGTTAATAACAATTAACATCTTGGAAGCCATCTAGTCTTATGGTATACAAACTATATTTAGTACATCATTTGATAATGCATCAAACGACACTACTTCCATTCGTTATCTGAAGTAGTCATTAAATCCGATGTGCGATGAAAAGTTCTTTCATGTCCGATGTGTCTACTATATTATTAATTTAGTAGTACAAGCATGCCTTGGGGCTTATGGCCTCGACATACATATTAAAAGATAAGATATGCAAGTTTTGTGAAGATTTAAACATATGTATATGGAGTTTGTCAAGGCATACCGTTTAGAGTAAAAGCTGTCAGCACTTGATTGTGTAACTAGGTGGAATTCTACTTTCGAAATGCTTCATCGGCATTGAAGTGCAAAAGGACTGTAACTCATTTGTACAGTACCTTAATCCCTCTAATCCTAACATTGGTTTAATGGATAGTCGGGATTGACAAATAATGCATGTACTTAAAGAGATCTTGAGGGCATTTTAAGGCCTAACATAACATTTATCAAGTTGCTACTACCCCACTAGCAACTGGGTACTCCTTCCATGGTTGACATATTGGACGTGTTGAGTAACTACAGTTCCGATCCTGATCTAACCGCTACTGTGTCTGCAATGGATAGTAAGCTCCACGATTATTTTGTCCCTCTTCCTTCACTCTTCCATATTGCAATAATGCTATATCCACAGTATAAGTTTCGTGCAATTGAAGTACTCATCAAGAAATTCTATAAGAATATTGTCGTGGCCGATCTAGAATTAGAGCCGTAAGTCTTCATACTGTAGCAACAAATTTGCTCAAAGACTTGCATCGGTGTCTTGATCAGAAGATGAATCCACCACCACCCCAACCATAACAATCTAGTAGTCACTCATCATGGGATTTTTCAAAGAGAAGTAAATAATTGCTCAGAATGTTAGGATTAGTTGTGCGGCTTCTCAGGAAATCTTTAGTGAAATGCTAGTATATGAGGTCTAGCAACTTGATGAGGAGGAATCGGAAGACAGAGGGGGAAACGAGGGAGATAATTTCACTATCCTAAGTTGGCGGAAGAAGATATTAGCACGGGATGTTTTGGCTTATCCGGCTTCAACATTTTCATCAGAGTCAGCTTTTACTATTGAAGCATGTGTGTTCTTAAAAGATTGGTCCGATGCCATTAGCAGGAAGCAAATGGACCTACACTTTTGATGGCTCGAAGACAATGACTTGGGATTAGGAGAGTCTTTGTCACCATAGGATTTACTGCAATAGATACAAATAGAACGATGGGGTGAGGCTGGACTTAGAGGGGGTTTCTAAGAGGGTGTATGTGGTTGATGAGATATTTTTTTAATCTTTTTGTAAATTTTTTTGTGGTTGAAAGGTTTTATTAATGAAATTTAATTTTCTTTCGATCCCAACATATTTATTATTTTCATTTATTTAATAATTTATAATTATTTTAAATAAATTAAGCAAGCAATTAAGCATGTTTACATTTAATATAAATTAATTAATATTATAATATTATTTGATAATTTCATTTTTTTTGTTTCCTAAAAAATTTTGAGTAAAATGTTAAGTAACACAATTGAAATCATTTTAAAAAAATTAAATATACTAAATCTATTATATTTTTTTAAGAAGATAAATATATTTAATTGAATTAATGAAACAAAATAATTTATTTATTTAAATACAATTTACAATAAATAAAAAAATAAATCACCATTTCTTATATTATTATTTAAAAAAAAAAGCCCGCATGCTAGTTTGCGTGTAGGGATGTAAGCAGGCGGGTTTTTATAGGGTACCCGACCCGTCCAACCCGATAAATACCCTATAGGGTTTGGGATGAGTTTTGGGATCAATAATAAAACTCTAGGGGGTTTTGGGACGAGCATAAAACCCGTTGGGAAACCCGAGCCCGTTTAAATATAAAATATATATATATTATGTTTAGCCTCAGTCTCTGAAATTAACCAGCTATGCTCCATTAAATGTAAAGCTATTTTTTTTAATTAAATCATTTAGAAAAAGTAAAAAACCCTAGGACAATAGACTAATACTCTATGGTCTCCACTTTTAGTTTTGGTCTTGGCTCACTCTCGTCAAATTCAAGCCTCTCACTCCCATTGCCGTACTGTTTCATTCAATGATTTTCTTCTCATGAAAATGATTGAGATTTTATAAAGAGGATTGCATGAGTAATTATAAGAGTTTTTTTCTTGGCCTATAAAGTGGGAACGGATTGGAAATAGAAAAAGATGAAAAAATTTTATAATGATGTTTTTAAATATTTTATTATGTAATGATTCTAATTTTATATCGGGTTTCGGGTTCGGTTCGGGTACCTTATAGGGTTTGTCTAGCGAGTTTTGGATTAATGGACAAAAACTCTATAGGATTTGGGACGGGTTTTGGGAATCCTATTGGGTATCGGATCCGAGTTTGGGTTTTAGAATACCCGTCCCAAACCCGTCCCGATTGCATTCCTGTTTGCGTGCCATACCGTACCAGCCCACTTATTTTGCTTGTCGTTTGGGCGTGCTCGTACCTTTATCTTTTTTCTTTGCATAACATGCTAGGCCCAACGGCACACGTGTACTGTGGTCCATTTAGCATGCCAATGATATCCCTAATAATTTCATTGGTAATAGGACGACTACAGATGATATGCATTTTATATCACGAAAAGAACAGGACCGACCATGTCCAAAGAAAGTAGCAGCTTCATCAATAGCAGTAACAGTAGCAGGTGGTCTCTCCATGGACAGACGGCTCTTGTTACCGGTGGAACCAAAGGAATAGGGTTTGTTCACGAACACTTCTTCTTAGTGTTTTCTATTCAAGCTTTTGATACGTTAAGATTGTTTTTTGGAACTTACTTCAGAAATTATTTATGCTCAGAATTTTAGCATTGTCAAGTACTAATGGCTCAAAGTTAAGTGCCTATGGTCATAAATGATTTTAGCTGCAAGTAATAACCTAACGTGAGAGGTAATAAACTTGAATTTTATTCTTAAAAGGAAAAATCCATTTCCTTTAGTTTCCATTATCCATTATTTCAGTCGTGCTATTGACCATCTTCATGTTAGTCGCAAATCACAACGTTTAAGAAAAATTCTATATTCCTCCTAATCTTTGTACAGATAAGTACCGCCAGCTATTAAAGGATTCAGATTTCTATATAGTCGTAACTGGACCATTAAAATAACTATTGGGGTGAATGGTTGTGCCACTATTTTTCTATTGCTAAATTTAATAATGTTTTTATGAGATTACGTTGATAACATTCGACAATTGTAAAATTTTAGTTATAAAATACATTTTTCTGTTCTTTTGTCTATTTGTTCTATCTGCCTTGGGGATGACAAAGTAAATTGGTGTAATCTGTGAATTGTAATCCAACAGGAGAGCCATCGTTGAGGAATTGGCTGGTTTCGGCGCTGCCGTCTACACCTGCTGCCGCAACAAGACGGAGCTCCATGCTTGCCTCTCGGACTGGAAGACCAAAGGTTTCCAAGTCGCTGGTTCAGTTTGTGATGCTTCATCAAAGAGGGAGAAGCTTGTGGAATTGGTTTCCAAACATTTCAACGCCAAGCTCAACATTTTAGTAAGCACCCACTTGAAAATCTTGGATTTGGACTCGGGCTCTCTACTTCTCCCCATTTATATTTTCTTAATTTCCCTCAATTTACAGATTGATGATTAAGATTGTCTTGATTCTTGAAATATCTCATGATATTATTTTAACGTTTATATTCTTTATTATAATCGAAATTATTGCATGTAGAAAATTACATTATAAAGAGATATATTCATATGCTACTGTGTATGGTAACAAAACATTGTTATCATGGTGCAAACAAAGGCGTCAAATTTGTGTTTTACTAAAAACTAGAATAACAAAATCAATAGAATCGTCAAGAACCATTCAAAATCGGTACAATCATAGTATTATAGAATCATATACTAAAACTCAAAAATCTACCAAATGCTTACACCTAAATGGTTTTGCATCTATTTTAATTAAGAAAAATCTCATAAAATTGCAAATTTGTTGAATCATTTAGTTAACTCACAATCTTAATAACCAGGATACATATGATAAGCCCTTCAATTTGCCTTTCTTTTACCCCGGAAATATGAAAATTGTTCAAACACGGGTGGATACATATATAGGACATAATGATGGAGAACGTAGCATAGTTGTTTGTGAATTCTAACGGGGCTTTAAATTTCTTATATGTTGCAGGAGCTATGATTCAGCTCACTAAAAATCTAGCATGTGAGTGAGCGAAAGACAACATACGAAGCAATTGCATAGCACCTTGGTTGATCAAAACCCCTCTTGTTCGAGAGGTAGATTTTATATACGAGTTTAACTTCATTACTATCTGATGTAAAAGATTAAGCACGCAAATTTAGTGTTAAAACATATATTTATTACTAAACACTCCTTTCACTGGAGGGTCAAGAGTTTGATTTTAGTCCTTAAAATGGACCACTTCGTTAGTACAGGTAAAATGATTTATGATCTTCTACTCTAGTATGATATAGTTATTTAACTACTGATTTAAAATTAGAAAAATGTTAAATTTGGTACCTCAATGTATCACAAAAATTTATTTTGGCATATAAACTTTAAAGTAGTACATTTAATATCCAATCAAACTTTTCGTGACTATTCTTACTATTTCACTAACATTGTCTAACTTTTTTTTTTTTTTTTTTTTTTTTTTTTTTTAATGTAAGAAGCAATCTATTGATGCTAAATGGTATTAGGAGAAGTCATAAAAATTTATCTTTCATAATATTAAGAAAGTAGTAAAAATAGTCACAAAATGTTTGACTGAATATTAAATTGACTAATGGCAAAAAAAAATATTAAATTGATCACTTTAAAATTTAGGTATCAAATTGAATTTTTATACAGACCGTGAGTACTAAATTTAACATTTACTCTTTAAAAATTCAAAATCACTGATCCTAAGGTCAATTTATTTCAAACATCAGGAAATTGCCCCTAATACTAAGAATTTCTTTATAATTGCAGGTAACTGAACACGAAGCTTTACTAGAATCCATCAATTCTAGGACTTCTCTAGGACGTGTTGGAGAACGAGAGGAGGTTTCATCTATTGTGGTGTTCTTGTGCATGCCTGCGTCCTCCTACTTAACTGGCCAGACGATTTGTGTTGATGGTGGAATAACTGTAAATGGCTTTTTTACTAAAAAGATTTGATATTATCCAGGTTGTTAAGAATAGAATTTATAGTCGTATAACTAAGATAGTGCATAATTTTCATTCGGTCTTTAATAGGGTGGCTCTTGTTCACGAAAAGTAAATCCATTTCATGCTTTTAATATTACCCGCAACGATAATCTACCGAGAGGTGAACATGTACAAGTTAGTTAGACAAGAGTTGTAAATACTCTATTTATTATTATGCATACAAATAAGTTCAAAAAATATCAACCACATGTAATGTAAGGATTCAGAATGGTCTTCCAAAAAGTATTTTAAAGTTTAAGGTGTAAACCTCCCTTCAACTTGGGTTATGAATCCTATTATACCAACAGCGTCCATGATAGGATTCTTAACATAGAATATCCTACTATGCCATTGGCATCCAGGCCATCGAAACACTAATCCAAAATCCAAATTCTTCCCAGCAGGCATTGACTACTCAAGATGCATGCATGCCAAAATGTTAGGGAGGACTCTTGGTTTTGTTAGAAATGTGATTTTCCATAAGTCACTTAGTTCGCATATGGTAGAATAGAACCGCTACAAACATAGTTTTTTTGTTGTCATCATATAACCGTGATGGCTTTTTACAAAGGGAAATCGTGCAGTGTGTCCTGAGTTTGATTTAACTTTCAATTATTCAATTAGTGACCAAAATATTATATATAACTTACATATAAAGTAATTATGGTAATTAACGGGATCAACGTTTAGGGTAATTAAGTTCATTTTAGATATCAACATTACAAGTGAATAAAAAATGAAATTAACATTTAAGAGAAGAATTCATTTAAGGTATTAATTTTTTAAAGTGGTTAAAGGAAGGTATCAATGTTTTGTAAAGTGAACCAAATTGAGAAAAATTATGACAACTTAATTGAAAAAAATCCAAACGTCGATACCTTAAATAAACTTTATAAAATATTGATACCTCATTTGATTTACTTTGTAAAATGTTGATTTTTTTTGGGGGACATTAATTATTGATGGAAATTAAGGAAACTTAATTGAAAAAAATCTAAAATATTGATATCTTAAATGAACTGAAATATCCTGAATTTTACTAACCTAAATTAGGAATATGATAATTAAATACTCTAAAATTTTGGGTAGTTTTGAATCTTATTTTAAATTTAACTTAGCAATTAAATTTAGATAGTTTAGTTAAATTTAATTTAGTAAATTATAGAATATAATTAGATGATTTAACATAATTGAATTAGTAAATGAATTGAATTGAAAATAGATATTTCAATATAGCAACTACCCACTTTAACCTATCAAATTACCTTAATTTCCTATCATCGACATACCAAGCTACTCAATCCCTTTCAATTATCGATTGAAACCAATTTCTCAAGTTCAATTATCTAAATTCCTAATTCACTAAAATTGAACCTTAATCTAAATTTAGTTTAGACACGAATCAATAACTCATTGATCATACACCTATAACTATATATATTAAGTGTAGCATGACTTGATTAAGGGTTTGTTAGATAGTAAACGATAGTTTAAAAATAAATTGCTAGGGTTAAAATATGCACGATAGAAATAGAAACTAATTAATATCTATCAAATTAGGGCTCGAATAAAAATTTTGAATACGTAATCATGAAACTTAGAATTTTCTGGGTCTATTGAGTATATAATCCTAATTTGACCTATTGAATCTAGAAACCTTAATCGCGAAAATGAAAACTCTAAACTAATTAGATAATTTAACATAATTACACTAGTAAATGAAGTTAATTGGAAATAGAGATTCTAATATCACAAATACTCATTTCAACCTACCAAAGTACTTCATTTACCTTTTCTAACAAATTCAAATTAATCAATCATTTCCAGTTATCAATTGAACCTTATCCATCAAGTTCAACCACCATCCCTTAAATACTCAATTTACCTATTTTAACCATAACTCCAACACCTTAACGTCTAGAACTTCAAATTCAAATTTTTGCTAAACCCCTATATTCCTATTCTCAAGCTAGATATCAATTTCTTACTAATCAATTTCCAAAGCTAAATGTCTAATTCAATTTACCAATATTTACTTCTAAATTCTCTTACGTATTTTAACAAATTCAAATTATTCAATACTTTCTAATTATCAAATTAAATTAAATTCGTCAAGCTCAATCACTTAAACCTCTAAATAGTCAATTTAACCATTTTAGCCTAAATTCAAACTCCTTAAATTATAGAAATATAAAACTAAATATTTTCTTTCAAATACTAATCTTAAGCCCTTAAAATCCTAATTCAAGTAAGATATTAATTTTCCTTTAATAGATTTCCTACATTCAATTTCTATGCAATTGACAAATTTTCTTTCTTACTACTTAAATCTAATTCTAAAAACTAAAGCCTATACTAAGCTCCAGTTCATCATCTAAAAGTCCATGTCCATTAACCTAATTCAAGCCCATATTCAAGAAGCCCATTAGCATTAAATCAAACCCATGAAGTCAAGCCCATAATCAATACTCATGCCCATTATCAAGAAAGCCCATACTTAAAAGATCAAGCCCAATTACTCAAGATTCAAGCCCAAAAACCAAAGCTCATAAGTTTAAGAAATCAAAGCCCATAAGCCATGAAATCAAGCCCATAAGCCAATGCATTTAACATACACCTGTGCATATATTATAATTCTCTAATTTCTAGAGAACTCCACGAAGTGAAAAGACTAAAATAACCTTAGCCAACCCTAGATGATATGTACACTTATGAAGGGACTAAAATGCCCATAAACTATTCAAATAAAATGACAAAATGCCCTTAACCCTATTAGAAATTACAAGACCTAAAATACTATAAATAGAAGCCTTAGAAAACCCTATTTTCCCTTCCATTTTCAGCCGCCCCCAACCCCTAAATTCTCTTAAGAAAACCTCTCTAAACCACACCAAAAATTTTACAAAAATTCTGCAATAATCCCTCTTCAAGACAGGTCTTCACTAGGTAAGAAAATCCATCATATTTCTATCACTGATTTGCTCAGTTTCTTCTAAAAGAATCTCATATCTATTTTAATAAATTCCTAGGTAGTTTTGAAGACTAAATGAAAGGTTGAAGCTAGGAAAATTAGCTTGAAGAAGCTTCATCAATATAAAGGGATAGTAGTAGTGAAGAATCTATGATTATTTGCTAATTCAAGTAAGTAATTATAATTAATATGTTTGAATATATTAATGACAAATAGATTCATGTAACTTATTAAGTATTAACTTAGATTAAGCTTAGATTAATATATGTATGCATGAAAACCAAAATGAACATGTATATATGTATGTTATAATAGTTGTTGATTTAGTGAAAATGTTGCATGTTTATATATATAGGTATGTATGAGTATTTGTGTGATATATGTTGAATTCATATGTTTATTGAAATGAAATCATCAAATAAATATATGTATATATTAAATATAAATTCTATTGAAATATAAGGAAATTAGTATTGATGATGATGATTTGAGTTATGAATTATGATTTAATTTGTAAAATATAATCCTATATAGATATTAGATAAAATAACATAGAATAAACACATATTAGATGATTTAAATATGTTGGAAAATAAATTTATATGCATATATATGCAATCTGGATAGCTTGAGTTGTTAAATTTAAATAAAATATTAAATTAATTTATTTTTTGATAAAATTTGCAATAATGATAGTCTATCATGTCTATATATAAAATGGAATTTTTTGTAATTTTTTAAGTACATTTATTATTTTTAAAAATTGAATTACAAAATAAAAAATAGGGCAAAATAATATTTCAGCCAGCAGTGGTAGTGTAAATGTATAGCGCTGAACCGGTACCTTTTTCTTCTCCTTTATGGGTGAAATTATAATGGATTTGAAAGCTTAAAAATATACTTTAATTTGGTGTAAAGAACCAGCCGACTTAATATTCAAATTAGAGTGAACCGATTGGTCATCGCTGTAAATCTCTTGTTCTGGACAGTTTTGTGTTAATTGAAATCAAAACCTTAATTAACTAATTATTTTAAGCCAAATTGATTTATGAACATGTAAAACAATGTGTTAGGAAGTGTACATAAAAATTTTAGCTTAAGAAACCGTGTTTAAGATAGTGAACCGATTTATTAAAGTTAAGGTGCACACTAGTTTTTTTATAGGAAATAAAGTATTTGAATTTAAGGTAAATTAATTCTAATCAAATAAATATGAAATAAATGTACATAATGTGTTCACATATTAAAATATGAATTTTAAGATGAATAATTAATTATTTTTATTTTAGGAAATTATTTAATAAAATAGTTATAAATATGACATTATAAGATAATATAAACATGAAAGGAAACTAGTTTAGATTTCTTAGCACATTTAGAGATAAAAATGGATTATGAATGATATAAAATAGAGTAGTTATATTTTAAATAAGTTGTTTAACTTAATAAAATTTTATTAAATTGATTATAAGATATGCTATTGAAAATATCATTTTAAGGACCTAATTACCATAAAATGAGTTTAGTACACTACAATGAATATAAAATGAACTTGAATAATTAATCATATTCAACTTAGATAAATTAAGCTAATATATATTTATTAACTAATATTGGATTAGTAAATTCTTTAGAAACCAACAATTTATTTTTAACTATTAATCTAATTAGTGAAATCTTATATGATCGTCTTAACTTGTAAATGACTTAAAATAATTTTAATGTGACAGACCAAGAATACAAGAGGAATATAATGTTTCAAATGTATATTTGCAAAAAGCATGAGTATTTAATATGAGTTTGATATAAGCTAATAATTAATTTAAATGCTTATACGAGTTAATTTCTTGAACAGATGTTTGTTAGGAGTTTTCCTTCTGCTTTATCTTTTATTTGTTCAAGAGTACAGACACTATGCTAGGTATGCAATGACTTGTGTGTTGTGTGCTAGGGTAGGTATTTTGAATGAACTAATACTTAAAGATGACTTTAATAATTACTTGCTTGTGCATGGCCGTTTTTGTGACTTGGTTCGAGGGGCAACAACCTTGCTAGGTAGTGCCAGCATGGTAGTTAGGTGCTTAGGCCATCATGGTTGGCTTGGCGGGCGGCTGATAGGGGAGATGATAGCAGGATAACGTCTACCTAGATTAGAGAAAGTAGTATAGTGTGGTTCATGACTATGGACATTGATTGAGCTGCACTGTATTATGGATTGTGGAAGGTAGAGATGCGTAACATTTGTAATCCCTAAATGAGGCTATTACTTATAGAGGTAGGACAGAGAGGTATTCGGGTTGCCTATATTAACCCTTGAGTAGTTGTTGCTACTCATAACCCCCAGGTTCCCAACATATTGTCAGAATATGAGTGCTCTATTGTTGTTTGCTACGCTTTAATTTAAAGATATAAAATATTGGTTGTTGCATTTCATTTAGAATATGCATGTATGCCCATCTCATGTGTGCTTGTGTTACTGTCGTATTAGGCTTAAGCTCATTCCCTTCTTTTTTAGGTGATGATCTAGATGCTTGTGATTATTAGGTATGGACGACTCTAAAGGAGCTTATTAACGGGTTGAGTGGTTAGGAATGTTGAACTATTTATATTGTTGGCAAAAGTTATTGATCATCTTTTGAAACTTGTATTTTGATGAAGGCATATCTATGAGCCCATGGTTGTATTTTGAGATACTAGATGTGTATATGAGATACCTGATGGTATGATACTTATTTACAAATGATGTTCTACTCATGGAAGTAGTCTATTTGAAGGTCTTTTGCAAAATTATATATTTTTCCGTTGTAAATTTCAGACGTTTTCAAAATCTAGTTTAACGATTTTAGAATCTAGATAAAATTGTTTAGCAACAATCACAATAAATTATAGAATAGGTTAACACCAACGTATAATGCGTAAGTGTTATGGAAAATGCTAAGGACAAATTACAGTTTTCTTCTGCACTTTGTTCTCAAATTGATGGTCAGACTATAGTAGTTAATGGAGGTTTAGGTGACTTGTTGCAGTGTCTAGTTGGTGACCGTTTGTCGACTTAGGATCGCATCCTTCTTATGGCAGAATTTGCTTATAATAGCTTAGTGAATAGGTCTACCGGATTGAGTCCCATTGAAGTTATCCTAGGTTATTAACCCATATGTCCTGTTGATCTCATACCACTTCTACTTACATCTAGACCTTCTGAACTTGTGTAATCTTTTGCCACCTATATTCATAAACTTCATGCAAAAAATAAGAAAAAAAATTAACTTAAGCGATGAATTATATAAGTCTGCTATTGATGTTTATCATAGATATCAGAAATTTCAAGAGGAAGTTTTGGTGATTGATCATATTAAAACAAAAAGATTTTCGCGAGGCTCTTAGAAGAAATTGCATGCCAAAGGCATGAGACCTTTTAAATTTTAAAAGAAGATCAACGTAAATGCTTTCGTCTTGGAGCTTCCACTAGATTTAGGTATTAGTAATGTCTTTAATGTTGGGGATCTCTTGCCTTATCATGAACCGTTTGAGACTACAAACTCTTCTCATGAGTCGAGTACCGCATTTCCTACTCTTCAAGTTCCTTCAGTTCCTCATGTTCCACAGTTGAGAGGGAAGATTGAAAAGGTGGAGGATATTATTGATGATCAAATCATGAAAGATGGTAGATACTTTCTTGTGAAATGGGTAGATCATCCGCTTTCAGATGCAACATGGATTATTGAGTTAGGGCTTGAAAAGATTAATCTAGATCTTTATGAGTGATGCATTAGCTTCAATTCACTAGAGGTGCATTTATCCAAGCTGGGGGAGAAATGATGGGGCCCAACAATACATGCTTTAGGAGGTCGCATCAATGTTGTCATCCCCTATCCCTTATGGCATGATGATTTTGATATTTAATTTTATATTATAGTTACTTTTATTATATTAGATTTACTTTTATTTATTTTAGATTTACTTACTTATTTAATTAGGTACCCATAGATATAATAACAAGGGGTATCTAGATTAATTAAATTTATTAGATTTTCTTTTATTATATTTTTAGGTTGCTGAATAATAACTATTATATTAAGTTTAGATCGTAAGACTCATATTTAACTTTACTTTATTATAAAAATTTCTTTTGTTAAGATTTTGAACAAATTGAGTGAGATATTGAATAAAGAAAATATTTTCTTTAAAGGTGTGATTCTTTTCATTCTTCGACGGTGTGAGGCATCAAATACCAAATTCTTTTATATTTTAATTGATCATCATTATAATATTTAAGCATTATTTCATGATTATAGTTGTTTCTGAAATTATAGTGGTCACGAATAAATTTTTCAATTCAATAAATATTCGTTTCAATAACATATTGAAACTTCAAGAGTGCCAAAGTTGAGTCGGCAATTCCTTCCGGAATAGTGGACTTCGGTTGGTGATTGTCTTTTTGTGTCTGGCAGAGCAGTACTTTCTGAAGATTATATTATTTTTCATATTCGTGGTGCGTTTCTCGACATTTTTTATTATATTTTTATTTAATTTCATTTTTATGATTGATTTTTCCACAGCCCTCGTATTGCATTCTTTTCATTAATTAAGTCAATGACCTATTCAATTTTTTCGCCTTTTCATGTTGGATCCAAAGATACCACGTGCCGCTGTGCGTTCCACGAAGGTGCATATAATATAATATGATAAATTTATAAATCTTGGCGAATCCAGCTACACAGCAACTCTCTTATATATGCCTAATAATTTTACTAGTAATAGGAACGACTACAAATCATATACGTTTTATATCACAGAAAGAACAAGACCGAACATGGCGAAAGAGAGCAGCAGCAGCAGGTGGTCTCTCCATGGACAGACGGCTCTTGTTACCGGTGGAACCAAAGGAATAGGGTTTGTTCACGAACCCTTCTTTTTAGTGTTTTCATTTTAAGCATTTCAGAGGCTATTTATGTTCGAAATTTAAAAGTTGTCGAATGTTAATTGTCTTAAAGTCAAGTGCTTATGGTCATAAATGATTTTAGCAGCAAATAATGACATAACATAGCATGTGATAAAATTGATTATATTTATTCTTGAAAGGAAAAATACATTTCCTTTAGTCTCCATTATAATCACTATGGTCAGAAAAAATTCTATACTCCTTCCAATTTTGTAAAGATCAATACAATCAGTTATTAAAGGATTCAAATTCCTAGATGGTTGTAATTGGACTAGTGAAATAACTATTGTGGTGAACAATTTTGCCTCTATTATATCTATTGCTAAATTTAATAATGTTTTTTATGAGATTACTATGATGACAACCGACAATCCTTAAATTTTTGTTATAACGAGTATATGAGAAGGTCCCACCAAGCGTTTACGCTGATAAAAGACATTTTGTCTTTCTTTTGTCTACTTGGTCTATCTGCCTTGGGGATGACAAAGTAAATTGGTGAGATCTGTATGTTGTGATCAACAGGAGAGCCATTGTTGAGGAATTGGCCGGTTTCGGCGCTGCCGTCTACACCTGCAGCCGCAACGAGACGGAGCTCCATGCTTGCCTTTCGGCCTGGAAGACCAAAGGTTTCCAAGTCGCAGGTTCTGTTTGCGATGCTTCATCAAGACCCGAGAGGGAGAAGCTTATGGAATTGGTTTCCAAACATTTCAATGCCAAGCTCAACATTTTAGTAAGCACCCGGTTAAAAATCTTGGATTTTGGACTCGGGTTCTCCCTATTTACATTTTGTTAATATCCCTCGATTTACAGATCAATGATTAAGATTGTCTACTATTTTTGATGTTTATATGCTTTATTATAATCGAAACTGTTGATTACACATGACAACATCTTAAAAGAGCAAAATGAAAATCTTTCATGCATATTCTTAATGCTTGCGAAAATTAACAATCGTAAATTATGGCCTGTGATTGAAGATCAATAACGTGGGAACAAACTTTCTCAAGCCAACTCTGGAATACTCAGGGGAAGATTACTCCAGTCTCATGGCAACCAATTTTGAATCTGCCTACCATTTGTCCCAACTTGCACATCCTCTGTTAAAAGCTTCTGGAGTAGGCAGCATTGTCTTCGTATCATCTGTTGCAGGTGTTGTCTCACTTAACTTGGGGTCGATTTATGCAGCAGCAAAAGGTACAATCATCACTCAGATGAAATGCACGTGAAATGATTCATTATGGTATCATTATATTGTATGTAGAAAATTACATTACATGGAGAAATATTTATATGATACTACAAATGATAATAAAATATTCTTATCATGATATGTACGAAGGTTGTCAAATTTGCAATTCCATTCAATACTAGAACAGATAGAATTTTCGAAATAATAGAACAGCAAAGAATCATATGGAAATGGTTCATTACAACTCAAAATTCCATCAAAAACCTACACCTAAATGATTTTGTATATATTTTAATTAAGAAAAGCCTCGTAAAATAGTTCGGTTAACTCATGGTCTTAACAACCATGGTACATATGACAAGCCGTTCAATTTTCCTTCCATGTAGCCAGAAAATATGAAAATTGTTCGAACACGGATGGATATATATAGGACATAACGATGGAGAAAACAACATGATTGTTTTGTGAATTCTAACGGTTCTATAAATTTCTTGTATGTTGTAGGAGCTGTGAACCAACTCACCAAAAATCTAGCATGCGAGTGGGCGAAAGATAACATACGAAGTAACTGCATAGCACCTTGGTTCATCAGAACCCCTCTTACCCGAGAGGTAGATTTATATACGAGTTTCACTCTATAATTAACTGATATAAAAGTTTAAGCATCCAAATTTGATACTAAAACATACATTTATTACTAAATACTCATTTCTCTTATCGGCTAAGAGTTTGATTTTAGTCCTTAATAAAGACCACTACATTAGTAAAAGTAAAATGACTTATAATATCCTACTCTTGTATAATATCGAGTCTAACTTCGAACCCATTGACCATCGATTTAAAATTTCAAAACTACTAATGCTAAGCTTAATATATTCCAAACATCAAGAAATTACCCCTAATACTATGAATTTTTTGTAATTGCAGGTATTTGAATATGAAGGTTTACTAGAATCCATCAATTCTAGGACTCCCCTGGGACGTGTTGGAGAACCACAGGAGGTTTCATCTTTGGTGGCATTCCTATGCATGCCTACATCCTCCTACATAACTGGCCAGATAATTTGTGTTGATGGTGGAATAACCGTGAATGGCTTTTTTCCTCAAAACATTTGATACTATCCAGGTTGCTAAGAATAGAATCTATAGTCGTGGAGCTGAGATAATACATAATTTTCATTCGGTCTTTAGTAGGGTAGCTCTTGTTCACAAAAAAGTTAATCCATCCCATTATCCTAGTATTACCAGCAAGAATAATCAAATGAAAAGTTAGTTAGATAAGAATTGTAACTGTTCTCATTATTATGCATACATGTATGTTCAAACAAATATCAACCACATGCAATGCAAATAATAAGAGTAGCCTTCCAAAAAGTAGTGTAAATTTTAGGATATAAATCGCCCTTGATCTTGTCTTATGAATCCTATAATGCCATCAAGCCATCCAAATACCAATTTTAAAGTAAAGTTTTTTCTAGGCAAGACTTGACTACTTTTTATGCATGTAGGCCAAATCAGTAAAGTAGACCCTTGGTTTTGTTAACAAGGATAATGCTTAGGTTATGTTGTGTTTGGTTTAGTGGAATGAAATAAATCTAAAAAGGAATTGTAATTAATTTATTTTATGATTAACAATAATTTTAGAAAAGAAGATGGTTTTTATGAGGTATAGTTATTGCTCTGGTGAAGGAAAGAAATAAATATTCTTTGTCTATTTTACCTTATATGGAACATATGTTTCTTATGGTAGAAACTTTTACAAACCAAACATGGGAATAGCTATTTCACAGTAATAAAGGTAGAATGTTAATTCCACTCGAGTTTACCAAACACAATGTTAATTCACATGTGTTGGAATAAACCTGCTACTAACATGTATTTTTATTTATTTATTTATTTTTGGTTATCGTACAATAGTGATGGCCTTTTATGAGGGAAATGGTGCATTGTGAGATGAGTTTTGTTTAATTTTTGAATATTTGATTAATCTTAAATGAGGTGATCAAACAATTGCATATAACTAACAGTTAGTACGAATACACACAAAGTAATCATGGTGGCAAACGATATCAAATAATTACCATGTCACATGACTTCAAGGGTTAAAATATATAACCCTGTTCAATCTCACATCACATAATCGAGGGTGGAATTTACTTTATGTTCTTTTGATCATCAAATTTCATTGAAAATAATGTTGCAATTCAACATTTTAAATTTCAATTTAATTGATATCTTAGTATCTAATTTTTAGAACTAAATTACAATCAAATTGAAAGTTATAAACATTAAATACAATACAAATGTTTAAACATTAAGTTACATCTCAAACTACTTCACTATTTATTGATTAAAATTTAGAAATAATTGAAAATATAATTCCAAGACTATTTGCTAGTGCATATATACATTTCATGAACTTATGAACTGTGTAGCATCTCTCCATAATTTTTGAATATATACAATTATATGTCTGAATTATTACTATAACCTCAAAAGTCTTACTAAAAGGACAACAAATAGTGAAATTTGCAAAGTATTAATAATTTGTATTGGTGTGCACATTTATTGACTGAGTTTTATAAATTTAAAGTCCTATGATCTCTTTCTTTGGTCAACACTAGGCAAGTGCACATATTGTATGTATTATAGGAATGGAGTATAGGGTTGTCTCCATAGGGATCAAGAATTATTAGTAATCATCTTTCAAATTATTATGTAGCCTATAAAATCAATTGAGTAATATCACTAAGTTATTAATTACACTACTAAAGTTCTGTAAGCCATAGTTAATGACTTCAATTACTGATTTTACTTAAACTAATGCAAAGTAGAACTTAAAACTTGATTCACCAATGAGATTAACAAGCACATTAAAACATGAAATTAGCATTGCTTGTTTCCTTAACTATGGGATTTCAAGAATTATGTTAATGTCTTTCTCAAGATCATTAACATTTAATCCTAACCTTATCCACTTGCATCTTTTCCTAGGCTAATAGCTAGTGTAGATTTTATGCATAGGATTTCACAATTTTATCTATGGAATCATGAGCAGTCCCTTCTGACAGCCTAGATCTATTTGACAAGACAATTTCTTAATCTATCCTAAAGAAACCTAAAATAAAACTATATTGTGCTCTATATAGAGTTACGATTCAAGAACACCAATAGCAGAAATTAAGAAAATTAACAATGATTATTGCCTTATCGTGCTAATACATGCCAATTCATGGTATTCCAAGCCTGAGTAACACTACTCAAGCATCATGCATACAAGAAACAAAACACAAAAACAAAGAAGATAGCAAAGGTACATGAACACAACACTTTTCCACACTACAAATGCCTTAATGTCCAAATTCTTGCTACACGATTACAATATCCCGTTTCCTCTTCCTTCCCTTTCAAGAATCTCTAAGGAGTACACTCATAAAATGATATAAGTACAGATGGACATCATGAATAGGTGTAACGGTTACAAATGAATCTTGATTGTATTGGTTGGATGGTATGAAAATGATTCCCTTCTCAATGTGACATTTGGATCTTGTATTTATATGCTCTCACATGAAAAGACACGACTTGGCATCTTTTTCTTGCCTTAATTGGCCTTTACTCCTTTTCAAGAGGCAGTTTATTTATCTCTAACGTGGAAATAGGGCAAATCATACCCTTTGTCACGATCGTTACTTGGGCCATGATACCCTAAAATTTCTTTATTCAAGGACGATCATAGGTGTGACCTAGCCAATAATCCTAATGGTCTACAACTTCAATGCTTATCTCGGTTGTGATGGGAACTTGATGTATCGGACTAAGATAGGTCCTTGACGATCATGATCGTGATCAGACTCGTGATCAAGGTGGTATCAAATTGTCCTCATTCCATCACATTGTGATCAAAGTGTTGGCAGGCAAGACAAGTAGAGATCATGGTGATGATACGACCTGTGATTACCATGACATATGTTTCTTCTTCTTTGCTCGTGCTCGTGATTTAACCTTAGACTACATCTGCATTGGCTAGTGTTTAGATCACTATCGTGATGCGGACCGTGATCTTTGCGGCTTTCTATTTTTCTTCCTTTCATGCCACGATATTGCAAAACTTGATCCCTTGTGCATGTATCTTCTATCACAACCTCAATCATGACCATAATACACTATTGATCTTCTAATCTTGAACTTAAGTAGATTCAACTTCCTTAGATGTTGATAAATTGTTCTTAGTTACCTAAAATGAACATATTCATAAATTAAGTACCAATTATGTAGATAAATCATAAGTAAAAGCATGATTAAGTAAATTAAACCCTTATTTGATAGAGTAAATAACCTCTATCAAACTTCCCGATATTTAACTTTGCTTGCCAGCAAGCAAACAAGCTGATAAGAAAATTAAACTTTGTGTAAGGAAAGCAAATCATGATTGGTGCTTTTATTGAACGCATATCCAATTGTTCTTATCTTGCACTTGTCTTGTTAAAAGTATTAAGTGACTATATGCATCAGTTTCCCTATTGTTTCACTCAACTTACTATCACATGCACTTGATTTATCAATGCTAAAATTCCAAGGCTAATCCAAGTAATTCAGCCTTTACCCTCATCATTTAAATAGGCTTCCAAAGTTAAAATTAGATAGAAAGTCACAAAGTAAAAGAAAGCCAATTTCATCCCCTTAACATGATAGTATAAATATTCTCAATTACCTCTACAACATTACATTCTTAAGTGAAGGCCTATACCTCTACATATCCTTTGAATTGTTCTCCTTTAATAGCCACTATACTTTTTTTCTTCTTTATATATATATATATATATATATTTTTGAGGAACTCCATAACCCTTGTAGCGAACTTTCAACTGATAATCCTAGATTCGTCACCTAAGTTAATAAATGCTTTTCCCCCTTAAGGGGCATCTCGTAGGCTTACTTACTCGAGTTACAAGACATACTGCGTAATCTTTCTTTTATTATCTCAATTGTCAAGGGAATTCATTGGTCGACCTATCTTAGGCTAAATGAACTTAAGTGACTAGGTTTTAAAGGGACCCCATCGAACCTCCATCACTTAAAAAACTGAAATATACCTTCGTCTTTTTTTTTTTTAATAAAAGGAGAAAAAAAATGGAAGGGGAGCATCAAATTACAAATTTCTTTTAAAATTCCATCAAAAGAATATAAGGCCTTCAAGACAATTGAATGAAAGATTATAATACTAGTTAAGCTTGGAAATGAACTAACTAGCCTTTACTAAGGATCTTATGCTAGCTTTAAAACTGAATTCCTAGTTTAAATAACAAGTAAGACTATATCACTTAGATTTTACCATTTAATTCTAACATAATAACAATAACACATAAACAAGAACAAAAATCACCTCAGTCACTATGCTTTACTTTAGTGTGAGAGATATTACTAGAAAAATTTTCATTAAAATTTTGCACTATGAATGCTTTCCTACTTTATGCTTAAATGGAGGAAATTAAATACCAATACTACACATTTACTCTAAATTCCCTTCCCCAAAATTAGATAAATACATTGTCCTAAATGTCTCAGCACCAATACTAAAACTAGGAAATGAAATATAAAATGAAAAATTAAAACAAAGGAAAGAAATTCGACACTCCCATTAGAATTCGAAACAATAGGATTCAACATTGTTCTATTCAACTAACTGTGCTACAAACCATTATTAACAAAATAATAAACCATAAAAAGTGAAAAAAATAAAAGAGATACAAACAAATCAAAAGAAAACAAAATAAACTGAGAGTCTTAAAAATTTACAACAATAAGTGCCTATGCTCTCTAAATATTACATCTAAACATAAAAACAAACAACAGAGGTCCACTCTCATTCATCCTCCTCACTTCTACTGTTATTGGCTAATCCCTCTTGCCTACCCTCACCAGATCCTCCATCCTCATCATTTTCAGCTAACCCCTCCTCATTATTTGGTCCTAAGCTACTCTCTTTGGCCACTTAAGGGGTATTCTATCACATAGCCTGCTATCTAGGCTACTATTGTCCCTGTGGTCTAATTTGCTGCTAACTTTGAGTCCTAGCAATTTACCTATGTTGCAGCTAACCTTCTTCTTCCTCCTCCTCTGAACTGTAAGAACCAGATGCTTCTTCCCTTGATCCATCTTCTTGATCATCACTTTCTTGAGCCAAGGTCGAGGTGCTGGGGACCCAGTAAGTGCCCTCCTCTACTGCATTAGGACCAAGGCAAACTCATTTTTGGCTAGAGCAGGCTTGCTTGGTCTTGCCTTATCTCTAGTAGGGCTACTTCTAAAACAAGAGGACATTTGAATCCTCATCTTGTTGGTGATGGATAAAATACCCTTCTTAATAATCTACTTCATGCTCTTTTATTCCTCCCTTAGCTGAATAATTTCTTGCTAACCTAGCTGTAAACCCCAGAAATTTTCCACTCTAGTATACGATTCTAAGATAGATTGTATGACCTAGATAAAAGATTTAGATTCTAATTAAAGTCTAAGAATAGATCAATATGTAGAATTTGGTTAGATAAAGGATTTAGAATTAGAATAAAGAAATCCTTTAACCCTAGTTGATACCAAAAACGAGATTTCGTGTCTTGAATGAATAATTCAAGATATGATTAAAAGAAAATCTAAAATTTAAACCCTAAACTCGTATTACAAATAGATTTAAATATAAAAAATATGAATATAGAGATTAAATGATTGTTTCTGATCTCGATAATGATTCGAGATTAAAACAACGAGTAGTAATGAGCCTGTACTTAAACTTAAACCCTAAATTCGAGATTCCTAGTTAAAATTAAACGCTACTAATAAGATTTCATGACGGGTATTAAAACTAAAAGATATATATATAGTTTAGTTTCTATATTAAGTACAATATTAAGTAAACGATTAATTACGCTTATAGACAGAAAACGATGACCTAAAGATAAACCGATAGGAATATAAATACACAACAAAAACATAAACTGTTGGAATAACTCAAAAACTGAATTCCAAATAAATAATCGAATCATGCTATTGTTCTAATCCAAGTTTTCTTAAGCTATTAAAGCCTGAAACAAAAATCGACCAAATGAGCTTAAGAAATCTTAATCGCGGGAGATAAAATTATACAATTAATTAACTACGTATATATAAAACTAAAAATTGTATTAATTGATAATCTAAGAGTTTTGTATATTCCTATAAACATGTTTTTATACAAAAACTCCCAAATATTAGCTAATTTATACCCGTATAACTCGTTAAATTAACTCAAAAAAATCAATTAAATAAATAACTAATATATATATATATATAAAACTTCGGCTGCATTCGGTGGAAATTCGAAGAGGAAAGAGGAGCCGGAATTGTGATCAATAATTCACTAAATTATTCAACAAAAGCAACCTCCACACCAATCATCAATTGACAACTCACCCTAGCATTAAATTACATGAAAACAACAGCCAAAATGAGAAGAAATTCGAAGAAAATCCGGTAGGGAAAACGCAGCCGAAGTCTTCTTCTTTTCCTTCTATATATATGTGTGTTTAATGACCTTAATGAAGAAACAAACAAACCTCATTAATTTCCCAACTTCATAGAACGAAACTACTTCCAAATAACAACCAAAACGAACCAAAAACAAAGAACGAATAGATCAAAACATCCGAGTTCAGATCAGAGGAAAAATAATACCGAAAACCCTTGAATACGAGTTCAAAGGTAAGTTGAGGTAATTCGAATGATTTTTTTTTTTTTCAAATCTAAGGTTTATAACTGACTTCTAATAATCTTAGGAACGTAATAAACACAATTACAAGCTTCGGATTTCATCAGACAAGCTTAAACGAGGTAAAAATCCGAAACCCTAGTTTTACTTCTATAAGATCGAGATCTAGCATTATATGTATATAGACGTGTTAAGAATTGTTTTATGTCCTTATATAAGTTATATAAACGCTAAGGAATGGTTTAGTAAATTTTTTAATGTAGAAGATTTAAAGAATAAGAATCGGACAAAGAAGGAAGACGATGAACAGTACCAACACTGTCTCAAAGCCGGCAGTGTAATCGCTCAACGCCGGCGGCTTACATAGATAGGCCGGCGGCGTAGAGACGGCTTACATTGATCAGAGGCTACGTAAAAATAATTTTCACGTAAGAATGAACGTAAGCCAGCTACCTGGAGATTTACGCCGATGGCATATAGCCGGCGTACGTTGAAAGCCGACAGCTTTCAAAGTCGGTGCAACTCCTTTGAAATGATTTTCGAAATCAAGTCTACACCGGCACCTGGGTTTGAAGGCCGGTGGCTTTGAGCCGGCGTACGCTTAAATTTTTCAACGAAGGCTTGTTTCGATCTAAACAGAATATATATATATATATATATGCAATACATTTACTGAGTATATTATATATATATATATATATATACAACAATATAGAATCTATTATATAGTTAAGTAAATACAAATAATTAGAATATTTAGATTAATATTTAATATTCCTTAAAACCCTAAGATTAAGAAAAGATATTAAGTGTTAATCAAAGTTAGTATTAGTCAAATATTTGTTTTAAATAGCTAAGATAGGTAAGAATAGAAATTGAAATAAGCTAAATTCTTGAGTAATGTGACTTTTAAAAATAACAAAATAATTATGCGGGATAAATTAGGAGAAACACGACAATACTAAGTAATAATAAATAACTATAATTTTCTATATTGAGATCCGTATAGAATAACATAAAATTAGTAATAGTCACTACTAAAACTTGATAAATATCGAGTCTAGGACACTAGCCACATATAGGAATTTAGTTATATAATTTATATTGATGAATACTTTGTTCATCTTAAATAGGTGACTTTGATACATTAGAGGATCTACCAGCTGATTATTACGATTGAGTCAGTATGAGCAAGTGAGTAATTCAGTCATATTGTACTGGTTGTGCTTGTAAGTAGTTGAATATGTAATGCAAAGATAATCAAATGAGTGCTTGTTGGAAGTATGATATAATCTGACTGTATGACTGTTAAAATATCTTTACAAAAGCGATAATGCAAAGTTTGATGTTGTGAAGTAGAATAATGATGATTGTATGTAATGTATGGACACCGTGAAATTGATTAAGAATTATTGAGTTAACAAAATAACTTGATCATGCATTGCACGAATTGCATTATTGCATATATATTGGGGTGACAGTCTGCTACGTATTAATATTTCGGTTCTCTATTTACGCTTGGTTGTTCTAATGTGTTAGTTCTTCCAAGGTATTCTTTGTTTCGTTGGTACTACGGGAACTAAGTGGCACCGAAGAATGCCGCTCGTAGTATCGCTTTGAAAAGATTAATACTTAGGGAGTTTCTAAGGGGATTGTAGGAGATGGTCAGTTTTATCGATTATATTCGAAGTGATAACCCTAAAACGAGAAATCGTTGATTCTCCTGTGTACTTAGTCTCTCCTGGGTAGGTGGGTCATGGAGTAATGGTTCTTCAACCCTTAAAAAGAGGGCATAAATCTTTTTCCTGTTTGGATTCTAGATCATCCAAGCTTGTATCTGTGCATATGGTTGAGTGCTTGCATTGCATATGAATTGCTAATAACTTGTGTGATGTATGGTATGTCTGGTTATTCACTAAGCTGTGGTTTCGCTAACACTCCAACAGTCTTTTCAGGTTTACTTTACGACCCTGGTTTGTTACTTCCAGGAGTATGGCTCCGGTAAGAGCTTAGGAGTTGAAAGTCTACGGTTATATTTTGGTTTAATGGTTATGTACTATTAGAATAGATTAGCCAGTTGTGTACTACAGTAAGACTATTTGGTTTGTAATAGTTCTGTATTATTTTAAGATAGAAGTTATTTACTAGTTTATTTCTTTCATGTATTTGTCATTTCTTATCTAGCAACTAAAAAATTCTGTTGTTTTGAAAACCTATCATTTTCCGAAGGTAATCTAGTGATAGTATTGAAGTGTGACTTGTTTACTACTTCTAGGGTACCCTCGGGGCGTGACACTAGTAAAGTTAGTAGTAGAGTAATTGGTAGTGGCCCTAGTGGGTGGTGGGTTACTTGACTCACTTGCAGCTTCAATGTCTATGTTAGGGCCAGACACTTTAGGAATACCCCACTGATGAAATGGATTAAGTGGTAGAGATCAAGATTCCTCAATCTTAGATCTTGGCTTGTTCTTCTTCGGCTAAAGTCTCAAAAATTTCAAGATCCTCTTGATGAATGGCCTAAGACACAACCCATGTCTTGAGTCTGAGCCTGATGCTTGATTACAAAGGCTAGTAGTGCCCTTATGTTTACGTTATACTCCTTGATAATGTTGTAGATAGGCAAAACATCAATATTACTACATACCTAGGGCTATCCATCCTTGGATTCATAGATCGCACTAGCATGTAGTGTGGCATGTGATGACTCAGCAACCTCATGGTTGAACCTTTGGATTTGTCTTGTTTGAAATTATTTTCTATAGTGATCTCTTGCCAAAAATAAGTATAGTAAACTCTATTGGGCAGACTAGTAGGTACAATGTGAAACTCCACTGAATTAATTTTTGCTCCATGTAGATGTTTGTGGAAATAATAAAATCCCTCATTCTCATATCATGGTACTTCCCTTGAGCAATGAAGGACACATGATTATGGGTACCTAATGCCATGTTGGTGTAAGAGAGCTCATATGAGGTCAAGAATGCCAAAGTAGTCTCTCAGAAATAGTCATCCTTCAGACTGTAAAAGTTTAGCTATGAACCTTCAAGCAATAACCTTCTAAATGTTAGTACCAAGCCATAATTTCCCAACATCCCCTAATCCACAATCATGTTGGTCTTTAGCACCTTATGCTCCACCAACTATTTGTCTTGTGTCAATGATTTCCCATCATTTAGTTAGTTGGATTATTAGGCCACTAGAGCCACCTAGCTGAGTAGAAGTAGAAGATCTCTCAATTCTTGAGTGTTTGGTTCCTTTAGGTCTGGAAGCTTTTGTTAGAACCATTTGCAAAGACAAGTAATGAAAGAGTTAATTTGTGGTGTAGTATGAATAAGGACATCATATTAATACCATATGGTAGTTTAAGGAAATATTGGACCGTCATAAGGCAAGAACGTAATTCAGTAAACCATAAACATTAAAGATTCTAATGTTCACGCCCACAATGTACCTAAACCAAAACAAACCATGATCATACTATCTACAAAAGCATCATCATGTTAATCCTATTCATGGTTGCAAGGTCAATTCCATGTCTATGAATGGTAAAATGACTTTATAGAATCAATGCACTTCTTTAAATATGGCAAATGACTTCAAGCCCTTAAAGATAAATGTCATCCATCTAGAAGGAAGTTATTCAAGCCCTTAAGGTATGGACCATAAATATGCAAATTAATGATTGGATGAAAGTTGGAGAGTAATGACTTTTATACTTATGATTATGAAGAGAAAGTAAGATATCATGTATAAATTTATTCATGCTTAGAATGTTGAGATATAATTGTTTAATTAAGAGGAAGATATCAAGTTGGTAAAATATAAATTATTCTTGGAATTAAGAAACTACTCGGGAGTTCCTCGTGTCGATTAATAGATAATATGTTTGAGATTAAAGTCCGAATGATTAGAAAAGGATTATATGGAGGTTTTGGATAAGCATAGGAAGGTGAGAAACCGATCATCTTATGTTATAATATTTATATAGTTTATTAAAGTTATTTAATCTAAGATGATCATCAAATGTGGTGATAACTGATACATCCATAAAGGAGAAATCAATAACTGATCAATTAAATAGACTAGACCTGGATCCACGTAGTTGTTTCTTATTAGTTACTAGAATTAGAATTAAGGATTAAGTTATTGATTGCCAAATTACAACAATATCAATGGTTCAATAGTCATTTGCTAATGGAGATGATTGGCTAGTGAATGGAAGATACCATGTCTATTTAGAAATATCCAAGCTATAACCTTGGTGATGGAAATGAGAAGTTCTTGAATTAATAATGAAAAGAAAAGTTAAGATAGAGGATAAGGAAAACCCCTGAAAGCCACAGTTACCAACTGAAAGGGTCATTGAAAGCAACGAATAGATTCATACTAGAGAACCTAAAATTTGTAAGGTCAAAATCCTTGTTCATAAAGCCTAAACTTCACTCGAGAGATTGTAAAAATCTTAAATATTTCCTATAAAACCTTAGGTAATATTTATGGATGTGAACCCCTAAAATTTTAGAAGTTAGCCTTAAAATTAGTATTGATATGGAAAACATTAATTTGTGCTGATTTGATTAGAAACCCTAAGAATCCTAGATGTGAATTGGTAGACAATATATCGAGAATATGAGATGTACGAAATTAGCCAACAAGACTTTAGAGCTAATTATCTTGTAAAATGTGCCATTATTGGTATGAACTAAATATCTTATAAATTGTTTGATATGACGAAAACTGTATCAGATGATTGTAATGTCAAACATACAAATTGGGAAATAAAATAATAAAATATTATAACAATTTAGACCAAAGTCATGTCAGAAAATAAATTATGACTTTACTCGAATAAAGCGAACGTATTGTGACCTTTAGATTTTTCAGTGAACTTAGATGTAAATTCTAGAGTTGGTACAGGAACTAGAACCCTAAAACCAATTTGAATTAATTCTAAACCCTAAAAACCTTAAATGGGATCATATATAATTCAACAGCCCTAGAATATAGATGAATTAAATAAAGGTGGAAACCCTAAAAGCAAACACTTTAGAAGAACTTTACCCTAAAGTGATAGGAAGTTTCAATACCATATTCGTTATGAAAACCCTATATGAAACAGTTTCTATATCCAATCATTTGCATGCAAATTGAGGCACATATAACTAATAACAATTTATAATAAAATAATGTTGAATTATTTTTCTAATATTTTATATTATTTTATCGAGTTATAAAAACGTTAGTTAAATCAAGTTTCATGCGTATCTTAATTTTTACCAGTAAATAATTGTCATTTCATTTAACTGTTTGCTATTATTCATTACTATTAACTCAATTATGTATCGCCCGAAAGGCTTATAAAAAGGCTTGAAGCTGTCGCAACATTTGTCACATCTGTCTGCCCACCTTATATTTGTAGTGTCTCTTCAAGCTTTTTTATAGAGGATTTCTATACCGAGAATAAGTCTCTCAAATAGGCCTTTTAGGCCGGATCTCTCATAGGTAAACTGACCCTATCATACATAACTATCATACATAACCATACATACTAAAACCGTACCTATTCTTCCACATACATCATATCTCTTTACTTTTCTTTTCTTTTCTTTTCTCCTATCTCTCTCTCTCACTTTTTCACTTCACCTCTCTTTTTATAAATACCCCTTACCTTCTTTACTTTCAACATTTTACTTTTCACTTCTTGAACACTTAAAACTCTCTCAATATTTTCTCTCCTCCCTCCCACAAAAACCTACAAACCCCTCCTCCCTCTCTTCCATTTTTCCTTCAATCCTCTCTGCTCTTTCATCTAGAAATACCTCAAAACTTCCACCATTAAAACACTTCACTTCAAACTCCCTCAATACTATGTAACACTCAAAACACTCTCAAATTCTCTCCCATTTTCCTCACATCTCATCGTTGCTCTCCCTCTCTTATCCCTCCCTCTCAACATCTCTCATCACACACACACATACTTCCTTCATATTTTTTTTAGATGAACTCACTATTGGTCCCAGAAGAATAACCAAGAAGGGGTGAATTGGTTATATAAAAAAAAATTATTAAAAAACAATTTAGAAACACTTCCACTTAGTTAATCAAGTTTGAGATGGCTTTAAAACACACTTTAGAAAGATTGAATTTATTTTAAAAAGATTATCTCAAATGAACTAAAGTAAAGCAAATTCGCAAGATAAAAAAAAATTGTTTCCTTTTACTCTCTGATTGACTCTTTGAGTTTAATCATAGCACAAATAATTAAATAAAAATACACGAAATTAAAAGATAGGGTAGAGAAGATTGCAAAGTTGATTTATAGAGGTTTGCCTTGAGCGTTAATCCTCTCTTCCATCACCAAGCTGGGGACCCGGTCTTCTTTACTAGTATGTTCCACTATAAAAAAAAAAAAAAAATTAAGTTACAAGTTGTCCTTCCCAATACACTTCGCTTACAATGCACTCAGCTTGATCTCTAGGCTTCTTCTTAAGCTCACAACCAATCTACTGAGCCCACTTGTAACGCTCAATCTCACACTAATTGTGTAAAATCAAATAAAAAAAAATAAGTATCCTCAAAATTTTGATCAAACAAGAACAATTGAAATTGACAATGATTTGTGCAAGTAAAGAAGGAGTATTTTTGTTCTCTGATTGCTGGATCTTTTTCTTGTGAATATTGTTCTTTCTTCCTGTCTTGGACGTGTATAATTTATGTTTGTTTCTTCCAACGGCTAGAAGATGGATTGGGTAAACTTTGTTCCACATTTTGTGCATGATATCAGCTTGTATTTATCTTCAAAATCTTCAATATTTGAATAACTTGATATCTGATTGTTGTTATCTCGAAATTTTTTGCTTCTATGGATAAATTTGAATATCCAACAACTGGTATAATAATCTTGAACTTGAAATTTGAATTTGATTTCAATCATTGTTGATAGATTCTTCATAATTCACCTTCTGATTTGTATCCCTTAAGAATAGAACCGTGTCTTCTTTGTGAATAAATTCCTCTTGCTTCGACTCTATTCTTCAGACATATACTTCATAAAAATATGGATTGTGTCTAATCTTTATAAGTACTTCATATTATGCATACTAACTTTCTCCTCAAATATAATTTGCTTAGCAATCTTAAATAAAATGCCAACCTTATTAGCTCTCTTATAAACATCATATTAGTGAATAAATTTATCTTAATACATAGTGTCAATATTTTCTCTAACCATGTCTTAGTATCAGAATCAGAAAACTCCTTTGTAGTTTCAAAACATGAAACAACATCTTGAACTTTGTTGTCAAAAACATGATTTTACCAAAATTGAAATTGATTCCCCATGGATATTTTTAACCAACTTTGTGGAACACATTTAAATGTATTACCCAAATACATTCAACTTTGGTGCTGGGTCTTCAATTTGATAAAACAAAATTTTGTCCAATAATTCTTCAAAGCGTAAAACTGTATGACCTTCTGAGTTACTCTCTGGCTTCAAGACTTTATTAATTCTTTTGAATATGTTACTTCATAAAACACTGCACAACTTAACTTGCTAGAAATACTTGATCTTTTTGTTATCATCAAAACATATTTTAGGAGATCTTAACACTCACTAAACACTATCCTTATATTATGTTTATGATAATGTATGTATGTCTTTATGCATGTTTAATAGAAAATTCCCCATGATGCTTGAGTGCTAAGGATGAAAATGCAAGATAACATACTTGTTTCATGTTGCATTTTAAGTTTATGTTCTTGTTACTTTATGTATACTAATTAACTCTAGATAAGTGTCTACATATAAGCATATATATATATATATATATATATGATCTTTAGAGCATAAAAGCTTACTAATCTAACTTCTCTAATCTAACATGATAATTTATTTACTTTCTTGTTCTTATTTATTTATTTATTTATCAATTTATTTTATATTCAAGAGACTTGTCCTAGATTAAAGTCTTGAAGACTTGCACACTTCAAGTCGTAAAGAGAAAATGCATGGAGACTTGTCCATTTCAAAGTCTTAGGAAGAGTTGTTCTAAACTTAGGACTCCAATTTTACTTTATGTTACTTTTTTTATTCATATTTATTATTATTTCTTATCAATAAGTTATTTTATGTTCATTTGGATATTATGTTGTGAAAGAATTTATTTTTGTGTTTATAAACATGTAATGCTCATAGTGATGCTGTGATAATGATAAAATGATTTTTGAACTCAAAATGCTATGATGACCAAAAGTCTTTAAATTAAAAGTAAAAACAAGATGATGATCATAGGTTATCATAATATTTACTTACTAATTTAGAGGACCTAGCATAAAGTGGGAGATTCATGTAGCTGCAAACCTCTACACTATGACAATTATTTTTTATGCATGTAGCTGCAAACCTCTACACTATGATAATTATTTTTTATGTAAAATAATTTCTAAAACTTGATTTTTAGTGCACGGAAAACCCTTTAGTCAAAGAGAATTTTGGAAACAAAACTTCATCCCCCAAATTTTAAGAGATGCTGTGACACATGAAAAATGAATGGGGATGTGACACTTTGATTTTCTTTTCAAAACAACTTGATTTTAGTGTTTTAGAAATGATCAAGAAAAACAACAATTCATGCTCAAAATTTTATTACAATGCCAACACCTAAGCAAAGGCCATGGGAAATTTCAACTTTGAAATTCTTTTCATAAAATGCACGAGTTCATTGTTTTGCAAACAATTAATCAAAATGGAGTTTGGCTATAAATCCCCTTTTATGCCGTGAATATCAAGCACTAACAAATTGTAAAACATCATTTTCAATCTTGATTTACTAGTTTTACAATGCATGAAGTGATCACATCAAAATGTTTTGATTATTCTATTAAAGTAGTTAAAGTGTTTGTGCCTATTGGAAAGATTTCTTTAAAATAATTTTTATGAGCAACATCACTAAGGTCATGAGTATGTAATGAACTATTATTTATAGTTCATTTATATTTTAATATAGGAATAATAAATATACACCTTAAAAAGTTTTACATAGAGTAAAATCTTAGAAAAGACTAAAATGAAGTTAAACGTAAACTGGATGCAATCTAACCTTAATTTTCTAAGACCGTAAAGATCTCCAATGATCAAAATAAGCTTAGAAATGGATAGAGCAGTCGAAATAGATAGGGAACAACTACTCATATATGAAAATCCAACTTAAAATGACTTAGATATGACCATTTAAAGGTCTAAGCTAGGTAGCTGAGAAATATAGCGAAAGTAGAATTCTTAGATGTAGAAGTTTAGATAAAGTGGATCCGAAACACTCATTTCGGGTTTTTCCTTGTTCAGGTGATGAGGATCCCAAAGCCATGTTCTCGAAGATCACTTCAACTAGAATTTCACTATGGACGAGTGAGTTTTTCTTATGATTTTGTTGCCTTATATGTGCTTGTAGCTAGTTGTATTGGTTCGATAAGAAAAAAGATAATATGAATATGTATGGGGATTCATGAGTTATGTATGTGATTCTATGCTTGTGTGATAAAGTAAATGTTAAGCATATCACAACCTCAATTTTTTTTTATTAAATGCTTTTAATTACTTATATGTATGAGTGCTTGATGCTTCTTAAATTGTTTAGATGCCCCCTAATGAACCTTAATAAAATTTAGCTTAAGAAAAAGAAATGTTCATGCATTATATTCGTCAAGTCATATTTCTTTAGCTGCTACTCGTACACAAGAGATCGGGTGGATCGCTAAATAACAATGAAATCCTTCAAGCATCAAGAATTAAAACATGTAGGGAATACGATCTTAGGGACTAGCAGTAGTGTTTGCAAGGACCTTTTTATTTATTTTTTTAAACGTATTCCAAAACTTTTGTCACGGAGGATATAAATCCATTCTATATATGGTTTCTAGATGACCATATATATTTGTGTGCTCATGTGTTTATTGCATAGCATGCATCACATATGTTTGAATTTAATAACCTTGTTTGTTTATGAATGTTTAGTGCAAATGAAGGGAAATATCTCACTAAGCTTGATATAATTTACCCTTCAATAATTTACTTTTTGTAGGAAAATGAAAATTGGGATTAAGACAGGATCCAAGTGCAGAGCGTACTAAAGATCAAGTCAAGCTAACTAGAGGATTATGAAGCTATAGTCCGAATTTAGAGAAAGATTTGAAATTTGATTTTCTCTTTCTTAAACTTTCCATACCCTTCAATAATTTCTTTGTTATTAAAAGATAAACTTGAGATTACCTTATTTTATTGTTTGGTAGGGTATCTGATTCTCTATGGTCCTTGTAATTTATGGAATTATCGGTATCCAAAACTACTTTCTCAATAAATGTATATATGTATAATAGTGTGAGGATAATTACTTAAAGTATTGTAAACTTTGATTTGCAAGGTGGTCCTTATATTATGGGTGTACATATTATATAATGATTTTAGGGCAATTCTACTAGACATGCTATTAAGGCCATGACAACCTCTATAAACCCTATGTAATATTGAATATATAGAGTATAATTGTTAAAATTTTTTTTAGAAATATCTCAATTAATAATAGATAATCAGACTTTTGAATATAGGCGTTATCTTTATGAACTTAATGTAATTCTAGAAGTCTTCACATATGAGTACATATAATAATATAATAATAATAATAATAATAATAATAATATGACATACATATAAATTTATACAAAGGAAAAGACATACAAAAGAAATAATGATAATAATAATACGAACCATTATAGGAATGGCGTAATGGTAATAATGACAATATCACATTTACATACTCCTAATGGCAATACAATATCCTTACAGTAATTTATTTATCCTTACACCTTAAGAATGTAATAACATGTTCAAAACAAAAACTCCCCTCTTAGAATTATTCCTATTTTTTGCACCCCTTCAATGCTAGTACATAGCAGTGAGAAACAACAATGTTTATTTCTCAAGCAGTGATATGATGTAGGCAGCAAATGAGAGTCTACAACATCTCTAGGTCACAAGGATATTAAATGAAGCTTAGTCTAAAGAGGTAGTAAACCACACAACTTTTTTTTGCCTCTATATCCTCAACATTAAATCCATTCTTATTACTTGTAATATCACTTGCGAATAGTAGACAAATGCAAAGTAGGCTAACCCATCCTTGTTTTCTCTTTTGTCTAGCCATGTAGATGCATGCAAGTTTGGCCGACCACATATCCACATATCCTCCTCTCCATTCCTTTGGAAACATCCTCTTGCTTTCATCGAGAAAACCACATTACCACCCTTGTGTCTCATCGTCATCAGCCGTAGTTCTGCCATCTCTTCTCGATGGCAAAGATAACACCACCATCCACCACCATCTCCCATCTTATCTTCCTTCCACCCTCTTGAACTTGGCTTTAGAAGCTCCATCGAGCTCATCGGAGAAGCTAGTGAACATTGGAAGCAAGTATATGAATCTCATTTATTCTTAACGGTAAGTATGTTGAGCCATTTGTAAATACTTTTAACAAGCCTTCCATTTCTATATCATGATATCTCCTTCTCTTTCAAACTTGAAGATCTTATTGTCACCAAACTTTTCAATAGAGCAGACCACAAGAAGTATCGTAAGATAACGGACACTCCATAAATTGTAAGTAAAGACTACTTATGTCATTCCTTTTACAACTTCCTTCTTATTGTCTTCCCCACTTCGATATCATGACCATTGCATCTATTGAAAACCTAAGTCTAAGGTAGAGAGCTAGGACTAAAGGGATGAGGACACATGTAAATTGAGATAGTTTTCTAAGCTAGTACGTAATATCAATATTTATGTAATTTCACACACACACACACACACGAGTTAGGAATGTCGTACTTGGCAAAGGTAATAACAATATACCTAAAGTGTGGCCTTGTAAAGCTGAAGCCACTCTTAACAAAACGCAATACCAAAAAGAAGGTGACCGATTAGTTATTAGGAATAATAAAAGAGGGCTCAAAGTATTAGAAAAGGAAATTACAAGGGTCGAACATGAGTCGTAAGCCTTATTTCTTTGTATATCCGAATATGAAAAATAGGAATGTATGCATATATTATAACACACACAGGCATGTACATAATAGAATATAAACACTTATATATAAATAGTGTCTTTTAGAATTTGACACTTTGTATATTTCGTAACTTCTATGGGACTTTTTTTTTTTTTTTTTTTTTTAGTAAATATTCCCTTCATAAAACTAATGTGAGCATGGTAGAAAATAAAACTTTATTAATAAGATATACCTATAGAATATATTATTATTGATTTCTCTACGTTGAGACTTGGCTGTTGCAGATGATAATATATTTATATTATACACATGTCCACGCACACAAATACATACAATTACATTTATGTGTGTATATTAGCCAACGAACAATTCATTCGTGGCCATAAGAAGACCTTAGTTGATGAGTGTGAGGAAAACATGTATTGATTATTATAATTTATAATCTCACCTCCATAAAGAGTAAATAAGGAAGGCATATGGTGGTAATAAAATAAATGAAACATCTTTATGCGTGAAACTTTCATCTTCAAATGAAAACTCATCTTACATTTTTCCTTTCCAGTATCAAAAGCAATAAGGATAACATTTATGTTTTAGAACACAAGTGAACCATTAAAGTGGTCAAATGAAATTCTTTAAACTACAAACAATTCAAAATTTAGACCTCAATAACATCTTGAGAATAAATCATATTTTTTCACATAGAAACTCAACCTAAATGATAAATATGGTTACATCATTAGAAAGTACATTCGAAAACTTATGAAAATGACTATAAGATCATGAAAAATGAATTTAAAATGAAAGAAGTATTGCAAAAATAAGAACCTATATTGAGACTACAGGAAGCAGCAAAAATCTATAGGACTTACTGAATTGTCTAGTGAAATAAGATCCATACTTATAAAATATATTGTCCTTTTATTTTAGGTGATTCCGAATCACACCTTGATTACCTAGACGACTACTATGATCAGTGATCGACATAGCACAATGAGTATTTTTCCTATGAGTATTACATTTGATTGTGCTTGTAATTAGTTGCGCGATAAAGATAATATATTATTATGAAATGGAATGTATGGGGAATGGGTTATGCATGTAAAATGGTGTTGTGTATTGATTGTGAGAAAATTCTCTAATTATACAATAATTAAATCCATATGATGCATCACTAGAGTAATTGTGTTGTGAATGTTTGTGATATTGATTGATCACCTTAAATGAACGTTAATTATAGTTGAGTTTAAATAAATAAATGGTTCATGCATTGTATGACTTCCATGGAGAAGACCATTAGCATCACGTAGTGGACCGGGTGTAGCTAATTGGAGTCGTACGACTACAGGCCTTACTCTAAACTTTGGGAGACTACCTTATACTGGGAAATGTAGCCCTTCTTATTAGAATCTTGTTGGCAAGCCATTGCTTAGGGAATTATAACCATACCATTGGGAATATAATTATATATCATCATATGTTTATATATATATATATATATATAATGTGAAACCGATTGTTATAAACAAGTAAATTGGATTAGTTATTACTAGGACCCATGGTGATTAGTTCCTGGAGCTAATTTAATTAAAGTAATTATGGTAATTAAAGGGATCAACGTTTAGGGTAATTAAGTTCATTTCAGATATCAACATTACAAGTGATTAAAAAATGAAATTAACATTTAAGAGAAGAATTCATTTAAGGTATTAATTTTTTTAAGTGGTTAAAGGAAGATATCAATGTTTTGCAAAGTGAACCAAATTGAGAAAAATTATGGAAACTTAATTGAAAAAAATCCATACGTTGATACCTTAAATAAACTTTATAAAATATTGATACCTCATTTGATTTACTTTGTAAAATGTTGATTTTTTTGGGGGACATCAATTATTGATGGAAATTAAGGAAACTTAATTGAAAAAAAATCCAAAATATTGATATCTTAAATGAACTGAAATATCCTGAATTTTACCAACCTAAATTAGAAATATGATAATTAAATACTCTAAAATTTCGGGTGTAGCAATAGAATTTAGATAGTTTAGTTAAATTTAATTTAGTAAATTATAGAATATAATTAGATGATTTAACATAATTGAATTAGTAAATGAATTTAATTGAAAATAGATATTTTAATATAGCAACTACCCACTTTAACCTATCAAATTACCTTAATTTACTATCATTGACATACCAAGCTACTCAATCCCTTTAAATTATCGATTGAAACCAAATTCTCAAGTTCAAATATCTAAATTCCTAATTCACTAAAATTGAACCTTAATCTAAATTTAGTTTAGACACGAGTCAATAACTCACTGATCATACACCTATAACTATATATATTAAGTGTAGTATGACTTGATTACTTTTTAATGTTTGTTAGATAGTAAACGATAGTTTAAAGATGAATTGCTAAGGTTAAAATATACGCGATAGTAATAGAAACTGATTAATATCTATCAAACTAGGGCTCGAATAAAAATTTTGAATACGTAATCATGAAACTTAGAATTTTCTGAGTTTATTGAGTATAATATCCTAATTTGACCTATTGATCTAGAAACCTTAATCGCGAAAATGAAAACTCTAAACTAATTAGATAATTTAACGCAATTACACTAGTAAATGGAGTTAATTGGAAATAGAGATTCTAATATCATAAATACTCATTTCAACCTACCAAAGTACTTCATTTTCCTTTTCTAACAAATTCAAATCAATCAATCATTTCTAGTTATCAATTGAACCTTATCCATCAAGTTCAACCACCATCCCTTAAATACTTAATTTACCTATTTTAACCATAACTCCAACACCTTAAAGTCTAGAACTTCAAATTCAAATTTTTGCTAAACCCCTATATTCCCATTCTCAAGCTAGATATCAATTTCTTACTAATCAAATTCCAAAGCTAAATGTCTAATTCAATTTACCAATATTTACTTCTAAATTCTCTTACGTATTTTAACAAATTCAAATTATTCAATACTTTCTAATTATCAAATTAAATTCAATTCGTCAAGCTCAATCACTTAAACCTCTATACAGTCAATTTAACCATTTTAGCCTAAATTCAAACTCCTTAAATTATAGAAATATAAACTAAATATTTTATTTCAAATACTAATTCTTATGCCCCTAAAATCCTAATTCAAGTAAGATATTAATTTTCCTTTAATTAGATTTCCTACATTCAATTTCTAATGCAATTGACAAATTTTCTTTTCTTACTACTTAAATCTAATTCTAAATAACTAAAGCCTATAACTAAGGCTCAGTTCATCATCTAAAAGTCCATGTCCATTAACCTAAATTCAAGCCCATATTCAATAAGCCCATTAGCATTAAATCAAACCCATGAAGTCAAGCCCATAATCAATACTCATGCCCATTATCAAGAAAGCCCATACTTAAAAGATCAAGCCCAATTACTCAAGATTCAAGTCCATAAACCAAAGCTCATAAGTTTAAGAAATCAAAGCCCATAAGCCCATGAAATCAAGCCCATAAGCCAATGCATTTAACATACACCTGTGAACTCCACGAAGTGAAAAGACTAAAATAACCTTAGCCAACTTTAGATGATTTGTACACTTACGAAAGGATTAAAATGCCCATAAACTATTCAAATAAAATGACCAAAATGCCCTTAACCCTAATAGAAATTACAAGACCTAAAATACTATAAATAGAAGCCTTAGAAAACCCTAATTTCCCTTCCATTTTCCGCAGCCCCCAACCCTTAAATTCTCTCAAGAAAGCCTCTCTAAAACACACCAAAAATCTTCCAAAAATTATGCAATAATCCCTCTTCAAGATAGGTCTTCAATAGGTAAGAAAATCCATCATATTTCTATCATCGATTCGCTCAGTTTCTTCTAAAAGAATCTCATATCTATTTTAATAAATTCCTAGGTAGTTTTGAAGACTAAATGAAAGGTTGAAGCTAGGAAAATTAGCTTGAAGAAGCTTCATCAATATAAAGGGAGTAGTAGTGAAGAATCTGTGATTATTTGCTAATTCAAGTAAGTAATTGTAATTAATATGTTTGAATATATTAATGAAAAATAGATTCATGTAACTTATTAAGTATTAACTTAGATTAAGCTTAGATTAATATATGTATGCATGAAAACCAAAATGAACTTGTATATATGTATGTTATAATAGTTGTTGATTTAGTGAAAATGTTGCATGTTTATATATATATATATATATATGTATGTATGAGTATTTGTGTGATATATGTTAAATTCATATGTTTATTGAAATGAAATCATCAAATAAATATATGTATATATTAAATATAAATTCTATTGAAATGTAAGGAAATTAGTATTGATGATGATGATTTGAGTTATGAATTATGATTTAATTTGTAAAATATAATCCTATATACATATTAGATAAAATAACATAGAATAAACACATATTAGATGATTTAAATATGTTAGAAAATCAATTTATATGCATATATGTGCAATCTGGATAGCTTGAGTTTTTAAATTTAAATAAAATATTAAATAAATTTATTTTTGGATAAAACTTACAATAATGATAGTATATCATGTCTATATATAAAATGGAATTTTTTTAATTTTTTAAGTACATTTATTATTTTTAAAAATTAAATTACAAAATAGAAAAACAGGGCAAAACAATATTTCAGCCAGCAATGGTAGTGTAAATGTATAGAGCTGAACCGGTACCTTTTTCTTCTCCTTTATGGGTGAAATTATAACGGTTTGAAAGCTTAAAAATATAATTTAATTTGGTGTAAAGAATCGGCCGACTTAATATTCAAATTAGAGTGAACCGATTGGTTATCGCTGTGAATCTCTTGTTCTAGATAGTTTTGTGTTAATTGAAATTAAAACCTTAATTAACTAATTATTTTAAGCCAAATTGATTCATGAACATGTAAAACAATGTGTTAGGAAGTGTACATAAAAATTTTAGCTTAAGAAACCGTGCTTAAGATAGTGAATCAATTTATTAAAGTTAGTGTGCACACTAGTTTTTTATAGGAAATAAAGTATTCGAATTTAAGGTAAACTAATTCAAATCAAATAAATGTACATGATGTGTTCACATATTAAAATATGATTTTTAAGATGAATAATTAATTATTTTTATTTTAGGAAATTATTTAATAAAATAGTTATAAATATGACATTATAAGATAATAAAAACATGATAGGAAACTAGTTTAGATTCCTTAGCACATTTAGAGATAAAAATGGATTATGAATGATATAAATAGAGTAGTTATATTTTAAATAAGTTTTTTAACTTAATAAAACTTTATTAAATTGATTATAAGATATGCCATTAAAAATATAATTTTAAGGACCTAATTACCATAAAATGAGTTTAGTACACTACCATGAATATAAAATGAACTTGAATAATTAATCATATTCAACTTAGATAAACTAACTAATATATATTAAAAAAGGCTTAGTAAATTCTTTAGAAACCAACAATTTATTTTTAACTATTAATCTAATTAGTGAAATCTTATATGATCATCTTAACTTGTAAATGACTTAAAATAATTTTAATGTGACAGACCATGAATACAAGAGGAATATAATGTTTCAAATGTATATTTGTGAGAAGCATGAGTATTTAATATGAGTTTGATATAAGCTAATAATTAATTTAAATGCTTATATGAGTTAATTTCTTGAACAGATGTTTGTTAGGAGTTTTCCTTCTGCTTTATCTTTTGGTCTATCTTCTATTTGTTCAAGAGTACAGACACTATGCTAGGTATGCAATGACTTGTAGGTTGTATGCTAGGGTAGGCATTTTGAATGAACTAATACTTAAAGATGACTTTAATAATTACTTGCTTGTGCATGGCCATTTTTGAGACTTGGTTCGAGGGGCAACAACCTTGCTAGGTAGTGCCAGTATGGTAGTTAGGTACTTAGGCCATCATGGGTGGCTCGGCGGGCGGCTGATGGGGGAGATGATAGCAGGATAACATCTACCTAGATTAGAGAGAAGTAGTATAGTGTAGTTTATGACTATGGACACTGATTGAGTTGCACTATATTATGGATTGTGGAAGGTAGAGATGCATAACAAGATGAGGCTATTATTTGTAGAGGTAGGAGATATAGGTATTCAGGTTGCCTATATTAACCCTTGAGTAGTTGTTGCTACTCATAATCCCCAGGTTCCCAACGTGTTGTTGGAGTATGAGTGCTCCATTGTTGTTTGCTACGCTTTGATTTAAAGATATAAACTATTGGTTGTTGCATTTCATTTAGAATATGCATGTATGCTCATCTCGTGTGTGCTTGTGCTACTATCGTCTTAGGCTTCAGCTCATTCCCTTCTTTTTTAGGTGATGATCTAGATGCTTGTGATTATTAGGTATGGACGACTCTAAAGGAGCTTATTAACTGGTTGAGTGGCTAGGAATGTTGAACTATTTATATTGTTGCAAAAGTTATTGATCATCTTTTGAAACTTATATTTTGATGAAGGCATATCTATGAGCCCATGGTTGTATTTTGAGATACTTGATGTGTATATGAGATACCTGATGGTATGATACTTATTTACAAATGTTGTTCTACTCATGGAAGTAGTCTATTTGAAAGTCTTTTGCAAAATTATATCTTTTTCCGCTGTAAATTTCAGACGTTTTCAAAATCTAGTTTAACGATCTTAGAATCTATATAAAATTGTTTAGCAACAATTACAATAAATTGTAGAATAGGTTAACACTAACGTATAATGCGTAAGTGTTATGGAAAATGCTAAGGACAAATTACAGTTTTCTTCTGCACTTTGTTCTCAAATTGATGGTTAGACTATAGTAGTTAATAGGGGTTTAGGTGACTTGTTGCGGTGTCTAGTTGGTGACCGTTTGTCGACTTAGGATCGCATCCTTCTTATGGCAGAATTTGCTTATAATAACTGAGTGAATAGGTCTACCGGATTGAGTCCCATTGAAGTTATCCTAGGTTATTAACCCATACGTCATGTTGATCTCATACCACTCCTACTTACGTCTAGACCTTCTGAACTTGTAGAATCTTTTGCCACCTATATTCATAAACTTCATGCAAAAATAAGAAAGAAAATTAACTTAAGCGATAAATTATATAAGTCTGCTATTGATGTTCATCATAGATATCAGAAATTTCAAGAGGAAGTTTTGGTGATTGATCATATTAAAACAAAAAGATTTTCGCGAGGCTCTTGGAAGAAATTGCATGCTAAAGGCATGGGACCTTTTAAAGTTTTAAAGAAGATCAATATAAATGCTTGTCTTGGAGCTTCCACTAGATTTAGGTATTAGTAATGTCTTTAATGTTGAGGATCTCTTGCCTTATCATGAACCGTTTGAGACTACAAACTCTTCTCATGAGTCGAGTGCTGCATTTCCTACTCTTCAACTTCCTTCCGTTCCTCATGTTCCACAGTTGAGAGGGAAGATTGAAAAGGTGGAGGATATTATTGATGATCAAATCATGAAAGATGGTAGATACTTGTGAAATGGGTAGATCATCCGCTTTTAGATGCAACATGGATTATTGAGTTGGGCTTGAAAAGATTAACCTAGATCTTTATGAGTGATACATTAGCTTTAATTCACTAGAGGTGCATTTATCCAAGCTGAGGGAGAAATGATAGGTGCATTTATCCAAGCTGAGGGAGAAATGATGAGGCCCAACAATACAAGCTTTAGGAGGTCACATCAATGTTGTCATCCCCTATCCCTTATGGCATGATGATTTTGATATGTAATTTTAGATTATATTTACTTTTATTCTATTAGATTTACCTTTATTTATTTTAGATTTACCTACTTATTTAATTAGATATGCATAGATATAATAACAAAGGGTATCTAGATTAATTAGATTTATTAGATTTTCTTTTATTATATTTTTAGGTTGTTGAATAATAACTATTAGATTAAGTTTAGATCGTAAGAATCATATTTAACTTTACTTTATTATAAAAAGTTCTTCTGTTAAGATTTTGAATAAATTGAGTGAGTATTTAATAAAGAAATTATTTTCTTTAAAGGTGTGATTCTTTTCATTCTATGATGTGAGGCATCAAATACCAAATTCTTTTATATTTTAATTGATCATCATTATAACATTTAAGCATTATTTCATGATTATAGTTGTTTCGGAAATTATAGTGGTCACGAATAAATTTTTCAATTCAATAAATATTCATTTCAATAATATATTGAAACTTCAAGAGTGCCAAAGTTGAATCGGCAATTCCTTCCAGAATAGTGGACTTCGGTTGGTCATTGTCTTTTTGTGTCTAGCAGAGCAGTACTTTCTTGACATTTTTTATTATAATTTTTATTTAATTTCATTTTTATGATTGATTTTTCCACAGCACTTGTATTGCATTCTTTTAATTAATTAAGTCAATGACCTATTCAATTTTTTCCACGAAGGTGCATATAATATAATATAATAAATTTATAAATCTTGGCGAATCCTGCTACACAGCAACTCTCTTATATATACCTAATAATTTTGCTAGTAATAGGAACGACTACGAATCATATACGTTTTATATCACAGAAAGAACAAGACCGAACATGGCGAAAGAGAGCAGCAGCTTCATGAATAGCAGCAGCAGCAGGTGGTCTCTCCATGGACAGACGGCTCTTGTTACCGGTGGAACCAAAGGAATAGGGTTTGTTCACGAACCCTTCTTTTTAGTGTTTTCATTTTAAACATTTCAGAGGCTATTTATGTTCGAAATTTAAAAGTTGTCGAATGTTAGTTGTCTTAAAGTCAAGTGCTTATGGTCATAAATGATTTTAGCAGCGACTAATGACATAACGTAAAATGTGATAAAATTGATTATATTTATTCTTGAAAGGAAAAATACATTTCCTTTAGTTTCCATTATAATCACTATGGTTAGAAAAAATTCTACACTCCTTCCAATTTTGTAAAGATCAATACGGTCAGTTATTAAAGGTATCAAATTCCTACATGGTTGTAATTGGACTAGTGAAATAACTATTGTGGTGAATAATTTTGCCTCTATTATATCTATTGCTAAATTTACTAATGTTTTTTATGAGATTCCTATGATGACAACCGACAATCCTAAAATTTTTGTTATAACGAGTATATGAGAAGGTCCCACCAAGCGTTTACGCTGATAAAAGACATTTTGTCTGTTCTTTTGTCTACTTGGTCTATCTGCCTTGGGGATGACAAAGTAAATTGGTGAAATCTGTGTGTTGTGATCAACAGGAGAGCCATTGTCGAGGAATTGGCCGGTTTCGGCGCTGCGGTCTACACCTGCAGCCGCAACGAGACGGAGCTCCATGCTTGCCTTTCGGACTGCAAGACCAAGGGTTTCCAAGTCGCAGGTTCTGTTTGCGATGCTTCATCAAGAACCGAGAGGGAGAAGCTTATGGAATTGGTTTCCAAACATTTCAATGCCAAGCTCAACATTTTAGTAAGCACCCGGTTAAAAATCTTGGATTTTGGACTCGGGTTCTCCCTATTTACATTTTGTTAATTTCCCTCGATTCACAGATCAATGATTAAGATTGTCTACTATTTTTGATGTTTATATGCTTTATTATAATCGAAACTGTTGATTACACATGACAACATCTTAAAAGAGCAAAATGAAAATCTTTCATGCATATTCTTAATGCTTGCGAAAATTAACAATCGTAAATTATGGCCTGTGATTGAAGATCAATAACGTGGGAACAAACTTTCTCAAGTCAACTGTGGAATACTCAGGGGAAGATTACTCCAGTCTCATGGCAACCAATTTTGAATCTGCCTACCATTTGTCCCAACTTGCACATCCTCTGTTAAAAGCTTCTGGAGTAGGCAACATTGTCTTCGTATCATCTGTTGCAGGTGTTGTCTCAATTAACTTGGGATCGATTTATGCAGCAGCAAAAGGTACAATCATCACTCAGATGAAATGCACGTGAAATGATTCATTATGGTATCATTATATTGTATGTAGAAAATTACATTACATGGAGAAATATTTATATGATACTACAAATGATAATAAAATATTCTTATTATGATATGTACGAAGGTTGTCAAATTTGCAATTCCATTCAATACTAGAACAGACAGAATTTTAGAAATAATAGAACAGTAAAGAATCATATGGAAATGGCTCATTACAACTCAAAATTCCATCAAAAACCTACACCTAAATGATTTTGTATATATTTTAATTAAGAAAAGCCTCGTAAAATAGTTTGGTTAACTCATGATCTTAACAACCATGGTACATGTGACAAGCCGTTCAATTTTCCTTTCATGTAACCAGAAAATATGGAAAAATGTTCGAACACGGATGGAAATATATAGGACATAATGATGGAGAAAGCGACATGATTGTTTTGTGAATTCTAATGGTTCTATAAACTTCTTGTATGTTGTAGGAGCTATGAACCAACTCACCAAAAATCTAGCATGCGAATGGGCGAAAGATAACATACGAAGCAATTGCATCGCACCTTGGTTCATCAGAACCCCTCTTATTCGAGAGGTAGATTTATATACGAGTTTCACTCTATAATTAATTGATATAAAAGTTTAAGCATCCAAATTTGATACTAAAACATACATTTATTACTAAATACTCATGTCTCTTATCGGCTAAGAGTTTGATTTTAGTCCTTAATAAAGACCACTTCATTAGTGCAAGTAAAATGACTTATAATATCCTACTCTTGTATAATATTGAGTCTAACTTCGAACCCATTGACCATCGATTTAAAATTTCAAAACTACTAATGCTAAGCTTAATATATTCCAAACATCAAGAAATTACCCCTAATACTATGAATTTTTTGTAATTGCAGGTATTTGAATATGAAGGTTTACTAGAATCCATCAATTCTAGGACTCCCCTAGGACGTATTGGAGAACCACAGGAGGTTTCATCTTTGGTGGCATTCCTATGCATGCCTGCATCATCCTACATAACTGGCCAGATAATTTGTGTTGATGGTGGAATAACCGTGAATGGCTTTTTTCCTCAAAACATTTTGTCATGACTCTAATATGGGGGCCTAATAGGATTTATCTAAAGCCATCATATCACGTGTGCACCCGTAACATGAGAGCCGTCTTGTATGTCAGAGTATAGAAGACTCTATTTATTTATAAATGTTTATCATACAAATGATATAATATATCACAGTATTTCAACTATAGAATACGGTTTTCCAATTTCTACCAAGATCGCAGAGAATCGGTATCCCCCAGCAAATAGTGAAATTGGGTTTCCAAACTACAACATACAAAATTCAAAATTCATCTAATTTACATTCTAAGTTCACCATATCTTATATCTCTATCTTCAATAGAGTTTGTTGGAGAAGCTCCCTTCACACATTCCTAGCCCAATCCCAGCTAATAATAATCCTGCACAAAAACTGTAGGGGGGTGAGCGAACCACGAGCTCAGTGAATAACCAGACTTATCACAACAAGCAAGTTATTATCAATCATATGTAATGCATCAATCAAACACATGAACAATTACAAGCTTGGACAAACCGGAATCCAAACAGGATGGAGATTTACGCCCTCTCATCAGGGTTGAAGGAACCAATCCCTGAATCACCTACCTAGGAGAAACTAAGTACACAGGAAACCATAATCCTCACAATTATTATCTCTTTATGTTAATGATGTTTTAAATACTCAGTTACTGTTTTGTACCTTTAGAAACTCCACTAAGTGTTAGACATTTCACAGCGATACCATGGGCGGCGTCCTTCGTTACCAGTTAGTTCCCATGGAACCGACAGAACAAAGGTAAGCTTGCATAGAACTAATAGCCTCTGCCTAGAAAACCAAGCATTACCAGAGAACCGAAATTTTAACACGTAGTAGGCATTCGTAAAAACATAATGCAGTTTATGCAAATCGTGCAATGCATGTCCGTTTCATTTATAGTACCGACAGTTGTTAATCAAGTTTGAGGCAATCATACAATTTACAGACAATCATCAACATATTTCATACAATATTTATCATACAATAGGATTATCGCTTATATTATGATAATTTGCCATTCAATCCTACACCACGCATCATGCTGTATCCTAATCCCGCATGCATATCAATTGAATATATATATATATATATATTATTCCAAATGCAATTATACTACAAGCACAAACAATGTAACAAGTCTAAGTTACTCACCTGTGGTCTTCGCTAAGCTGTTGTGTAAGCTACCGGAAATCCGGGAATTGTTCTATTTTCCTATGAAAGGAAGTAATAGAGATTTATTATTGGACTATTTCTGTAAGAGAAGTCTTCCTATAATTAAAGGCACCGATTCTAATCGCCGAATATTAAGCTAAACCCATTACTTTAATTATTGCATCGTTAAATAACTTAATTAAATCCGTATAGATGTCTAACTATTCCGTATCGATATTTGATATAGTTTTTATTAATTGTTATCTATATTTTTATTCAAGGGTTTGTCTTTTCTTAAGTTCTACTGCTTTTAATAGAAGATTTTTATTTATTAATTCTTTGCCCGTCAACCTTATCTGTCTCTCAAATCGGTATTTTTATTTATTTAAGGGTATGTTTTAGTATCTATATCTTTCAAACATTATAAAAATCGTATGTAGATATATTAAATTTCTATTATACTTTAGTTTCATTCTTATTGCAAAACAAGCTAAGTTTAATACTACAATATTATCATTAATATTAGTTTTGAAATGTTAATATCAATATTAGTAATAAATACAGGTATAATAATAACAATCATCTTCATACTATTAGTGACAAAATAATAGTGTCGATGATAATATAAATATAGTAGTGTTAACGTGAAAATAACAGTATTAATAATTGTTTATGACTCGTGATGAAAATCAACAATATTAAATACTATACTCAGTAGTCATAATAATAGCAATAATTATAATCATACTTATAGGGATAACAGTAAAATTTGGTGTTGGTTTATTAAGAGTGTAAACTGAATGATTTTCTAGTTTGTGATTTCTTATTCGTTTTAAATCCGATTTCGTTGTATAAATAGTCGATTTGATAGTACCCGAAGAGTACTTTCTAGTAGTGAAATTATTTTTCAAGAAAAGAAATTTGTACAATTTTTAAATTTATGAAACACTTGCATAGGTTTCAAGTGAATCCTAATAATGGTAGTCAAAACTTGTTTTGATCATATCTAACTCGTTTCTAGTCCGTTTTTGACGAATAAATAGTTGTTTTCATAGTATTTTCCGAGTACAATCCATTGACAAGGTCATTTTTGGTTTATAACAAATATATAAATACAGTTTATTTGACCTTTTGAACATTCTTCTCTATTTGATTACTTTTGGTTCCTAGTTTTCCTAAAGCTTAGAGTCTTAACTTTCAAGTTGATGCTTCTATAACCCTAAATAATTATGTATCATCCTATGTTCAACCATATAACTTAAAATCATCATTTAATCCTCTTATCTATTTCTTTAGCTCTCTTATAATTTGGAAAATTATCAATATGTATAGTTTCTATGAATTGTTCATAATAATATTTTTCTTGCAATATAATGCTTCTAATCATGATTTTTAAAGCTTATTTGATCAATTATTATGTTCATATAAGGTCTTAGAAGCATTAGATATAAGTTTAGACTAGTTTAGATGAAATTTGAGTCTTGTTTTGCCTACTTCATTCCAAAATCCGAATTTACTATTACCTTCTTTATAATATTTCTAAGTTGTTGTCTTTCTTTGCCAACAATATCTAGACATTTCTAACATATCAACCATCCATCTACTTGAATTCATCCATGGGTTAGCAACTTCTTTCAACCATATAACCTTTCTTCAATACTAAACAATTCATCCTAGAGTCTATACATAACTATAACAAAGATAGGTTGATAGTTTAGGACTTACCTTGGCTTGGAATGGAAAAAGATTCTCATCTCCCTTTCTAAGCAGTAATCAAACCTAGATCAAAGATTAGATGATGAGTTCCTAACTACTTTAGAGGTTAACAACCTTAGCTATAAAGAAAGTTTACTAATTCTAGTAAACATTCTTACCTTGTTAGGCTTAGTTCCCACTTGAATCTTATGATAACCAAGACTTTTAACTTGGTGTTTGGAAGTTGTTGGAGAGGAGGAATTGATGTTATTACTGTGTTTGGTGCATAGGTAGAATATGGAAAATAAGCTTGGAGGTTTGTGTTGGTTTTACTAAAGTTTTCTAAACTTTCTAAGTGGAATGTTGCAAAGGAAAAGAAAAATACAAGAGCTGGACGCACTTCTCTTGGTGGCTATGTTTTTGGGAGGATTTTGTGAGAGTTATGAGCTCAAATTGTGTCTAACTTAAGCTTATATACATATACTAAGATTAGGCTAAGTTTTAGAAGCTAAGGGAATGGTTTTGGGCTTGAAAAATATGCAAAATAGCAGCTGGAATTTTTCATACGAATTTGGCAATTTAGAGTTACAAATTTAGACTTTGTTTTGATAGATTTATGGCTAACTTTGAGGGCATTACTTATATTTGTTTGGTAGCTAATTAATGTTATTTATGTGTGTAAAAATAAGAGATCAAATTGTGTAAAAATCGGGTCAAAATCTGTTGAAGTTTGAAGTGTGAAAACTGAAATTTCTGGAACAATTCCACCTTGATTTTTGGACGAATTTTGGATCCGATTTTCTCATTAATTTTTGGTGTATGAAGTGTCCATTTGAAGGCTCCTTATTGGTGTTTAATTGGTTAAAATTTCAGCTCATTTAATCCTAAGAATATTGCAAAAATCGGAGTTGGATTTGGAGAAGTGTGCTGCTGCATTTGTTGAAATTTTCTCCTCTGTTGCAGCTGGTACATCTGATTTTTGGCAAAATATTTGGGACGGTTATGGTTGTTTATCCAAGCTGAAATTCTCCTCATTTAATGTTATTTACATGTGGAGTGTTTTGGTTGGTTTTTGGGTCAATTTCGTTTGGAATTAAGAATTGAAATTCGGATCAAGTTGGGTATGAAGCAGCCAAAATTTGCTCTGTTTTTTGTGCTCTGTTTTCAACTAAGAGCTGTGTTGTGCGTGTGGAGGGTGTGTGTGTGGGAAGTAGCTTGTCCGTGTGTGCCAGTTGCTGCTCGTGCGTGGACTAAAGACTGCTTGCGCGTGAGGAACATCAGCCGTAGCGTCCCTTGTGCGTGGAGCTCCTGCATTGTTGCTTGTGTTGCTGCTTGTCCATGTTCAATTTCCAGCAGTGGCCTCCTCTGTTTTGTTGCTGCTGCTGCTGCTGTTCGTGGCGTCCAAATGCCTCCCATGCGTGGATGAAGCGCAACGATCCACTGCTGCTTGTTCGTGTGATGCAGCTGTAGCGTGGAGGAAGTCCGAGTGTCCTGCACGTGAAGTCAGCTGTAGCGGTCATCTATTCCAGCGCACTTTAAATTTTTGTTTCCTTTCGTTTTCTTATTTCCACGTTCCAGTTTGAATTTATGATGTTGCTATAAGTGGATTCTCCTCTGTTCCTCGAGATTCCTATAGCTCTGTTCTGTACATGGAAAATGCAGCAAAAAGGCTTTCAATTTTTTACTGCTTGTGGGGACCTCCGATCCTTGTTTGAAAAATTTGCAGCCGAGAAATTCTGCCGCACCGTGGAACTCTGCTTCTACCAATTGTGAAGGCTCTTTTGTTCCACGTGAATCCAATTTCAGTTCCGGTTTCTTCTTTTTTTTAATTAATTATTTATTAGTTATTAACTAAAATATTTTTACACATATTAATTATAAACGTATATCTATAATTGCTACGTATGAGTTTAATCTAGATAAAATTATCTAAGTCACTACAAAAACTCTAGATTATTATATTTCCAAATTTTTAGTTTAAAGTTTACACGATTAATTATTTTTAGTATCTTAACTTATGTGATTAAATTTTTCAAGTTCAATAAATCGAATTAGGAACCGAGTCTTAACGAATTCAGAATTTCCTAACAAATATAGCAGCGGTTTTGAAATTTTTATTTTAGATCTAGATTAATATTATTGATCCGTATTAGTATCTATTATGTATTTATAATTTTAGTAATCCATCTTTGGATTATTGTTCTATACCGATAAGCTTTATTATTAAACTGTATCTTATCGTTTTTTATATTTAGAGTTATTTCTAATTATATCGTGAATTATAAGTTCAAGTACGAAATCTTGTTTTTGGTATCTATTAAGGTCAAGGAAATTTGTATTTAAGTCTTTCAAGCTACGAATGAGTTTATTACAATTCATAGTTTTATTCTAAGATTTTTGTTGAATCATATATTTTATATTAGTTTCACATTTGCCAATTAGCTTATTTTCTAGTTATAAAAATTATTAAAGGTTTGGCAATTCTAGGTTTTAAGTTCTAAATCTCTAAGTCTTTTGATTAGAATATTAGTATAATTTAAATATTTATTTAAGATCTAGATTCTTAGATATCAATCTATTTATAATCTTGTCGTATCCTTTGTAATTCTCCTTTGTAATTCTCCTTTGTAATTCTAATAATTTATCTTTAGTCTTTATTTTTATAATTTGTAAGTTTCAAAAATTAATCGTCTGTTATTGAGACTTAAATTTAAGGTTAATTGTGATTTCTTATTGAACTGTTGATCATTTTTCCAAATATTATCTTTTACTGTATAGGAGTTATTCCTACTAATTTGTTAATAACAACATATTTTATCTAGGCTACTTAGTATTGTCAACATATTAGAAATAGTTTGAACATTATTGTTTCATTATTTAACAAGTATAGGATTTGTTTCCTAAGTATTGAACTTAAGGAAAAATGATTCAGTAATTTATATTAATGATTGAGTTATCGTTGTTTTATAAATTATTTGAGATCATAGAAGTTACAGTTTTGTATTTCGAAATATTTTTTTTTATTGGTAATGATTCTTAATCTTTCTAACTATAATCAAATTCATTCTTTGACATTTTTAAATCGAGAAAAATTTGGAGTGATTTTTACTACTTGTTCCAAATATTCTAAATAATCAAATATTACATTTTTAGTATTTGTTAAAATTAGGTTACGTAAAATTAGGGGGATTACACATTTGATACTATCTAGGTTGCTAAGAATAGAATCTATAGTCGTAGAGCTGAGATAATACATAATTTTCATTCGGTCTTTAGTAGGGTAGCTCTTGTTTACAAAAAAGTTAATCCATCCCATTATCCTAGTGTTACCAGCAAGAATAATCAAATGAAAAGTGAGCATGTACAACCTAGTTAGATAAGAATTGTAACTGTTCTCATTATTATGCATACATGTATGTTCAAACAGATATCAACCACATGCAATGCAAATAATAAGAGCAGTCTTCCAAAAAGTAGTGTAAATTTTAGGATATAAATCGCCCTTGATCTTGTCTTATGAATCCTATAATGCTATCAAGCCATCCAAACACCAATTTTAAAGCAAAGTTTTTCCTGGGCAAGACTTGACTACTTTTTATGCATGTTGGCCAAATCAGTAAAGTAGACCCTTGGTTTTGTTAACAAGGATAATGCTTAGGTTATGTTGTGTTTGGTTTAGTGGAATGAAATAAATCTAAAAAGGAATTGTAATTAATTTATTTTATGATTAACAATACTGTTAGAAAAGAAGATGGTTTTTATGAGGTATAGTTATTGCTCTGGTGAAGGAAAGAAATAAATATTCTTTGTCTATTTTACCTTATATGGAACATATGTTTCTTATGGTAGAAACTTTTACAAACCAAACAAGGGAATAGCTATTTCACAGTAATAAAGGTAGAATGTTAATTCCACTCGAGTTTACCAAACACAATGTTAATTCACATGTGTTGGAATAAAACTGCTACTAACATGTATTTTTATTTATTTATTTATTTTTGGTTATCGTACAATAGTGATGGCCTTTTATGAGGGAAATGGTGCATTGTGAGATGAGTTTTGTTTAATTTTTGAATATTTGATTAATCTTAAATGAGGTGACTAAACAATTGCATATAACTAATAGTTAGTACGAATACACACGAAGTAATCATGGTGGCAAACGATATCAAATAATTACCATGTCACATGACTTCAAGGGTTAAAATATATAACCCTGTTCAATCTCACATCACATAATCGAGGGTGGAATTTACTTTATGTTCTTTTGATCATCAAATTTCATTGAAAGTAATGTTGCAATTCAACATTTTAAATTTCAATTTTATTGATATCTTAGTATCTAATTTGTAGAACTAAATTACAATCAAATTGAAAGTTATAAACATTAAATACAATACAAATGTTTAAACATTGAGTTACATCTCGAACTAATTCACTATTTATTGATTAAAATTTAGAAATAATTGAAAATATAATTCCAAGACTATTTGCTAGTGCATATATACATTTCATGAACTTATGAACTGTGTAGCATCTCTCCATAACTTTTGAATATATACAATTATATGTCTGAATTATTACTATAACCTCAAAAGTCTTACTAAAAGGACAACAAATAGTGAAATTTGCAAAGTATTAATAATTTGTATTGGTGTGCACATTTATTGACTGAGTTCTATAAATTTAAAGTCCTATGATCTCTTTCTTTGGTCAACACTAGGCAAGTGCACATATTGTATGTATTATAGGAATGGAGTATAGGGTCGTCTCCATAGGGATCAATAATTATTAGTAATCATCTTTCAAATTATTATGTAGCCTATAAAATCAATTGAGTAATATCACTAAGTTATTAATTACACTATTAAAGTTCTGTAAGCCATAGTTAATGACTTCAATTACTGATTTTACTTAAACTAATGCAAAATACAACTTAAAACTTGATTCACCAATGAGATTAACAAGCACATTAAAAACACGAAATTAGCATTACTTGTTTCCTTAACTATGGGATTTCAAGAATTAAGTTAATGTCTTTCTCAAGATCATTAACATTTAATCCTAACCTTATCCACTTGCATTTTTTTCCTATGCTAATAGCTAGTATAGATTTTATGCATAGGATTTAACAATTTTATCTATGGAATCATGAGCAATCCCTTCTGACAGCCTGGATCTATTCGACAAGACAATTTCTTAATCTATCCTAAAGAAACCTAAAATAAAACTATATTGTGCACTATATAGAGTTATGATTCAAGAACACCAATAGCAGAAATTAAGAAAATTAACAATGATTATTGCCTTATCGTGCTAATACATGCCAATTCATGGTATTCCAAGCCTGAGTAACACTACTCAAGCATCATGCATACAAGAAACAAAACACAAAAAAAAAAAGAAGATAGCAAGGGTACATGAACACAACACTTTTCCATACTACAAATGCCTTAATGTCCAAATTCTTGCTACACGATTACAATATCCCGTTTCCTCTTCCTTCCCTTTCAAGAATCTCTAAGGAGTACACTCATAAAATGATATAAGTACAGATGGACATCATGAATAGGTGTAACGGTTACAAATGAATCTTGATTGTATTGGTTGGATGGTATGAAAATGATTCCCTTCTCAATGTGACATTTGGATCTTGTATTTATATGCTCTCACATGAAAAGACACGACTTGGCATCTTTTTCTTGCCTTAATTGGCCTTTACTCCTTTTCAAGAGGCAGTTTATTTATCTTTAACGTGGTAATAGGGCAAATCATACCCTTTGTCACGATCGTTACTCGGGCCATGATACCCTAAAATTTCTTTATTCAAGGACGATCATAGGTGTGACCTAGCCAATGATCCTCATGGTCTACAACTCCAATGCTTATCTCGGTTGTGATGGGAACTTGATGTATCGGACTAAGATAGGTCCTTGACAATCATGATCGTGATCGGACTCGTGATCAAGGTGGTATCAAATTGTCCTCATTCCATCACATCGTGATTAAAGTGTTGGCAGGCAAGACAAGTAGAGATCATGGTAATGATACGACCTGTGATTACCATGACATATGTTTCTTCTTCTTTGCTCGTGCTCGTGGTTTAACCTTAGACTACATCTGCATTGGCTAGCGTTTAGATCACTGTCGTGATGCGGACCGTGATCTTTGCGGCTTTCTATTTTTCTTCCTTTCATGCCACGATATTGCAAAACTTGATCCCTGGTGCATGTATCTTCTATCACAACCTCAATCATGACCATAATACACTGTTGATCTTCTAATCTTGAACTTAAGTAGATTCAACTTCCTTAGATGTTGATAAATTGTTCTTAGTTACCTAAAATGAACAGATTCATAAATTAAGTACCAATTATGTAGATAAATCATAAGTAAAAGCATGATTAAGTAAATAAAACCCTTATTTGATAGAGTAAATAACCTCTATCAAACTTCCTGATATTTAACTTTGCTTGCCCTCAAGCAAACAAGCTGATAAGAAAATTAAACTTTGTGTAAGGAAAGCAAATCACGATTGGTGCTTTTATTGAATGCATATCCAATTGTTCTTATCTTGCACTTGTCTTGTTAAAAGTATTAAGTGACTATATGCATCAGTTTCCCTATTGTTTCACTCAACTATCACATGCACTTGATTTATCAATGCTAAAATTCCAAGGCTAATCCAAGTAATTCAGCCTTTACCCTCATCATTTAAATAGGCTTCCAAAGTTAAAATTAGATAGAAAGTCACAAAGTAAAAGAAAGCCAATTTCATCCCCTTAACATGATAGTATAAATATTCTCAATTACCTCTACAACATTACATTCTTAAGTGAAGGCCTATACCTCTACATATCCCCTGAATTGTTCTCCTTTATTAGCCACTATACTTTATTTCTTCTTTATATATATATATATATATTATTTTGAGGAACTCCATAACCCTTGTAGCGAACTTTCAACTGATAATCCTAGATTCGTCACCTAAGTTAATAAATGCTTTTCCCCTTAAGGGCATCTAGGCTTACTTACTCGAGTTACAAGACATACTGCGTAATCTTTCTTTTATTATCTCAATTGTCAAGGGAATTCATTGGTCGACCTATCTTAGGCTAAATGAACTTAAGTGACTAGGTTTTAAAGGGACCACATCGAACCTCCATCACTTAAAAAATTGAAATATACCTTCGTCTTTTTTTTTTTAATAAAAGGAGAAAAAAATGGAAGGGGAGCATCAAATTACAAATTTCTTTTAAAATTCCATCAAAAGAATATAAGGCCTTCAAGATAATCGAATGAAAGATTATAATACTAGTTAAGCTTGGAAATGAACTAACTAGCCTTTACTAAGGATCTTATGCTAGCTTTAAAACTGAATTCCTAGTTTAAATAACAAGACTATATCACTTAGATTTTACCATGTAATTCTAACATAATAACAATAACACATAAACAAGAACAAAAATCACCTCAGTCACTTTGCTTTACTTTAGTGTGAGAGATATTACTAGAAAATTTTCATTAAAATTTTGCACTATGAATGCTTTCCTACTTTATGCTTAAATGGAGGAAATTAAATACCAATACTGCACATTTACTCTAAATTCCCTTCCCCAAAATTAGATAAAGACATTGTCCTAAATGTCTCAGCACCAATACTAAAACTAGGAAATGAAATATAAAATGAAAAATTAAAACAAAGGAAAGAAATCTGATACTCCCATTAGAATTCGAAACAATAGGATTCAACATTGTTCTATTCAACTAACTGTGCTACAAACCATTATTAACAAAATAATAAACCATAAAAAGTGAAAAAAATAAAAGAGATACAAACAAATCAAAAGAAAACAAAATAAACTAAGAGTCTTAAAAATTTACAACAATAAGTGCCTATGCTCTCTAAATATTACATTCAAACATAAAAACAAACAACAGAGGTCCACTCTCATTCATCCTCCTCACTTCCACTGTTATTGGCTAATCCCTCTTGCCTACCCTCACCAGATCCTCCATCCTCATCATTTTCAGGTAACCCGTCCTCATTATTTGGTCCTAAGATACTCTCTTTGGACACTTAAGGGGTACTCTATCACATAGCCGGCTATCTAGGCTACTATTGTCCCTGTAGTCTAATTTGCTGCTAACTTTGAGTCCTAGCAATTTACCTATGTTGCAGCTAACCTTCTTCTTCCTCCTCCTCTGAACTGTAAGAACCAGATGCCTCTTCACTTGATCCATCTTCTTGATCATCACTTTCTTGAGCCAAGGTCGAGGTGTTGGGGACCCAGTAAGTGCCCTCCTCTACTGCATTAGGACCAAGGCAAACTCATTTTTGGCTAGAGCAGGCTTGCTTGGTCTTGCCATATCTCTGGTAGGGCTACTTCTAAAACAAGAGGACATCTTAATCCTCATCTTGTTGGTGATGGATAAAATGCCCTTCTTAATAATCTACTTCATGCTCTTTTATTCCTCCCTTAGTTGAACAATTTCTTGCTAACCTAGCTGTAAACCCCAGAAATTTTCCACTCTAGTATACGATTCTAAGATAGATTGTATGAACTGTATAATAGATTTATATTCTAATTAAAGTCTAAGAATAGATCAATATGTAGAATTTGGTTAGATAAAGGATTTAGAATTAGAATAAAGAAATCCTTTAACCCTAGTTGATACCAAAAACGAGATTTCTTGTCTTGAATGAATAATTCAAGATATGATTAAAAGAAAATCTAAAATTTAAACCCTAAACTCGTATTACAAATAAATTTAAATATAAAAAATATGAATATAGAGATTAAATGATTGTTTCTGATCTCGATAATGATTCGAGATTAAAACAACGAGTAGTAATGAGCCTGTACTTAAACTTAAACCTTAAATTCGAGATTCCTAGTTAAAATTAAACGCTACTAATAAGATTTCATGACGGGTATTAAAACTAAAAGATATATATTATATATAGTTTAGTTTCTGTATTAAGAAGGATATTAAGTAAACGATTAATTACGCTTATAAACAGAAAATGATGACCTAAAGATAAACCGATAGGAATATAAATACACAACGAAAACATAAACTGTTGAATAACTCAAAAACTGAATTCCAAATAAATAATCGAATCACGCTATTGTTCTAATTCAAGTTTTCTTAAGCTATTAAAGCCTAAAACAAAAATTGACCAAATGAGCTTAAGAAATCTTAATCGCGGGAGATAAAATTATACAATTAATTAACTACGTATATATAAAACAAAAAATTGTATTAATTGATAATCTAAGAGTTTTGTATATTCCTATAAACATGTTTTATACAAAACTCCCAAATATTAGCTAATTTATACCCGTATAACTCGTTAAATTAACTCAAAAAAATCAATTAAATAAATAACTAATATATATATATATATAAAACTTCGGCTGCATTCGGTGGAAATTCGAAGAGGAAAGAGGAGCCGGAATTGTGATCAATAATTCACCAAATTATTCAACAAAAGCAACCTCCACACCAATCATCAATTGACAACTCACCCAAGCATTAAATTACATGAAAACAACAGCCAAAATGAGAAGAAATTCAAAGCAAATCTGGTGGGGAAAACGCAATCGAAGTCTTCTTCTTTTCCTTCTATATATATGTGTGTTTAATGACCTTAATGAAGAAACAAACAAACCTCATTAATTTCCCAACTTCACAGAACGAAACTACTTCCAAATAACAACCAAAACGAACCAAAAACATAAAAAAGATCAAAACATCCGAGTTCAGATCAGAGGAAAAATAATACCGAAAACCCTTGAATACGAGTTCAAAGGTAATTTGAGGTAATTCGAATGATTTTTTTTTTTTTCAAATCTAAGGTTTATAACTGACTTCTAATAATTTTAGGAACGTAATAAACACAATTACAAGCTTCGGATTTCATCGGACAAGCTCAAACGAGGTAAAAATCTGAAACCCTAGTTTTACTTCTATAAGATTGAGATCTAGGATTATATGTATATAGATGTGTTAAGAATTGTTTTATGTCGTTATATAAGTTATATAAACGCTAAGGAATGGTTTAGTAAAGTTTTTAATGTAGAAAATTTAAAGAATAAGAATCAGACAAAGGAGGAAGACAATGAACAGTACCAATACTGTCTCAAAGCCGGCAGTGTAATCGCTCAACGCCGGCGGCTTACATGGATAGGCCGGCGGCGTAGGGACAGCTTACATTGATCAGAGGCTACGTAAAAATAATTTTCACGTAAGAATGAACGTAAGCCAGCTACCTGGAGATTTACGCCGACAGCGTATAGCCAGCGTACGTTGAAAGCCAATAGCTTTCAAAGCCGGTGCAACTCCTTTGAAATGATTTTCGAAATCAAGTCTACACCGGCACCTAGGTTTGAAGGCCGGCGGCTTTGAGCCGGCGTACGCTTAAATTTTTCAACGAAGGCTTGTTTCGATCTAAACAGAATATATATATATATATGCAATACATTTACTGAGTATATTATATATATATATATATATATACAACAATATAGAATCTATTATATAGTTAAGTAAATACAAATATTAGAATATTTAGATTAATATTTAATATTCCTTAAAACCCTAAGATTAAGAAAAGATATTAAGTGTTAATCAAAGTTAGTATTAGTCAAATATTTGTTTTAAATAGCTAAATAGTAAGAATGGAAATTGAAATAAGCTAAATTCTTGAGTAATGTGACTTCTAAAAATAACAAAATAAATATGGGATAAATTAGGAGAAACACGACAATACTAAGTAATAATAAAAACTATAATTTTCTATATTGAGATCCGTATAGAATAACATAAAATAATAGTCACTACTAAAATTTGATAAATATCGAGTCTAGGACACTAGCCACATATAGGAATTTAGTTATATAATTTATATTGATGAATATTTTGTTCATCTTAAATAGGTGACTTTGATACATTAGAGGGTCTACCAACTGATTATTACGACTTAGTCAGTATAAGCATGTGAGTAATTCAGTCATATTGTACTGGTTGTGCTTGTAAGTAGTTGAATATGTAATGCAAAGATAATCAAATGAGTGCTTGTTGGAAGTATGATATGATCTGATTGTATGACTGTTAAAATATCTTTACAAAAGCGATAATGCAAAGTTTGATGTTGTGAAGTAGAATAATGATGATTATGTGTAATGTATGGACACCGTGAAATTGATTAAGAATTATTGACTTAACAAAATAACTTGATCATGCATTGCACGAATTGCATTATTGCATATATATTGGGGTGACAGCCTGCTACGTATTAATATTTCAGTTCTTTGTTTACGCTTGGTTGTTCTAATGTGTTAGTTCTTCCAAGGTATTCTTTGTTTCGTATTATGGGAACTAAGTGGCACCGAAGAATGCCGCTCGTAGTATCGCTTTGAAATGATTAATACTTAGGAGTTTCTAAGGGGATTGTAGATGGTCAGTTTAATCGATTATATTCAAGTGATAACCCTAAATGAGAAATCGTTGATTCTCCTGTGTACTTAGTCTCTCCTGGGTAGGTGGGTCATGGAGTAATGGTTCTTCAACCCTTAAAAAGAGGGCGTAAATCTTTTTCCTGTTTGGATTCTAGATCATCCAAGCTTGTATATGTGTATATGGTTGAGTGCTTGCATTGCGTATGAATTGCTAATAACTTATGTGATGTATGGGTGTCTGGTTATTCACTGAGCTGTGGTTTCGCTCATACTCCAACACTTTTTAGGTTTACTTTACGACCCTGGTTAGTTACTTCCAGAGTATGGCTCCGGTAAAACTTAGGAGCTGGAAGTCTACGGTTATATTTTGGTTTAATGGTTATGTACTATTAGAATAGATTAGCCAGTTGTGTACTCCAGTAAGACTATTTGGTTTGTAATAGTTCTGTATTATTTTAAGATAGAAATTATTTACCAGTTTATTTCTTTCATGTATTTGTCATTTCTTATCAAGCAACTAAAAGATCCTGTTGTTTTGAAAACTTGTCATTTTCCGAAGGTAATCTAGTGATAGTATTGAAGTGTGACTTGTTTACTACTACTAGGGTACCCTCGGGGTGTGACAGAATTAAGTTGGTATCAGAGCATGGTTGCTGGAATAAGAAAGATAAATATGTGAAAGAATTGCATTTAGTGAATGTAGTAAGTTTAGATTTAATTAGCACACTGTAGAAATAGTTGGGTAGTCATGGGTAGAGTTATACTGCACAATTAGGAATAAAATATGTGTGATTATTATTAATCATGCAAATTTTGTTATGTATAGACTAATCTTGCTACATGTCATCTTAAATGGGAGATTTTTAGTATGCAGGAAGAGGAAACATTGACAGATTACAGGCGCAGATTGCGAGTCCTGGTAGAGGACTTGTGTTGATGCGGGATTACTAAAACCTTAGAAGAGATCCTTAGCACCTGGAAGAGGGGACTACTGCCTTTGTTTAAAGGTTGGTTATTTCTGTTGGAACGGGCTTTTCCAGATAATGGATCAACTATAGAGACGCTCTACAGATTCAAGAGATTGGTAGTCCAGAAAGGAGATGGTCTGGAGATTGACAATATAGCTTTCATAGTCTCATCCAGATCTGTGAGACCAGATCCCCCATATTTTAGATTTTGGGTATCTATTGGGAGAGGAGCTATTTATGCTCATGATGTCAGACAGGATCATTCCCGAGTGAGAGGTGATGCAGTTCATGATGATGACTTGATGCTTTCACGGGTTAGCAGATGTAGCCACTCCAGACGCATTTTGATGAGGAAACCACCCATTATACCTGAGATAGCAGGTGAGTTCCAGCGTCCTACTTCTGTATAGGATAGAGTTGTACAGGAGTCAGTCCAGACTATCATTCATGAAAGGAGCATAACCACCGAGTTGCTAGATGAAAAGAAGGTAAGAAGAGAAGGATTGAGGCAGAGAAGTATGTCTCAGATTTTAATTATGCTAGATGGATCGGGTCAGCACATGGAGGGTGGATAGAGAGAGATATACCACCTAGTGCTGAGAGTGAGCTGAGGCCTGCACCCAGAGGTATTCGGGTGATGGATACAGATTTGACTTTAGCACCTCCAGGAGATAGAGACACGACGATTGAGATTGATGATAGTAGTTCAGAGGGAGATGAGGATTACCCTCATTTAGGTCCTCAAGAGAAGGGCAAGGGCCGTCTTTACCCTAGTCCCTGAGTTTGATTCAGTATTATATGATGATGATGTACTACATATTTATGATGACATGATAGGATGATATTAGTAGACTTTTGATGATATGCATATGTATCTTTTGATGACTGTAGTAGAAAAACTAGGTTTAGTGTTAGTGCCATTTTTGAAATGTACATAATGCACTAACCACAAGAAGTTTGTATGTATTTTGGTTATATATATATATATGTGTGCGTGCCATATATATATGAATGACTTTGATGACTTTTGGTGAAGATGAGTTATGATCTAATTTAAGTAACATGTTTAATGTCAATAGAATGCCAAGAGGAAGAAATAAAAGTAGAAATGCCAGGATTTCTGGAGATCCACCAATAAATGCTCCTGCAACACCCTAAAACCGAATTGAGGATGTTTTACAAAGCCTTCAACAACAAAATGTCTTGATTTTGCAAGCTTTGCAAAATATTCAAGCAACAAATGTAGCAACACCTGCCGGGGCACCAACAATGCCTACACTTATTCCTAGAGAAAATGAAAGGCAGACTCCACCGGTTCAATTTCAGGAAAATGAACCAATGAACCCAAATGAATTTGTTGCTGAGGTACAAGGACCGCCTCGATATGAACAAGAATTGCCACCACCACCACCTTTACGTCCTCAGAGAAATTTGTTGCTAGAATTCATTAAATGCAACAGATACTTTGAAGGACTACCGGGAAAGCTAGAAGAAGCTAAAGATTGGCTAGCTCAGATTGAGCGATCCCTGGATGTTTTCTAAGTACTGAAGCTCTGAAAGTATCATATGGGACTTATTTGTTAAGATTAAGAGCAAGAATATGGTGGAATTCAAAACAAAGAAGTTTGTCACAACCGATTACTTGGGAAGTATTCAGACGAGAATTTTTGAAGGAATATTTTCCAGGCAGTTTAAAAGCAAAATATAGCACTGACCTGATGAACTTGACCCAAGGAGCTAAGACTATTGATGAGTATGAACATGAGTTTAATCGGTTGTTACAATTTGCCCCTGATGCTTATCAGGACAGTGATGAGCTAAAGAGATAGACTTTCATGGCTGGACTCGAGCCTCATTTCCAGAGAAGACTTGCTGAATTTGAAGTCGATAACTTTGCAGCTATGTTAGAAAAAGCTCGAATCATTGAACGAGCAAGGAAGTATGAAATTGAGAGGTATAAGAAGAAAGGAACTATGTTCGGGAAGAGGATGTATGATGGTTCTATAACCCGTTCTGTGCCTAAGAAGTTTAAATTCTTTAAACCTTTCAATGGGAACAAAGGAGGTGTAGCTGGGAAGAATAATGTTACTTGTTCGAAATGTAAAGGTCCTCATTATCCAAGAGATTGTCCACAACTGCAACACAAATGTTATTATTGTGGAGAAAGTGGGCATATGGTAAACAATTGTCCAAAAAGAAAAATTGCAACTTGTTATGTGTGTAACAAAGTAGGGCACATAGCAACTAACTGTCCATAGAAAGCGAATGCAGTAGCTGGATCTTCACAACCTAAAGGGACAATTGGAGTCATAGGATCAAAAAATGGAAATGCTAACAAAGCCAGTACAACGACCATAGTTTTTGCCATGTATGGAAATCCTGTTGAGATGGAGGAGGAAGATGAAGAAAATATTTGGGAAGAAATTGATCCTGAAGAATATGGACTCATTGCTGGTATGTAATTACATATTTGTTTATCTGAAGTTATTAGGCACAATCACAAATAATTGAGTAATAGAAGTCCTTATAAATTGAAAATAACATGAACTTAATAATTGATACATATGATCAATTCAAGTAGGAGATCAGACTGCGTATGCTTTGTTTGACACAGGAGCAACGCATTCTTTCATAAATATCGGATTAGCAAGGCGTATAAAATTACCAACTGAAAGCATGAATAAGGAATTGAGAGTTACTACGCCGACTGGAGATTTAGTGGTAACACGGGAGATGATTAAAAGTTGTCCATTAAAGATTAGGAATCAAGAATCAATTGTCGATTTAATTCTGATAGAGATGCAAAAATATGATATTATTTTGGGTATGGTTTGGTTAACTGCTGTAAAAGCAAAAGTTAATTGCCATCTCAAAATAGTATCTTTTGTTAATAATTAAGGAAAAAGAAAAGAGTATAAGGGTGAGATACTCAAAGGAGTTGGAAATAGGATAATAGCAATTGAAGTAGAAAATGAAGAAGATATGGAGTTAAACGGGTGTATTCTTGGAATGATCGAGGGTGAATCCAAAGTATTGGACATTCATACTATTCGAACAGTGTGTGAATACCCAGATGAATTACCGGGATTACCCCCACATAGAGAAGTGGAATTTTCAATTGATTTGATACCTGGAACAGAACTAGTATCAAAGGCTCCGTATCGCATGGCACTTGTGGAATTAAAAGAATTAAAGGTGCAATTACAAGAATTGTTGGATAAAGGATTTATCAGACCTAGTGTTTCACCTTGGGGAGCACCAGTATTGTTTGTGAAGAAGAAAGATGGATCAATGAGACTTTATATTGATTATAGAGAATTAAACAGAGTAACTATCAAGTTCAAATATTCTTTACCTAGAATTGATGATCTCATTGATCAGTTGAGAGGAGCAAAGGTATTTTCTCGAATTGATTTAAAGTCAGGATATCATCAAATTCGAATTAAGGCAGAGGATGTACCAAAGACTACATTCCGAACTAGGTATGGTCATTATGAATTTTTTGTCATGCCATTTGGACTAACTAATGCACCTGCAGTTTTCATGGATCTGATGAATCGTGTCTTTAGACCTTTGCTGGATATCTGTGTGATTTTTTTCATAGATGATATACTCGTATATTCGTCTACTGAAGAACAACATAATGAGAACTTAAGAAGTGTGTTGCAGATATTGAGAGACAATAAGCTGTATGCTAAATTGTCTAAGTGTGAATTTTGGCTTAGAAGTATATCATTCCTTGGACATATTATTTCTGGAGAAGGAATATCGGTTGAGCCTGCAAAAGTTAAAGCTATTGTGGAATGGAAAAGACCTGAAATTGTTACTGAAGTTAGGAGTTTCTTGGGATTAGCAGGATATTATCGGAAATTCGTGAAGGATTTCTCAAAGATTGCAAGACCTTTAACTCAATTGACCAAAGAATGAGAAATTTGAGTGGAATGAAGCAAAGTTTCCAAGAAAGGAAGAAAAGGCTAATATCAGCACCAATTTTGGTTTTACCCAATGACAAGGATCTATATACTGTCTACAGTAATGCATCTAGAAATGGATTGGGATGTGTGTTAATGCAAAATGGAAAAGTAATAGCATATGTTTCTAGACAATTAAAACCGCATGAGATGAATTACCCCACTCATGATCTAGAATTAGCTGCTATTGTTTTTGCACTCAAGATTTGGCGTCACTACTTGTATGGACAGAAATGTGAAATATATACTGATCACAAAAGTTTAAAGTATATATTTACACAAAAAGAGTTGAACATGAGACAAAGACGATGGTTGGAATTGATTAAAGATTATGATCTTACCATTAATTACCATCCTGGTAAAGTGAACGCCGTGGCAGATGCATTGATTCGGAAGAGTTATGGAGAAGTGGCCTCAATATTAACGGAACAGAAAGAACTTGTCAAGGAATTTGAGAGATTAAACTTGGAATTCTCAATGCAAGGTTTGGAAGCTAAATTGGGAAACCTAGTTTTGGAACCTACTTTGCTTCAAAAGATTAAGGAAGCTCAGAAAGAAGATGTTGAAATCCAAAAGATTAAACAAGGAATATCCCAAGAAAAGTGCAAGGATTTTCATGTGGATGAAGAAGAGATGTTAAGAATGAATAAAAGATTGTGTGTGCCACATGATGAGAGCTTGAGGAAGGAATTAATGCATAAAGCACATTATTCTGGATATTCTATACACCCAGGAGAAACAAAAACATACCAAGAGTTGAAAAGTGCATATTGGTGGAATGGAATGAAAAAGGATATGTGAGAATTTGTTGCCAAATGTGAGGTGTGTCAAAGGATAAAAGCTGAACATCAAAAAACCAGGAGGATTGTTAAAACCATTGCCAATTCCTGAATGGAAATTGGATCAGATTTCCATGGACTTTGTGTGCTCGTTACCTAAGACAAATGCGGGTCATGATGCTATTTGGGTTATTGTGGATAGACTCACAAAATCAGCTCATTTCTTGCCAATTAACATGACATATTCATTAGAAAAATTGGCACGAATATATTTGAAGGATATTGTGAGATTACATGGTGTACCTGCTGGTATAGTATCAGATAGAGATCCATGGTTTGTTTCCAGACTTTGGCAAGGATTACAAAAAGCTTTGGGAACCCAGTTGAATTTTAGTACAGCTTATCATCCTCAAACGGACGGACAAAAAGAAAGGACTATTTAGACATTGGAAGATATGTTGAGAGCATGTATTATGGAGTTCAAAGGAAATTGGGACCAACAGTTACCATTAGTGGAATTCGCATACAATAATAGTTACCATTCAAGCATAGGAATACCACCCTATGAAGCTTTATATGGTAGGAAATGTCGGTCACCATTATTCTGGGATAACTTGGAGAAAGTAATGGTTGGACCTGAATTGGTTCAGGAAACTATTGAAAAGGTTTCAGTAATAAAATAAAGAATGAAAGCAGCACAAGACAGACAAAAGAACTGGGCGGACTTGAAGAGAAGAGAATTGGAATTTAATGAAGGAGAACATGTATACTTAAAGATAAGTCTAATCAAAAGTCTTCATGGTAGACAAACAAAAGGCAAGTTGAGTCCTAGATATATTGGACCATTTGAGATATTGGAACGAGTTGGGAACTTGGCATACCGTCTTGCATTGCCACCTAATTTGTCTGGTATACATAATGTTTTTCACGTATCAGTTCTATGGAAATATGTATCGGATCTAGATAAGATAGTGGAGTTGGAACCAATTGATTTAAAGGAAAATTTGACTTATGAGAAGCATCCAATTAAAATATTGGACCAGAAGGAGCGAGTTCTCAGGAATAAAGAAATCCACTATGTCAAAGTATTATGGGATCTCCAAACCGAAGATATTACGTGGGAATTGGAAGAGGAGATCAAGAAAAATTATCCACATTTGTTTGAGAATACAGGTACGTACTCAAGCTTTGAGGACAAAGCTTATTTTAGGGGGAAGAGAATGTAAACCCCAGAAATTTTCCACTCTAGTATACGATTCTAAGATAGATTGTATGAACTAGATAATAGATTTAGATTCTAATTAAAGTCTAAGAATAGATCAATATGTAGAATTTGGTTAGATAAAGGATTTTAGAATTAGAATAAAGAAATCCTTTAACCCTAGTTGATACCAAAAACAAGATTTCGTGTCTCGAATGAATAATTCAAGATATGATTAAAAGAAAATCTAAAATTTAAACCCTAAACTCGTATTACAAATAGAATTAAATAGTAAAAATATGAATATAGAGATTAAATGATTGTTTCTTATCTCAATAATGATTTGAGATTAAAACAACAAGTAGTAATGAGCCTGTACTTAGACTTAAACCTTAAATTCGAGATTCCTAGTTAAAATTAAACGCTACTAATAAGATTTCATGACGGGTATTAAAACTAAAAGATATATATATAGTTTAGTTTCTGTATTAAGTACAATATTAAGTAAACTATTAATTACGCTTATAGACAGAAAACGATGACCTAAAGATAAATCGATAGGAATATAAATACACAACAAAAACATAAACTGTTAAATAACTCAAAATTGAATTCCAAATAAATAATCGAATCACGCTATTGTTCTAATCCAAGTTTTCTTAAGCTATTAAAGCCTAAAACAAAAATCGACTAAATGAGCTTAAGAAATCTTAATCGCGGGAGATAAAATTATACAATTAATTAACTACGTATATATAAAACCAAAAATTGTATTAATTGATAATCTAAGAGTTTTGTATATTCCTATAAACATGTTTTTATACAAAAACTCCCAAATATTAGCTAATTTATACCCGTATAACTCGTTAAATTAACTCAAAAAAATCAATTAAATAAATAACATAAATATATATATATATAGGAAACTTCGGCGGCATTCGGTGGAAATTCAAAGAGGAAAGAGGAGCCGGAATTGTGATCAATAATTCACCAAATTATTCAACAAAAGCAACCTCCACACCAATCATCAATTGACAACTCACCCTAGCATTAAATTACATGAAAACAACAGCCAAAATGAGAAGAAATTCGAAGCAAATCCGGTGGGGAAAACGCAGTCGAAGTCTTCTTCTTTTCCTTCTATATATATGTGTGTTTAATGACCTTAATGAAGAAACAAACAAACCTCATTAATTTCCCAACTTCACAGAATGAAACTACTTCCAAATAACAACCAAAACGAACCAAAAACAAAGAACGAACAGATCAAAACATCCAAGTTCAGATCAGAGGAAAAATAATACCGAAAACCCTTGAATACGAGTTCAAAGGTAAGTTGAGTTAATTCGAGTGATTTTTTTTTCAAATCTAAGGTTTATAATTGACTTCTAATAATCTTAGGAACGTAATAAACACAATTACAAGCTTCGGATTTCATCGGACAAGCTAAAACGCGGTAAAAATCCGAAACCCTAGTTTTACTTCTATAAGATCGAGATCTAGGATTATATGTATATAGACGTGTTAAGAATTGTTTTATGTCGTTATATAAGTTATATAAACGCTAAGGAATGGTTTAGTAAAGTTTTTAATGTAGAAAATTTAAAGAATAAGAATCGGACAAAGGAGGAAGACGATGAACAGTACCAACACTGTCTCAAAGCCGACAGTGTAATCGCTCAACGCCGGCGGCTTACATGGATAAGCCGGCGGCGTAGGGACAGCTTACATTGATCAGAGGCTACGTAAAAATAATTTTCACGTAAGAATGAACGTAAGTCGGCTACCTGGAGATTTACGCCGACGATGTATAGCCGGCGTACATTGAAAGCCAACAACTTTCACAGCCGGTGCAACTCCTTTGAAATGATTTTCGAAATCAAGTCTACACCGGCACCTAGGTTTGAAGGCCGGCGGCTTTGAGCCGGCGTATGCTTAAATTTTTCAACGAAGGCTTGTTTCGATCTAAACAGAATATATATATATGCAATACATTTACTGATATTATATATATATATATATATATAACACAATATAGAATCTATTATATAGTTAAGTAAATACAAATAATTAGAATATTTAGATTAATATTTAATATTCCTTAAAACCCTAAGATTAAGAAAAGATATTAAGTGTTAATCAAAGTTAGTATTAGTCAAATATTTGTTTTAAATAGCTAAAATAGGTAAGAATGGAAATTGAAATAAGCTAAATTCTTGAGTAATGTGACTTCTAAAAATAACAAAATAATTATACGGGATAAATTAGGAGAAACACGACAATACTAAGTAATAATAAATAGCTATAATTTTCTATATTGAGATCCGTATAGAATAACATAAAATTAGTAATAGTCACTACTAAAACTTGATAAATATCGAGTCTAGGACACTAGCCACATATAGGAATTTAGTTATGTAATTTATATTGATGAATACTTTGTTCATCTTAAATAGGTGACTTTGATACATTAGAGGATCTACCAGCTGATTATTACGACTGAGTCAGTATGAGCAGGTGAGTAATTCAGTCGTATTGTACTGGTTGTGCTTGTAAGTAGTTGAATATGTAATGCAAAGATAATCAAATGAGTGCTTGTTGGAAGTATGATATGATCTGATTGTATGACTGTTAAAATATCTTTACAAAAGCGATAATGCAAAGTTTGATGTTGTGAAGTAGAATAATGATGATTGTGTGTAATGTATGGACATCGTGAAATTGATTAAAAATTATTGACTTAACAAAATAACTTGATCATGCATTGCAGGAATTGCATTATTGCATATATATTGGGGTGACAACCTGCTACGTATTAATATTTCGGTTCTTTGTTTACGCTTGGTTGTTCTAATGTGTTATTTCTTCCAAGGTATTATTTGTTCCATCGGTATTACGGGAACTAAGTGGCACCGAAGAATGCCGCTCGTAGTATCGCTTTGAAATGATTAATACTTAGGGAGTTTCTAAGGGGATTGTAGGAGATGGTCAGTTTAATCGATTATATTCAAAGTGATAAACCTAAAATGAGAAATCGTTGATTCTCCTGTGTACTTAGTCTCTCCTGGGTAGGTGGGTCATGGAGTAATGGTTCTTCAACCCTTAAAAAGAGGGCGTAAATCTTTTTCCTGTTTGGATTCTAGATCATCCAAGCTTGTATATGTGTATATGGTTGAGTGCTTGCATTGCGTATGAATTGCTAATAACTTATGTGATGTATGGTGTGTCTGGTTATTCACTGAGCTGTGGTTTTGCTCATACTCCAAGAGTCTTTTTAGGTTTACTTTACGACCCTGGTTAGTTACTTCCAGGAGTATGGCTCCGGTAAGAGCTTAGGAGCTGGAAGTCTACGGTTATATTTTGGTTTAATGGTTATGTACTATTAGAATAGATTAGCCAGTTGTGTACTCCAGTAAGACTATTTGGTTTGTAATAGTTCTGTATTATTTTAAGATAGAAGTTATTTACCAGTTTATTTCTTTCATGTATTTGTCATTTCTTATCAAGCAATTAAAAGATCCTGTTGTTTTGAAAACCTGTCATTTTCCGAAGGTAATCTAGTGATAGTATTGAAGTGTGACTTGTTTACTACTACTAGGGTACCCTCGGGGCATGACACTAGCAAAGTTAGTAGTAGAGTAATTGATAGTGGCTGAAACTGCAGTAAACCACACTTCTCTATATTCTAAAATACAAGTGGATTACTTAACCGGTCAGCAAAATCACCGGGTACAAAGCAGTATATTCTGAAAGTCCAAGTCGTATCCACAGGGAGCTAATGGCTAATTACTAGAATTAAACTTTTACCCTAATCTAAGCAATTGATTTTTCAGATGTGTAATTAATCTATGTTGATCTAAATTAAAAACTAAATTTCAAATGATTTATCAAGAACTAAAACCATATGTTCCAGCAACTATAACGAGGGATTTAGGTTTAGGAGATGCAGATGATATATGAATGATGTATTTCTATTCTCATGTGAAATGACTCATACTTTAAATTGATATATAACATTGATTACTTGGGATTTGATCAAATTCATCTAAGAATTGCTCACCTCTCGATGTAACAAAATCTTTCATAGCATAAACCATCCTATTAAGATAAGTTATCTATGATTTCAGGTTAATAGCATTTTGCTCTCACCAAAATTACTATCCTAGTTAAGAATACAAAACAAGCATCATTAAGTGACCTAAATTTGTAACCCTAACCGCATAAAGATTAATGAATTCTCAAGTTCTATCACAGATTTACATATCTCTATGACAAATCATATTCAAAAACATAAGTTTTGCTTGTGCGGATTATTGAATCCTTCTCAGGTATCTTTAATCCTTTCTATCTAATCTATGTTGATTAGGCATAAACTAAATAGATTACAAACAAAGATAATCAAATTCCAAAATAATCAACGCCAATATCAATTCAATTCATGCATCAAATCATCAAATCCATTCATACATATTCATAATTGACAATGAAAACATGCCTCTCAATATACAATCAAGCATAGACATAAAAGAATAGAGATTGAAAACACCTTAAAAATGGTTCCTTTTCAGAAACGGGAATTTCCATATCCAAAATCCTACAATTGTAGGCAACGCTTGATTGTAGCTAAACCCTAATCCACTCTAAGTTGTTAGAACATTAGGGTCTTAGTACCCTAAAAGAGAAACAAACAAGAACATTTTGTTTCCTAATTTTTCTGAGTATTTTTGTGTCTTACTTCTCTCTCTTTCTTCCTTGCTGTTGTTGATTCTTCCTCCATCTTCAATTTATAATGGATTTCACATAAATGAAATTGAAAGCTCATTATGGAGGAATTTGGAAGTTACGGGAGTTATGGGTCTTTTAGCTTTTCAAAGTAACACATAAATGGAATTGAATGCTCATTATGGAGGAAATGGGAAGTTACGAGAGTTACGGGTCTTTTGGCTTTTCAAAGTAACACATAAATGGAATTGAATGCTCATTATGGAGGAAATGGGAAGTTACGGGAGTTACGGATCTTTTGGCTTTTCAAAGTAACACCCTTTAATGTCTAATAGACGTTTCTTTAATAAATAGGGGGTTACTATTCAATAAAAAAAAGCCGTTTCTCAAAAAATAACGGATTGTCAAATCGACAGGTTTAGGGACAGGTCGTGTCTCATAAATGTCTTCCAAAAGATTGATATTTAGCCCTTAATTTTGCTTCTTTCTTGTAATGGTTGAAAGACATGGCTTGTTCTTGTCATGTTGAGTTCTTCTTGATCCAAACTTTACATTTTTGACCCGTCTTCGCTTTCTTTGAAAAATATCTCCTTTAAAGACTTGAAAGCTTAACTCCATTAATTCAAGTGCAAAATTCCCAATATTCATCAATAAAATGACCATTGAACATATGTTTTAGCACTCATAAAATAGGAATAATTTTGGTTCATCAGTGGCCCTAGTGGGTGGTGGGTTACTTGACTCACTTGCAGCTTCAATATCTATGTTAGGGCTAGACTCTTTAGGAATACCCCACTGATGAAATGGATCAAGTGGTAGAGATCAAGATTCCTCAATCTTAGATCTTGGCTTGTTCTTCTTCGGCTAAAGTCTCAAAAATTTCGAGATCCTCTTGATGAATGGCCTAAGACACAACCCATGTCTTGAGTCTGAGGCCTGATGCTTGATTACAAAGGCTAGTAGTGCCCTTATGTTTACGTTATACTCCTTGATAATGTTGTAGATAGGCAAAACATCAATATTACTACATACCCAGGGCTATCCATCCTTGGATTCATAGATCGCACTAGCATGTAGTGTAACATGTGATGACTCAACAACCTCATGGTTGAACCTTTAGATTTGTCTGGTTTGAAATTATTTTCTATAGTGATCTCTTGCCAAAAATAAGTATAGTAAACTCTATTGGGCAGACTAGTAGGTACACTGTGAAACTCCACTGAATTAATTTTTGCTCCATGTAAATGTTTGTGGCAATAATAAAATCCCTCATTCTCATATCATGGTACTTCCCTTGAGCAATGAAGGACACATGATTGTGGGTACCTAATGCCATGTTGGTGTAAGTGAGATCATATGAGGTCAAGAATGCTAAAGTAGTCTCTCAGAAATAGTCATCCTTTAGATTGTAAAAGTTTAGCTATGAACCTTCAGGCAATAACCTTCTAAATGTTAGTACCAAGCCATAATTTCCCAACATCCCCTAATCCACAATCATGTTGGTCTTTAGCACCTTATGCTCCACCAACTATTTGTCTTGTGTCAATGATTTCCCATCATTTAGTTAGGTGGATTATTAAGCCACTAGAGCCACCTAGCTAAGTAGAAGTAGAAGATCTCTCAATTCTTGAGTGTTTGGTTCCTTTAGGTCTGGAAGCTTTCATTAGAACCATTTGCAAAGACAAGTAATGAAAGAGTTAATTTGTGGTGTAGTACGAATAAGGACATCATATTAATATCATATGGTAGTTGAAGGAAATATTGGACCGTCATAAGGCAAGAACGTAATTCAGTAAGCCATAAACATTAAAGATTCTAATGTTCACGCCCACAATGTACCTAAACCAAAACAAACCATGATCATACTATCTACAAAAGCATCATCATGTTAATCCTATTCATGGTTGCAAGGTCAATTCCATGTCTATGAATGGTAAAATGACTTTATAAAATCAATGCACTTCTTTAAATATGACAAATGACTTCAAGCCCTTAAAGATAAATGTCATCCATCTAGAAGGAAGTTATTCAAGCCCTTAAGGTATGGACCATAAATATGCAAATTAATGATTGGATGAAAGTTGGAGAGTAATGACTTTTATACTTATGATTATGAAGAGAAAGTAAGATATCATGTATAAATTTATTCATGCTTGGAATGTTGAGATATAATTTAATTAAGAGGAAGATATCAAGTTGGTAAAATATAAATTATTCTTGAATTAAAACTACTCTGGGAGTTCCTCGTGTCGATTAATAGATAATATGTTTGAGATTAAAGTCTGAATGATTAGAAAAGGATTATATGGAGGTTTTGGATAAGCATAGGAAGGTGAGAAACCGATCATCTTATGTTATAATATTTATATAGTTTATTAAAGTTATTTAATCGAAGATGATCATCAAATGTGGTGATAACTGATACATCCATAAAGAGAAATCAATAACTGATCAATTAAATAGACAGACCTGGATCCACGTAGTTGTTTCTTATTAGTTACTAGAATTAGAATTAAGGATTAAGTTATTGATGCCAAATTACAACAATATCAATGGTTCAATAGTCATTTGCTAATGGAGATGATTGGCTAGTGAATGGAAGATACCATGTCTATTTAGAAATATCCAAGCTATAACCTTGGTGATGGAAATGAGAAGTTCTTGAATTAATAATGAAAGAAAAGTTAAGATAGAGGATAAGAAAACCCCTGAAAGCCACAGTTACCAACTGAAAGGGTCATTGAAAGCAACGAATAGATTCATACTAGAGAACCTAAAATTTGTAAGGTCAAAATCCTTGTTCATAAAGCCTAAACTTCACTCGAGAGATTGTAAAAATCTTAAATATTTCCTATAAAACCTTAGGTAATATTTATGGATGTGAACCCCTAAAATTTTAGAAGTTAGCCTTAACATTAGTAATGATATGGAAAACATTAATTTGTGCTGATTTGATTAGAAACCCTAAGAATCCAAGATGTGAATTGGTAGACTCAATATATTGAGAATATGAGATGTACGAAATTAACCAACAAGACTTTAGAGCTAATTATCTTGTAAAATGTGCCATTATTGGTACGAACTAAATATCTTATAAATTGTTTGATATGACGAAAACTGTATGAGATGATTGTAATGTCAAACATACAAATTGGGAAATAAAATAATAAAATATTATAACAATTTAGACCAAAGTCATGTCAGAAAATAAATTATGACTTTACTCGAATAAAGCGAACGTATTGTGACCATTAGATTTTTCAGTGAACTTAGATGTAAATTCTAGAGTTGGTACAGGAACTAGAACCCTAAAACCAATTTGAATTAATTCTAAACCCTAAAAACCTTAAATGGGATCATATATAATTCAACAGCCTAGAATATAGTGAATTAAATAAAGGTGGAAACCCTAAAAGCAAACACTTTAGAAGAACTTTACCATAAAGTGATAGGAAGTTTCAATACCATATTCGTTATGAAAACCCTATATGAAACAGTTTCTATATCCAATCATTTGCATGCAAATTGAGGCACATATAACTAATAACAATTTATAATAAAATAATGTTGAATTATTTTTCTAATATTTTATATTATTTTATCGAGTTATAAAAACGTTAGTTAAATCAAGTTTCATGTATCTAATTTTTACCAGTAAATAATTGTCATTTCATTTAATTTGCTATTATTCATTACTATTAACTACTATTTAACCATAAAGGCTTATAAAAAGGCTTAAAGCTATGCAACATTTGTCACATTGTCTGCCCACCTTATATTTGTAGTGTCTCTTCAAGCTCTTTTAAGAGGATTTATATCGAGAATAAGTCTCTCAAATAGGTCTTTTAGGCTGGATCTCTAGGTAAACTGACCCTATCATACATAACCATACCCTATCTTTACATAACCATACATACTAAAACCGTACCTATTCTTCCACATACATCATTTCTCTTTACTTTTCTTTTCTTTTCTCCTATCTCTCTCTCTCACTTTTTCACTTCACCTCTCTTTTTATAAATACCCCTTACCTTCTTACTTTCAACATTTTACTTTTCACTTGAACACTTAAAACTCTCTCAATATTTTCTCTCCTCCCTCCCACAAAAACCTACAAACCCCTCCTCCCTCTCTTCCATTTTTCCTTCAATCCTCTCTGCTCTTTCATCTAGAAATACCTCAAAACTTCCACCATTAAAACACTTCACTTCAAACTCCCTCAATACTATGTAACACTCAAAACACTCTCAAATTCTCTCCCATTTTCCTCACATCTCACCGCTCTCCCTCTCTTTTCCCTCCCTCTCGGCATCTGTCATCACACACACACATACTTCCTTCATATTTTTTTTAGATGAACTCACTATTGGTCCCAAAAGAATAACCAAGAGGGGTGAATTGGTTATATAAAAAAAAATTATTAAAAAACAATTTAGAAACACTTCCACTTAGTTAATCAAGTTTGAGATGGCTTTAAAACACACTTTAGAAAGATTGAATTTATTTTAAAAAGATTATCTCAAATGAACTAAAGTAAAGCAAATTCGCAAGATAAAAAAAATTGTTTCCTTTTACTCTGATTGACTTTGAGTTTAATCATAGCACAAATAATTAAATAAAAATACACGAAATTAAAAGATAGGGTAGAGAAGATTGCAAAGTTGATTTATAGAGGTTTGCCTTGAGTTAATCCTCTCTTCCATCACCAAGCTGGGGACCCGTCTTCTTTACTAGTATGTTCCACTATATAAAAAAAAAAAAAAATTAAGTTACAAGTTGTCCTTGCCAATACACTTGGCTTACAATGCACTCAGCTTGATCTCTAGGCTTCTTCTTAAGCTCACAACCAATCTATTGAGCCACTTGTAACGCTCAATCTCACTAATTGTGTAAAATCAAATAAAAAAAATAAGTATCCTCAAAATTTTGATCAAACAAGAACAATTGAAATTGACAATGATTTGTGCAAGTAAAGAAGGAGTATTTTTGTTCTTGATTGCTGGATCTTTTTCTTGTGAATATTGTTCTTTCTTCCTGTCTTGGACGTGTATAATTTATGTTTGTTTCTTCCAACGGCTAGAAGATGGATTGGTAAACTTTGTTCCACATTTTGTGCATGATATCAGCTTGTATTTATCTTCAAAATCTTCAATATTTGAATAACTTGATATCTGATTGTTGTTATCTCGAAATTTTTTGCTTCTATGGATAAATTTGAATATCCAACAACTGGTATAATAATCTTGAACTTGAAATTTGAATTTGATTTCAATCATTGTTGATAGATTCTTCATAATTCACCTTCTGATTTGTATCCCTTAAGATAGAACCGTGTCTTCTTTGTGAATAAATTCCTCTTGCTTCGACTCTATTCTTCAGACATATACTTCATAAATATGGATTGTGTCTAATCTATAAGTACTTCATATTATGCATACTAACTTTCTCCTCAAATATAATTTGCTTAGCAATCTTAAATAAAATGCCAACCTTATTAGCTCTCTTATAAACATCATATTAGTGAATAAATTTATCTTAATACATAGTGTCAATATTTTCTAACCATGTCTTAGTATCAGAATAGAAAACTCCTTTGTAGTTTCAAAACATGAAACAACATCTTGAACTTTGTTGTCAAAAACATGATTTTACCAAAATTGAAATTGATTCCCCATGGATATTTTTAACCAACTTTGTGGAACACATTTAAATGTATTACCCAAATACATTCAACTTTGATGCTGGGTCTTCAATTTGATAAAACAAAATTTTGTCCAATAATTCTTCAAAGCGTAAAACTATATGACCTTCTGAGTTACTCTCTAGCTTCAAGACTTTATTAATTCTTTTGAATATGTTACTTCATAAAACACTGCACAACTTAACTTGTTAGAAATACTTGATCTTTTTGTTATCATCAAAACATATTTTAGGAGATCTTAACACTCACTAAACACTATCCTTATATTATGTTTATGATAATGTATGTATGTCTTTATGCATGTTTAATAGAAAATTCCCCATGATGCTTGAGTGCTAAGGATGAAAATGCAAGATAACATACTTGTTTCATGTTGCATTTTAAGTTTATGTTCTTGTTACTTTATGTATACTAATCTAACTCTAGATAAGTGTCTACATATAAGCATATATATATATATATATATATGATCTTTAGAGCATAAAAGCTTACTAATCTAACTTCTCTAATCTAACATGGTAATTTATTTACTTTCTTGTTCTTATTTATTTATTTATTTATCAATTTATTTTATATTCAAGAGACTTGTCCTAGATTAAAGTCTTGAAGACTTGCACACTTCAAGTCGTAAAGAGAAAATGCATGGAGACTTGTCCATTTCAAAGTCTTAGGAGAGTTGTTCTAAACTTAGGACTCCAATTTTACTTTATGTTACTTTTTTTATTCATATTTATTATTATTTCTTATCAATAAGTTATTTTATGTTCATTTGATATTATGTTGTGAAAGAATTTATTTTTGTGTTTATAAACATGTAATGCTCATAGTGATGCTGTGATAATGATAAAATGATTTTTGAACTCAAAATGCTATGATGACCAAAAGTCTTTAAATTAAAAGTAAAAACAAGATGATGATCATAGGTTATCATAATATTTACTTACTAATTTAGAGGACCTAGCATAAAGTGGGAGATTCATGTAGCTGCAAACCTCTACACTATGACAATTATTTTTTATGCATGTAGCTGCAAACCTCTACACTATGATAATTATTTTTTATGTAAAATAATTTCTAAAACTTGATTTTTAGTGCACGGAAAACCCTTTAGTCAAAGAGAATTTTGGAAACAAAACTTCATCCCCCAAATTTTAAGAGATGCTGTGACACATGAAAAATGAATGGGGATGTGACACTTTGATTTTCTTTTCAAAACAACTTGATTTTAGTGTTTTAGAAATGATCAAGAAAAACAACAATTCATGCTCAAAATTTTATTACAATGCCAACACCTAAGCAAAGGCCATGGGAAATTTCAACTTTGAAATTCTTTTCATAAAATGCACGAGTTCATTGTTTTGCAAACAATTAATCAAAATGGAGTTTTGCTATAAATCCCCTTTTATGCCGTGAATATCAAGCATTAACAAATTGTAAAACATCATTTTCAATCTTGATTTACTAGTTTTACAAAGCATGAAGTGATCACATCAAAATGTTTTGATTATTCTATTAAAGTAGTTAAAGTGTTTGTGCTTATTGGAAAGATTTCTTTAAAATAATTTTTATGAGCAACATCACTAAGGTCATGAGTATGTAATGAACTATTATTTATAGTTCATTTATATTTTAATATAGTAATAATAAATATACACCTTAAAAAGTTTTACATAGAGTAAAATCTTAGAAAAGACTAAAATGAAGTTAAACGTAAACTGGATGCAATTTGACCTTAATTTTCTAAGACCGTAAAGATCTCCAATGATCAAAATAAGCTTAGAAATGGATAGAGCAGTCGAAGTAGATAGAAAACAACTACTCATATATGAAAATCCAACTTAAAATGACTTAGATATGACCATTTTAAGGTCTAAGCTAGGTAGCTGAGAAATATAGCGAAAGTAGAATTCTTAGATGTAGAAGTTTAGATAAAGCTGATCCATAACACTCGTTTCGGGTTTTTCCTTGTTCAGGTGATGAGGATCCCAAAGCCATGTTCTCGAAGATCACTTCAACTAGAATTTCACTATGGACGAGTGAGTTTTTCTTATGATTTTGTCGCCTTATATGTGCTTGTAGCTAGTTGTATTGGTTCGATAAGAAAAAAGATAATATGAATATGTATGGGGATTCATGAGTTATGTATGTGATTCTATGCTTGTGTGATAAAGTAAATGTTAAGCATATCACAACCTCAATTTTTTTTATGAAATGCTTTTAATTACTTATATGTATGAGTGCTTGATGCTTCTTAAATTGTTTAGATGCCCCCTAATGAACCTTAATAAAATTTAGCTTAAGAAAAAGAAATGTTCATGCATTATATTCGTCAAGTCATATTTCTTTAGCTGCTACTCGTACACAAGAGATCGGGTGGATCGCTAACTAACAATGAAATCCTTCAAGCATCAAGAATTAAAACATGTAGGGAATACGATCTCGTGGAGGAGCTGAGCCATACCAATAGTTATGAGCAGGTGCTCAGGGACTAGCAGTAGTGTTTGCAAGGACCTTTTTATTTATTTTTTTAAACGTATTCCAAAACTTTTGTCACGGAGGATATTTCCATTCTATATATGGTTTCTAGATGACCATATATATTTGTGTGCTCATGTGTTTATTGCATAGCATGCATCACATATGTTTGAATTTAATAACCTTGTTTGTTTATGAATGTTCAGTGCAAATGAAGGGAAATATCTCACTAAGCTTGATATAATTTACCCTTCAATAATTTACTTTTTGTAGGAAAATGAAAATTGGGATTAAGACAGGATCCAAGTGCAGAGCGTACTAAAGATCAAGTCAAGCTAACTAGAGGATTATGAAGCTATAGTCCAAATTTAGAGAAAGATTTGAAATTTGATTTTCTCTTTCTTAAACTTTCCATACCCTTCAATAATTTCTTTGTTATTAAAAGATAAACTTGAGATTACCTTATTTTATTGTTTGGTAGGGTATCTGATTCTCTATGGTCCTTGTAATTTATGGAATTATCGGTATCCAAAACTACTTTCTCAATAAATGTATATATGTATAATAGTGTGAGGATAATTACTTAAAGTATTGTAAACTTTGATTTGCAAGGTGGTCCTTATATTATGGGTGTACATATTATATAATGACTTTAGGGCAATTCTACTAGACACCCTATTAGGGCCATGACAGCCTCTATAAACCCTGTATAATATTGAATATATAGAGTATAATTGTTAAAAAAAAATTTAGAAATATCTCAATTAATAATAGATAATCAAACTTTTTAATATAGGCGTTATCTTTATGAACTTAATGTAATTCTAGAAGTCTTCACATATGAGTACATATTATAATAATAATAATAATAATATGACATACATATAAATTTATACAAAGGAAAAGACATACAAAAGAAATAATGATAATAATAATACGAACCATTATAGGAATGGCGTAATGGTAATAATGACAATGTCACATTTACATACTCCTAATGGCAATACAATATCCTTACAGTAATTTATTTATCCTTACACCTTAAGAATGTAATAACATGTTCAAAACAAAAACTCCCCTCTTAGAATTATTCCTATTTTTTGCACCCCTTCAATGCTAGTACATAGCAGTGAGAAACAACAATGTTTATTTCTCAAGCAGTGATATGATGTAGGCAGCAAATGAGAGTCTACAACATCTCAAGGTCACAAGGATATTAAATGAAGCTTAGTCTAAAGAGGTAGTAAACCACACAACTTTTTTTTGCCTCTATATCCTCAACATTAAATCCATTCTTATTACTTGTAATATCACTTGCGAATAGTAGACAAATGCAAAGTAGGCTAACCCATCCTTGTTTTCTCTTTTGTCTAGCCATGTAGATGCATGCAAGTTTGGCCGACCACATATCCACATATCCTCCTCTCCATTCCTTTGGAAACATCCTCTTGCTTTCATCGAGAAAACCACATTACCACCCTTGTGTCTCATCGTCATCAGCCGTAGTTCTGCCTTCTCTTCTCGATGGCAAAGATAACACCACCATCCACCACCATCTCCCATCTTATCTTCCTTCCACCCTCTTGAACTTGGCTTTAGAAGCTCCATCGAGCTCATCGGAGAAGCTAGTGAACATTGGAAGCAAGTATATGAATCTCATTTATTCTTAACGGTAAGTATGTTGAGCCATTTGTAAATACTTTTAACAAGCCTTCCATTTCTATATCCTGATATCTCCTTCTCTTTCAAACTTGAAGATCTTATTGTCACCAAACTTTTCAATAGAGCAGACCACAAGAAGTATCGTAAGATAACGGACACTCCATAAATTGTAAGTAAAGGCTACTTATGTCATTCCTTTTACAACTTCCTTCTTATTGTCTTCCCCACTTCGATATCATGACCATTGCATCTATTGAAAACCTAAGTCTAAGGTAGAGAGCTAGGACTAAAGGGATGAGGACACATGTAAATTGAGATAGTTTTCTAAGCTAGTACGTAATATCAATATTTATGTAACTTCACACACACACACACACACACGAGTTAGGAATGTCGTACTTGGCAAAGGTAATAACAATATACCTAAAGTGTGGCCTCGTAAAGCTGAAGCCACTCTTAACAAAACGCAATACCAAAAAGAAGGTGACTGATTAGTTATTAGGAATGACTAAATAATAAAAGAGAGCTTAAAGTATTAGAAAAGGAAATTACAATGGTCGAACATGAGTCGTAAGCCTTTTTTCTTTGTATATCCGAATATGAAAAATAGGAATGTATGCATATATTTTAACACACACAGGCATGTACATAATAGCATATAAACACTTATAAATAATTACTGTCTTTTAGAATTTGACACATTGTATATTTCGTAACTTCTATGGGACATTTTTTTTTTTTTTTTTGTAGTAAATATTCCCTTCATAAAACTAATGCGAGCATGGTAGAAAATAAAACTTTATTAATAAGATATACCTATAGAATATATTATTATTGATTTCTCTACGTTGAGACTTGGCTGTTGCGGATGATAATGTAGTTATATTATACATATGTCCACGCACACAAATACATACAATTACATATATGTGTGTATATTAGCCAACGAACAATTCATTCGTGGCCATAAGAAGACCTTAGTTGATGAGTGTGAGGAAAACATGTATTGATTATTATAATTTATAATCTCACCTCCATAAAGAGTAAATAAGGAAGGCATATGGTGGTAATAAAATAAATGAAACATCTTTATGCGTGAAACTTTCATCTTTAAATGAAAACTTATCTTACATTTTTCCTTTCCTATATCAAAAGCAATAAGGATAACATTTATGTTTTAGAATACAAGTGAACCATTAAAGTGGTCAAATGAAATTCTTTAAACTACAAACAATTCAAAATTTAGACCTCAATCACATCTTAAGAATAAATCATATTTTTTCACATAGAAACTCAACCTAAATGATAAAAATGGTTACATCATTAGAAAGTACATTAAAAAACATATGAAAATGACTATAAGATCATGAAAAATGGATTTAAAATGAGAGAAGTATGGCAAAAATAAGAACCTATATCGAGACTACAGGAAGTAGCAAAAATCTATAAGACTTACTGAATTGTCTAGTGAAATAAGATCCCATACTTATAAAATATATTGTCCTTTTTATTTTGGGTGATTCCGAATCACACTTTGATTACCTAGACGACTACTACGATCAGTGATTGACATAGCACAATGAGTATTTTTCCTATGAGTATTAGATTTGATTGTGCTTTTAATTAGTTGCACGATATAGATAATATATTATTATGAAATGGAATGCATGGGGAATGGTTTATGCATGTAAACTGGTGTTGTGTATTGATTGTGAGAAAATTCCCTAATTATATAATAATTAAATCCATATGATGTATCATTAGAGTAATTGTGTTGTGAATGTTTGTGATATTGATTGATCACCTTAAATGAACGTTAATTATAGTTGAGTTTAAATAAATAAATGGTTCATCATGCATTACATGACTTTCAGGGAGAAGGCCATTAGCATCACGTAGTAGATTGGGTGTAGCTAATTGGAGCCGTACGACTAGGAGCCTTACTCTAAACTTTGGGAGACTACCTTATACTGGGAAATGTAGCCCTTCTGATTAGAGTCTTGTTGGCATGCCATTGCTTAGGGAATTATAACCATACCATTGGGAATATAATTATATATCATCATATGTTTATATATATATAATGTGAAAGCGATTGTTATAAATAGGTAAATTGGATTAGTTATTACTAAGACCCATGGTGATTGGTTCCTAGAGCTAATGCGTAATGGAGATGCTTTCCCAACCTAAGTAACAAAGGGTACAAATCCATACTATATGTAGTTTCTAAACGACTACATGTATCTGAGGGTCCATTTGGTATCTAGTAGATACCAATATAGTTTTCAAAATCACAATTTTTCCCATACGTTTCTACAAGTTTACGATTTTATAAGGCTTTTTTGAGTTGACTCATGAGTAGAATTGTTCTTTTGTAGACTCTTATGATTTTAACTGAGTTTACACATAAACTTGGTAGAAACTTACATTTTTAATCGAATTTAATAATTTTAATTATTTGAGTTATATAAACTAAAATATGAAAAATACAATTTTAGTTTTATAAACTCATTAACTTGGATCATATATCTTCCTTATCATATTTCAATTTTGGTTTTACATACTTTCTCTATTACTTTTCCTCTCTCCTTCTCTTCCTCAAGTCTCATGTTTTTCATATATAAAATTCATTTAAGTGAAGTTACAGTACTAGAGTTTATAATAAAAACTATTCATCTAATTTATATAACTAAGAATTAAAAATAAGTTAACAAGTTTATTTATTTTACTTCAATGTATAAGTACTTTCAAATAAAATAATAAAAAAGAACTTAATTTTGACTATATTGACTTTTTTTTTTTATGTATAGTATATCATAAATTAAGGGTTATCATCAAAATGTGAACTTAATTTTTTTATTACATACTTTATGTATTTCAAGTTTTTTATGACTTCTATAAGTATGTCTATAATTTTTTAAAACTATATTGCATAGGTTATAAAAACTTACGTTTTCACGTTTCGATTTTAAAGACCCTTCAACGATTATACATAGAATCTTGAGTTTAACAACCTTGAATATCATATGGTAGACACTTATCTTTTTCTAACAAATTGTTTGTCAAGAAATACATATAGATGAAAAACATATAGCAGTTCTCATGAAAACATCAAATAGACCAAATATAAATAAAATATAGATAAAATATAACTGCAAATCATAAATCTTTAAACATGAAGTTTAGATATAGATAGAGATACATATGGGAAATAGACAATCCAAATGGACCCTAAACTATATGGCTGCTTTGTATTGTATATGCGTCTTAATTAAGTTGTATGAAAACATGCTTGAAAGGTGAAATATGAGGAAATTGCTCACTAAGCTGATTGTAGCTTACCCTCCTACAGTAAAATATCATTGCAAGGTTATCTTTGGATCAAGTCAAGACATGTGATGCCATAAGTTAGCTCATGGGGCGGACAGGATGAAAGAGACTAGGGCTAAGGGCTATTTCTTCCTTTAAGTAACTTAGTTTATCTATATGTGTTTTGGATAGCTTAGACTGCTATCGTGTTTTATTTAGACATGTTATGCTTCATAGGTCCTTTATTTATTTGTGTGATGATTTTAATCAGTGTTATTATTCCATATTTGTCATTCTGATGGGAATCAAGCTATTAAGGCTCAAGAAGATGCAGCGAGCAAAGCAAAAGAAGCAATAGTTGAAGACTAGCTGTCATGCACCAAATGGTACCCTAAACGCGATAGTCCACCACACTCTATATTAAAGCTTAAATATGACAACCTTAGTCATCCCAAAAGCTTTGATATCGGGTATAGGGCGTACCTGTAAGCCCCTAGATTTTTCGATAATATTAGCAAACCCTAAGAACCGGAAGTTGAAATGAAACCCTAAAGTTAACCTAGTTATAGGATTAGTCTAGTGAATCTAGATCCGGCAATCCCGTGTTCTTAAACCCTAGAAAAAAATTGAAATAATTATGGAAAACGATTCGTAATAACATAGGGAAGCCTAAAAATATCAGATTCGAATTTTTCTAGTGTCTTTCGGATCCGATCGGGATCAGTTTTCGAAAACCGTGCCCCGGAGCACCGGATAGCAAAAATATTCCGACAACACCTATAGATTCGTATAAATATAAGGTTTTCAAAAATATCAGTTTTAGAATTTTTCGGTATCTAAAAATAACAGATATAGGCCTTTTACGCGTATTTTCTTTACTACCGGTATTTTAATTGTCTAGTCTACTATTCATAGTACTTTTCTACTATTCATTACTATTCACCTATCTCTACTTTTTCTTACACTCTATTCTTACACACTACCATACCTATACCTTACAATTTACCTTCCCCATACAACTTTAATCACATCACACTTTACATATTACTTCTTTTTATTACAAAACAACAAAATTAATCAATTTTTCTCTTCCCCCATACCATTGCCGTCCACCCTCTCTCTCCTCTTCCTCTCAATTTGTTTTCTTTTCCAATTTATTTTATTACATCTAATTTCCACTCCAAAAATCTATAAATACCCCCTTCCTCTTCCATTCTTTCACATAACAAAAATTCATACTAAAACTCTCCCAAAATCACTCCACAAAATTCCTCTCCCAAAATCTCTCTCAAGTCTCTTCTTTTCTTTAGAAAACCAAGCCTCACATAATACTACAACCCATTCTTTTCTTCTTCAACCAACACATAAACTTTAGGTAAAACTTCTCTTAATTACTCATCATGTTCATATAACTTAACATGAGTTTAGTGTATGTTTCTTAGACTCATTGAGTTAAAGAAGCAACAATTTATTCATGTTTTGTTTTTGTTCATGTTCTATTCTTTTTCTTTATGTATGATGTTGTTATTGTTATTATTATTTGTTTCTAATCTAACTTATATAAGTATTATGTATATTATGTATATATTTATTTAGAGCATATAAGCTCACTTGTTATTTATTTATTTTCAAGTCTTGCAATCTATTTATTTACTTGTTTTATGCAAATATTAAGACTAGTCTTTCTAGTCTTAGACTTGTCCATATCAAGTCAAAACAATTTTATTTCTTTGCTTTTCTTTTCTTTGAGGATTAGTCCATTCTTAGTCCCGGGATACCTGGATGAAGCTAAGGTTCCCAATACTTGACTTTACTTTTATGCTCTTATTTTATTTATGTAGCTTTTATGTTATATATATTCTCATTCACGCATGAATATGTTGTTATTGTCTCAATCATAATAGAAATGAGTTTTCTTAAAATAAGAATAAGAACTCTTTTTAAATATAAATTTTGTCACATAAGAAGTTATTTACCTTAAAGGTTTGAAATTTATCTTAAACAAATATTCTTCTAAAGTTAGATAAGCTAGCTCAAGTTTTAGTAATAATATGTGGTTTTCACCAAGAAATACATAAAGTAAAGTTATTATAAATTCTCTTTTCAAAGAAATAAGAAAGTTTCTTTAGACCTAAACAAAGGATTTCTTAAATTCAATTGTCGAAGTTTTCCACCCACACTAAAGTCTAAGATAAGTTTTCAAAATTTACTTATAAGATGATTTCTTTTAAAAGTGGATATAACCATGAAGTATTTAGAAAGATTATGTTTTCCAAAACATTAGAAACAAAGTAGTAGAAATTTGAAAGAGATTAAAACTACTTTTATTTAAGAAATGGAGTTAAAAGAAAGAGATGCTCACCTTTAGTAAAATAAGAAATTTTCTTAACAAAACTAATTTCTTTACAAAAATTAAGCTTATCTCACTTTCAAAACATATCGTACTACAAGAACATTGTTGAGACAATACCACTAAATTCATGCTTACGGTTTGAGTACATATGAGTATTCAAGGGATTTTTCAATCATACTATATATCTATATTTTTGTACAAAAACCCTTGAGTGAAGAAAAGATTGAAAACTCTAGTTTTAAAGTTTGGAAAATTCGTATCAAATCTGTACGCTTCTATTCTGAGACCTAAATAACTTCTTTTGATGAAAGTAACCTTAGAAATAGATAGATCTTTTCGAATAGGTAGAAATCGATATATAATATGCGGAATTTCGAGTTAAAATAAGCAAGTTATGGCCATTTTAAGTTGAAATTTCCATTCCATACGATTTTTACGAATTCTTTAAGATAGAAGTATAGAACTTGAATAGATCTTGGATGAAATACTCATGTTGGGTATTTCTTTTGTTTAGGTATCGAGGAGCACGATCTTGTCTTCCCCGAGGATTACTTCGACTCCTAGAGCGCTATGGACGAGTGAGTTTCCTTTACACTTATGTATTCGCGCATGTGCTTGTAGAATAGAGCACTAGATGTTAGGAAAAAGATAAAAATTGATATGCATGTGGGATATTATGGGAATTATGTATGTGATTCGTTGATTGCGATCAATGAACGATAAGTATATCGGAACCCGATTTGTGATTGATATAAATGTTTCCATGCATGTATTGTTATGTGTGCAAATATTGTTTGATCGCTTTAAATGATTTAATGTCATATTGAAATCCTCATATAATAAATTGCTAATGCATATCACTTAGAATATCATTTCGAAGTTTTGCTACTACTCCTCAGCGTGGGACCGGAAAGGTAAGCTGCCTAGCTACATCTTGAGGGTTAGGACGTACGGGGAATACGGCCTCAAGGTGTAGCCGAGCCGGATCGATCTCTTTGGGCATGGAAGGCCCGGGGACTAGTAGTACGGTTCGTTGGAACCCCAAGACGCGTGCAAACTTAAAGGAGGTTGTTCGAGACCCAATTCAAAGCATTCCCTAACCACCGATGGAGGGGTAAATCCATCAAACATACGAAACCGGATAGTCGTATGTAATGTTTGATCATATGGTTGTTGCATTCATATGCTTGATTAATAAACTTGTTTGATTGTTCTTATGAGTACTATTGCGTAAGGAATATCTCACTAAGCTAGTCATGCTTATACTCCTATAGACTTTTGATATTGTAGGATTATCTTTTGCACCCGAGACCACCTTGATTTCCCAGGTAGAATCCTTATTTTGAGAGGCTTTTGGAGGCAATCTATTTTGAAGTTAGAGTAGATTCTTCTAAAATCTTCTAGCTTTAGTTATGATATATTTAGAACCATGTTATGAATTATTGGGGGAATGCCCCTTAGAAGCTGTAAGACTTTTATTTCAATGAAATATATTGAGTGTTATTTTGCATGTTCCGCTGCCAATGTCTTAAAATGCATTACTCCACCGGTCTCCCTTTGTTGTGAATGTACGCCTTGTTACCGATATAGAAGCTTTCGAGTGACTGAGGTAGTCATTCTTGAGTTTTGATATTGCATACAGCGGGCTGTCACGTTTAGGGTACCCGCTGGGCGTGACAGTACCTTTATGATCATAGAGGACCAACTTTGAAACAAGTTGTTTAAGAAGATATTTATGATAGCAGTTAAGAATGTAAATCACAACATAAGCATCTTAAATATAGAAGTCTTACAAAATATTAAAGGGGCATTCTCTTATCAAAAGATAAAGTCCATTGATATGTTAAAAGACCCCTATTTATAGTACTTATTGTATATGATTTTATATGTATTTCATATGAATTTATCAAGAAAATAATACTTAATTGATTGATATTTGATTTCAAGGTTTTAAGGAAGATATTTCACAGATTGAAGGATGATTAAAGCAAAAACAAGATGAAATTTGATAAAGAATGAAAAAGGTTGGTTTTCTATTATACCCAACCTTAAACATGGCCATGTAGACGTTGGGGCAGAGCTCTAAAAAGTGACTAGAAAGTTCCTAAATTGTACCCTAGCTGCTGCCCAAGAAGTGTAGAAGGCTATGTTGGAAAAAAAAAAAAATGCGACTAGAGAAGAAATTGAAGACTTCCCAGAGTGCACGACCCCGAGCACGATCGTGCAGGAGGTAGGGCACAGTCAAAGATGGTTACAACACTATAAATAGCCATCCCAACCTTTCAGATCTGATCCAAGACACGTTCCATACATCCTCAGACGTTTTAAAAACCTTAGGAGAGGAAAAAGGAAGAACTTCAAGGGAAAAGTGTCACTCCAACATTTGAAGATCACAAAACAACAAATGGGTTTTATTATACATCATAGTCTATTCAAAAGAGATATATTGGAGATTTACTTAGAAGTCTAAGTTTACAACTAGTCTTTGACTTCATCAAAAAACTCCCAAAACTAAAAGGTAGTACCTCTGAAAAGTATCCCTTGTATGTCAACCAAAGATAAGAGTGCCATAATAAATATCTATAAGAGGGTAAGCTTTTTTTCTTAGTAAGAATTATATCTACAAATAAAGTACTAAAAAAATGATATTCACACAAATTATTTAAACAAGCATATGAAATACAACAAACATGAGAGCAAACATACACATGATTTTTGGAAATCATATGTTGAATGGATTTACCTCTCCATTCGGGGTTAGGTGTTCCGGCCCATAAGGTTATAGTTTACAAATGAAGTTTTTGTAGTTTTTATACAAGCCACTACTAGCCGCTAAAATGTAGTTAATTCGAGTATCTACTCACCATTTTAGTTGGGCGAACATTCGCCATAAAACATAGATTTTCGGGTTCTATGGACCTCACTACTATGCCCTTGTCCTACCAAGTGTATAATAATTAATGCAATGTGATTCACTACATGTCATGTATGAATCATTTTATTTAAGTAATCATGATATAATATTAGATGTTTTAAAAGTGATCATAGAGTTCACAAACATATCATTCGGATACTAATCATACAATGATTATTTGACAATTCCCGCCACGATATGCTTAACATAATTTCAACCATATATGTAAGGCATATGCGCTTTCATGTTTTTATCTTTTCCTAAATCTAGTACCTTTATTCTACAAGCAAATACATAAATACAAAACATAAGAAATAAACTCACTAACCCATGGTAGTAGAAAGTTCCTAAAAGATAATTTAGTTTAAAAAATTTTAGTCTTTTCAAGTTATCTACAAATTTTATTCCCTAAGTAAATTTTACTTGGTGAGTTAATTTTAACTTATTTTGAAAAGCTTGTTTTGGCCTTTGTATTTATTAAAATATTAGTGAGGATTTTATAACCAAGTTTTTAAGAAAGTTTCTTATAAAAAGTATTATCAACATTAAGGTTTTAATAGTAGTTTCATAAAAAAGTAAAGAACTTCTTGGTTAACTTTTGAAAAGTTCTTGTATGTTAACAACATTAAAATCCATGGTGACCTTTGTCTAAATTCTTTGCAAAGCATTTTGTTGATATAAATTTCTAAACTTTAATGAAACTTTTCCTAAGTGATAAAATTACATTTTTAAAGTAAGTTGAGCTTATTTTGCTTTTACTTAAGGAAGAACTTTTTATTTTTATTAAGACAACATTCAACATGATCATGCATGATATGAGTTTATAGCTAAGTAATATGACAAAAATATTTAATAAGAAAGATGGAAAATATAGAGATAAGCAAATAAGAAATATCAAGTATTGAAAGTTTTAGCTTGAATCAAGGCTTTCGAGCTTAGACATGGACAAGTCCAAAAAAAAAAAAAAAAGAAAATTTGTTTTGACTTGATAATGACAAGTCTAAGACTAGAAAAACTAGTCTTAATATAAAAGCATGGAATAAATAAATAAATTGCAAAGCATAATATATAAATAACAACTATGTTAGTGAGCTTATATGCTCTAAGAAATATATATATATATATATACACACATATAAATATAGTTATTAATATATAGAAGTTAGATTAAAACAATAATAATAACATGTAACAATATAACAATAGTAAAACAACAGAAAAATAAAATTATATTTATTCATGAATAAGATCAAAACATAAACATAGTGTTACTTCCATAACACTTAGATGTTTAAAAAACATACACTATGGTCATGTTAAGTTACATGATATGGTAAGAAAGTATAGGTAAGAGTTTTGCCTAAATTAGAAATATAGAAGGTAGAAAAAGAGAAATTGTTTTGGTATGGAAATGGTAGAGATGTGGGAAGATGAAAAGAAATTGCAGAGAGAAAAGTTGAGAGGTGATTTTGAGAAAGTTTTAGTAAGGTAAATGAGTGTGTGAAAGAAATGAAGGCAGACGGGTTGTTTATAGAGTTTTGTGGAAGGAAAATTATGTGAATAAAATAAAATGAAAAAGAAAAAAAATAAATGTTTGTGTGGGTGATACATGGCCGGTGATAAGAGAGAGAGTGAGAAAGAGTGTTGTTTTGATTTGTTTTGTATTTTTATCAATGAAAAGTAATAATTTGTAAGATATTATGCGATTAAAATTGTATGAGAAAAGTAAAAAGTAAGAAATAGGTATAGTAGAACGTAAGAATAGGTGGTAGAAAAGTAGAAATAGATGAATAGTAATGAATAGTGTAGAATAGTACTACAAATAATAAATAAGACAGATTAATACATGTAGTAAAAAAATACGCATAATTAGCTATATATGATATTTTTAGATACCAAAAAATTATAAAACTGATATTTTTGAAATCCTTATATTTTTACAAATCTAATGATGTAATCATAATATTTTTACTGTTTAGTGTACTAGGGCACTATTTTCAAAATCTGATCCCGTTTGGATACAAAACAAACTAAATTTTAACGAATATGATATTCTTACATTTCTCTATATTATTACGGATTATAATCTGCAATTATCTCAGTTATGTTATTTAGGGGTTAAGAGCATGGGATTGCCGGATCTAAACTTATAAGGGTTTGTTATAGACTTGTTGACTTTATGGTTTTCGGATGACCTTTGGTTTAGGATTTTGGCATGAATTGTAGCATAAAATCTAAGGGCTTACACTAGCAAAGTTCCTTATTGAGCCAGTTCAAAGGCCGGTGGCTTTTAACTTAAGGTCAACAGTATTGCCTTAAAGGCTGGTAACGTTCCTTGCTGGCCTTCATTTAATTTGCTATGTCATTTTTTTTTTATTTTAATAGGCATTTGAAGAACTATTATAAATATTCCTGTTAGTCCCAAATGAATAACCAAGAGGGTGAGAGGGTGAATTGGTTACTAGATAAAAAATTTTCTTTTTCTAAAATCAACTAAAGTCACGCCCATTGAGCTAATCAAGCTACAATGGCTTATAAACTCACTTGTAAATAATTAAACTTAATCACAAATATTGTTAATATTAATTATAATACGAATAGACTTCGATTCAGTCAAGTCCACAAAGAGTTAAGCAATTTTTAAAAGTTTATCTTCCAGTTACTCTCTGATTGAGTATTTGAGTAACAAACAGATAAATATGCACGAAATGAAAAAAGATAAAGGAAGAGAAGAGTGCAAAATCGAATTATAGAGGTTCCTCATTATGCGTTAGTCCTCTCTTGTAGCTTCAACCTGGAGACCCTCTATTCGACACTAATATGTTCCACTATATCCAATCAAAAAGAGATTACAAATAATATCCTCAATTCACTTTGTCAGACTTCACACTAACACTTAGCTATCTCTGAAATCAAAGTCTACTTGTAATCTATCTCACACAATTAATAAAAAACAAATGAGGAATAAAGGATTAAAGTCCTCTTAAATTTCAATACAAGGAATGAAATTAGAAACTAGCAGTATTTATCACAATTGTGAGCTGGAGTAAAATTTCAGAGTAATGATAGCTTCTTCGTATTTTTATTTTTTAACTCTTGTTGATATTTGAACTCCAAGACTTCAATGGATAAAGAGATTATTTGAATATTTGAGATGAGATTTGTTATAGACTTTTCTTCTTACTGTTAACAACATCTGCTGATATAATTGTTTAAAGCTTCTAACAGATAAGATCAGGTTGAACACTGATGAAGATCTTGATCCTATTATTGTGCACTTGCTGAGATAACAAATTTCATGTGAATCTGATAGTAAACTAAATATTAATACATATCTTGCTGTAGACAAGTCTTAAAATTGATATTTGAACGTTGTTAGTCATATCTTAATGAGAAATATCCTCTGATACTGTTTAAGTTTGAAATAGATTTGTATCCCTTCAAAATTAGCTCGTATCTTATTGTCCTTAAACTTTTGTGAATTTGAATTCCTTGAGCTGTTGAAACATGACCTTGATATTTCATAAATAGATAACTTTATTGGATAAGCTTCCCATGATAGATTTGAGTTGAATCTTGGACATGTCTTAAAAATTGAACTTGAACATATGAGCTTGAAAATGCTATTAAAACTTAAATCTTTAACAATAAATCATTGATGAGATGAAAACTTAAATCCCCTGGATATTTAAACTAACATTGTGGAACATATTCTAATGTATTGCCCAAATACATTCAACTTTGGAGTTGGGTCTTCAATTGATGAAAGAATCAAAGAGAATTCGATCTACCATGTTCTATTTGTAAATCTCTAGGTGTTATGTGTGTAGCAGGGGTACTCTCTGAGTTACTTTATGAAAGTTACAGATTTCTCGACAAGTAGCACGTCTACCATCCTAGTTACCTTATGAGTGATATTGTCTTATTAAAAAACTTTTCATATAGTTTCTAAATTACTCTCTGAGTTGGATCTTTCTTTGAAAAAACATTTACATAGAACTTCTAATCTTACTTTATCATAATTTGTGTAACTTGATAACTACACACTCAATAAATTTATTAGTAAACATTTATCCTTTTGTTATCATCAAAACTACTATTGAGAGAAACTAACAACTCCTATGTAATGGGTTTTAGATAGACTTTGATATTTTGAAACTTAATTGGAGTTTTCTCTCTAATTTTTTATAATCTTATCAATGGTTGGATTGTGGTGAGTTATTATTGTTCTTATCAATTCTTAATCGAATTTTGGCAAACAAACTGCTATCTCTATTTCGTGGGTCATATCGATATAGGGTTAGCATAGTTCAGGTTGATTTTAGTGCATAATATCCATTGTCAATGCTGTTCATATCCTTTTCTTGCATCATAAATCAATATAATAAAAACACCAAAAATACAAGTTTACTCTAATTTGTGATTCATGGCATCTAGTAAACGTAGGAATATCATCTTTTTGGTATCAGAGTGCAGAAGTGTGGTGGGCCCATAACCCATAGGTCCTAAGCTACAACAACGGGACAATCGGTAAGTGTAAAGTTGAGATCTTTTACATTGTTATTGAGTAATCTCACGATTGTGAATTTTTTGTGGTATTATTGCTGGTTACTGTTGAGATTGAGAATTACGATTTTTGTGTGTTGAACTCAATTTGGAAGTGTGTGAGATTGAATCGAAGGATTAAGTCATGGTTGTTTTATAGTGTGGTGTATATTATGTGTGAGATAGGAATGCTTGGTATCTTGTGTTGTCTGTGATTTAGAGGAATTCGAAGATTGTTAATTATGTCGAATGATAGTATGAATGCGAACTCTGGGAATGATGGTAATAGCCAAGTTGGAGGAAGTCAGGGTCATCGTGTTGTAGGTGGTCGAAGATCATTAGAAGAGCAGTTATAGTATTTGAACACAATTGTCACCAACATGGTAACACAAATGGATCAGATGGCTCTAGCTTAACAGCCAGTGATCAACCAACAATTACCACTGCTAGTGATTAACCAACATGTAGTACTTCTAGGTGTAGTTAATGATGCTAGAAGGGAAAGAGTAGAAGGAGGTAATAGAGGAAGGCAGTTTGGAGGTAATGATTATGCCTATCACGAAGGAAGATGTGATAACTTTGAGAATAAGTATGATCATAACCGTAAGTTTTGATCACCTAGGGACTGGAATATGTGAAGTTGCAAATGCCTTCATTTGCTAGATGGGGATCTGTAGATGATTATCTTAACTAGGAGGACAATGTGGAAAGGGTTATTTAAATGTTATGACATCGAAGACCACACTCGGGTACAACTTGTAGCTATTGAGTTTACATGACATGTTGCTTTATCGTAGAAAAACCTAGTTGCCAATAGAAGAAGAGATAGGGAGGCGGAGATAAGAACATGGCATGATATGAAGCGAGTCTTGTGGCATAGATTTGTTCTAGAGCATTACAAGCATGAGTTGTTCATGCGCCTATAGACATTGAGGCAGGGAGGAAAGATTATAGATGAGTATGTCTAGGAATTTGTGACATTGATAAATTGTAGGGCTACTGAACCTCTTGAGCAGATAATGGCAAGGTTTGTTTTGTCCTAAAGTATGAGATAGCCTATATTATTGAGTTGCAGCAATACAACACACTTGAGGAGACCATCCAGTTAGCTTTGAAAGTTAAGAGATAGAGATGTTCCAATCCTTATAGAACAACGTCTAATAGGTCTTCTTCTAACACATTTAGAGGTTATTCCAATTCTCCAATATCTGATGGTAAGAAAGTAGGTAAGCGTATTGATGGTGATCATAACTCTGGGAAGGAAGTGACAACTTATAAGCAAGTGGAGAAATCTACTAGTGATTTTGACAAGAGTGTAGTGACTAATGAGTTTAACAGAGATGTTGTCGGTAGTTCTGGAAAAAAAAAGTAGAGAGGTAAAGTGTTTCAAGTGTCAAGGTTATGAACATATTGCTTCTTAGTATCCTAACAAATGAGTGATGACTAAAATTTTTGGGGGACCGGTTAAAGAGGAAGAGGATGAAGCTGAGTAGGGTCCTGATAGCTGCTTTTCGCTTTCAATGCTTATTATGAGGATAAGGAGGCCAATTTATTTGAAAAACTAGGAAAGGAACAGTTCATGAGTTTAGTGCTGAGACATAATTCATTTTCTATATCTTCAGTTAGTGATGAGCAGAAGAAAAATCTATTCTATATTGGTTATAGGATTGTGGGCAATCTTTGTGATGTCTTTATCGATAGTGGGAGTTACACAAACATAGCAGCGGCTTCCGTGGTCGAAAGGTTGCAATTTCATACCGTCCCACATCCTAGGCCATATAAACTTAAGTGGCTAAACAATCAAGGTTGCTTATTTGTTGATTCCCAGGTTAAGATACCAATCTCTCTTGGGGTTAGGTATCAAGGTGAGGTAATTTGTGATGTTTTACCTATAAGTGCTTCTCATATAATCTTTGCGAGGCTTTAGCTATTTGATGATCGAGTTATCCATGATGGATACTTTAACAGCTATGCTTTTCAAAGAAATGGTAAGAGTATTGTTTATATCTTATGAAGCCTGGAGAGGTTCGAATTGCTCAGATTTAGATACGTACCATACAAGAAAAAAGGACGATGTTTATGAATAGGTTGAATATAGTGTGAGGATATAGTGATGGATATTGGGTTCTTTTTGTTATATATCTGTATAAACTCTTTACATCTTTTCATTGGGATACTAGGGATGGTTTTATTTATTGGAAGAGTGTATTCTTCTAGTGTAGGAATATAGTGGAGCATTCTGGGTTGGTAATACTCTCTTTGTCACCATGCATAGATAGTGAGAGAGTGAAGTTTAAACACTTGAGAGGGGTAAGCGCTAGTGAGGAAGGTCATGTGTTATGTTTTCCTAACTCTTCATTGTAGGTGCTTCCTCAGTATTTACTACTCAAGGAGATGGAGTGTGTTATTAGTTTGAAGTTTGTCATCTTCAAGCTTCTAGACTTGAGGACAAATCTTCTTCAACTTAGGGTAAATGATGGGAATCAGGCTATGAAGACTCAAGAAGATGCAACGAGCAAAGCGAAAGAAGCAATAGTTGAAGACCGGCAAAGTTCCTTGTAAGCCAGTTCAATGGCCAGCGACGTTCCTTATCGACCTTCATTCAATTTGCTATGTCTTTTTTTCGTTTATTTTACTATGTATTTGAAGAACTACTATAAATACTCCTATGTAATGAGTTTTAGATAGACTTAGATATTTTGAAACCTAATTGGGGTTTTCTCTCTAATTTTCCATACTCTTATCAATCATTGGATTGTGACGAGTTATTACCATTCTTATCAATTCTTAACCAGATTATGGTCAATAAACAGTTATCTCTATTTCGTAGGTCATATTGATATAAGATTAGTGTAGTTTGAGTTGGTTTTAGTGCATAATATCCGTTGTCAACACTATTCATATCCTTTTCTTTCATCATAAATCAATATAATAAAAACACCCAAAATACAAGTTTATTCTAATTTGCAATTCACGACATCTAGTGAATATAGGCACATCACATTCCTTTACCTAGGTACTGTTAAATCCCGTGGTTCCTTTAACTGTGAGCACGCCTTGTACATTGGATATGAAGTCTTTAAATGACAAGGAAGTCATTCCTAGATTCTAGTATCGTATACGGCGATTGTTATGTTTAGGGTACCTTTTGGGGCATACAGTCTCAATCATAGAACCTTGATCTTCTAATCTTGAATTTAAGTTGATTCAATTTCCTCCAGATGTTCATAAGTTATCCGTAGTCATCTTAAATGAACATATTCATAAATTAAGTATCAATTCTAAAGATAAATCATAAGTAAATGCACAATTAAGTAAATTTAAACCCTGATTTCATAGAGCAAAATAATTCATCTCTTGTATATTTGTATATTTTTAAAAGTTTTTGAGATGAAAGCACATCATAAAAAATTATTAAGTTTACCCGCACCGGAGAAATAGTTTTAGAATGCATGTGCAATCTTTCTAAAGTTTGACATTCACTTATGTTAGGTGTTCATAAATTACATCCGCTCCCCTTTTTTTTTTTTCTTTTTTTTTTTGTCTTTTTTTTTCCTTTTTGAAAATACAAGAGACTTCGTCCACTTTTGCTTATGTGGATGCATACAAAAAAGAAAATCATGTGTCATCTTCACATCAGAACAACTCATAATTTCACGTAACTATTATAATTTTGTATATATAATAAAATATGAAATATATTTATAGAAAATAAAAACAGAAAAAAACTCAAAAATAAAAAAGATAACAATAAGTATCCTAAGGCTAGACTAGGGCTATAAGTGAGTCGAGACCACCTACAAGCTAATCAAGTTTGACTTGATAATAATTTGAATTCGACTTGACAACAATCGAATCGAGCTCAAGTTACTTGAGTAGCTATCAAGTTTGAGTTACTCGAGTAGCTATTGAGTTTGTGTTATTCAAGTAGCTATTGAGTTCGAGTTTTAAAATATTTGATTAGAGCAGCTTGCAAGCCTATTTGAGCTATTTATATTTTCATAATAAAAAATATTACAAACTTGTGCTTTTTCCATTTTTAAAGCAAATTTGTCATGCCTTATTTTTTTTCCTCATATCTTATTGTCTATGTTTATTATATTTAAGACGAAGTCAACTAAATACATTATTCTATTACCAAATCTCGATTTACTTTTTAGTCTAAATGATTGTTATAGGAATAATCAAGTGTATTTGAATCGAGCTTGAACTTGTTGAGATAGTAGTTCGAGTTTAGTTTGATCTTAAAATATAAAGCATGATAGAGTTTGAGTTAAGCTTGAGTTTTAAGTTTTTCTTATTAAAGTTGAGTTTGAACTTGGTCCTATATTATCTCGACTCGACTCGTTTATAGTCTTAAATTAAAGATTGATGGCAAGCACCTTGTGGGGGTTACACCACAAGATTCGTAGATGATGAACATGTATGAAAGTGGATTGCTCGATCCATGAATAAGTGTTTGTTGTCCTCAACCTCATATTTTTATCGTGTTTCGATCAATAAATACCTGATAAATATTATATAAATTTAAAAAATATAACAATTTTTAAAATATAAAAAATATTTCTTGACACTTAAGATGTTGATTTATAAAGATATAATAGAAATAGTCAGGTTAGGACTGAAACTTTTTCCCTTAATTCACCAGTGGTTGTCGGTAATTGACTAGCAACCCCTCGACGGTGTGTGGCCACCCGCCTCCTTTATTGTTTTCTTTGAAAAAACAAAGATATGACCAAGATTTAATCAGGTCGTAATCGCATCGTCAGATCCGATTGGGTGTTGTCTTTTTTCTATTCTTTCTTTTTAATAGAAAATCAGAGGTTCAAAGCAACCATCCTCTGCTGTCACATGTGCATGGATCATGACCCACTTATCAAATTGTGCCCATTCCAACCAGACACCTCCTAGCCTTGGCTAGTTAGGCCTTTTTATTTTATGTAGTTGTTCTTTTATGAAATTTCTTGTATTTTTTATTATCAAGTCTATTGTGACAATGACACTTATCCTTTTCACCGGGTAAGGATTGCCATAGGTAAAAGGCAGAGGGAATTTAATTTATTGTTTTTTCAAAATGTGTCGTATCAATGCACTTGGATCAGCTCATGGGTCCTAAATTATTAGAGCTGGAACCGAACACATGACGTCATGGGTCAATTCACAAACGATGAACACCCCTATTCCCTTTATTTAAATGAAATTAGAAAAAGTAAAAGATAAGTTTAATGTTATATAAGATAAAATTTAAAACTCGAAATAAGAACTTGGTCTAAGAATATTATAGTTTTCAGCCCCGTGTCTTTAAAAAAAAGTTTAAATTGTAAATTTATCTATACACAAACATATATAACTTTAGCCGTACTATTAGTTATATGAGATTATAAAGTACTCCCAAGACAAAAACATGTCACATATCTTAAAATAGATTTTAATTCGCTAGAAATTTATATAAATCCTAACAACATATTATATGTTGTAAATAGATAATAAATTTTCATTATTTACATGTAAATAGTTCATATATTTGTTGTTATATACTTATGTGTATTTTTTTTTTCCTTCCTTTTTCCTTTCTTTTGTTCTACAAAAGTTCATAGCTAGTATATTTTTGAATTCTTAGTTATACAAATTAGTAAAGTATCACACTATTTATCTCGTTTTTATTAGACCTATCCATATATTTAGTATAGAAGTAAAGGGGTGTTGTTGCAAGTAATAATATCTGTTTCGATTGTCTGATTTTCAACTATATCTTATTTGTATTTGATTTATGTTTGGATTGTTTGATTTGTTTATAAGTAAAAATATCTATTTTTTATCTGTATCTGTTGTTTGAGATACAATATGTTTTAAAACGATAAAAATAATATGTCAAAACGATCAAAATAATACCAACCATATAGACCCCAGTATTAATAAATTAAAGTTTGACAATCATGACATATTTATTTGGATCCTCTTTTTCTCTTGATAATATTTTAAGGGACAAGCTGCTAGAAATTTATAGAAGTTCAAAATAACGGTCAAAGTGATTGATTGCTTTCATTAGAAAGTCACTGGCGTGAACCGAGAGTATACCGGGTGGGTAAATGAAATCTCAATAGTCGTAGTTGTATTCTTAAAACATGGTTGTAGTTATTTTAAAAATTACTTATCATTTTTCTCATGTGTTAAAAAATATTAATAACTACCCACCATCTACATGCACTTGGTAAGTATGACCTATTCAATTTTTTCCGCCCCCCTTGTTTTTATGTTGATCGTGAGATATACCACTTGCCGTTGTATCTTCCACGAAGGTGCATATACTATAATAAATTTATAAATAAATCATAGTGACTCATGCTACGCAGCCATTGTTTTGTGTATACCTAATAATTTTACTAGGATTAGGAAGAACTACAAATCATATGCATTTAAGACCAAACATGTCGAAAAAGAGCAGCAGCTTCATGAATAGCGGTAACAGCAGCAGGTGGTCTCTTCATGGACAGACGGCTCTTGTTACCGGTGGAACCAAAGGAATAGGGTTTGTTCGTGAATCCTTCTTCCTCTTTATCCTTTTTTTTTTTTTAAGCTTTTGACATGTTAAGATTGTTTTCTCGAACTTACTTCAGATATTAATTATGTTCAAAATTTTAGAATTGTCAAATATTAATGGCTTAACTATTGTGGTGAACAGTTGTGGTTCTTCTATGTTTATTGCTAAATTTAATAGAGAATACTATGATCACATTTGACATTCATATAATTTTAGTGATAATGAGTCTATGAAAAAACGCCTCAAAGCTTTTGAGCTGATAAAATACATTTTTCTGCTCTTTTCTACTCCTTCTGCCTTCAGGATGACAAAGTAAATTTGGGTAATCTGTGTGTTATGATCAACAGGAGAGCCATTGTTGAGGAATTGGCTGGTGTCGGTGCTGCCGTCTACACCTGCAGCCGCAACGAGACGGACTCCATGCTTGCCTTTCCGACTGGAAGACCAAAGGTTTCCAAGTCGGAGGTTCAGTTTGTGATTCTTCATCAAGACCTGAGAGGGAGAAGCTTATGGAATTGGTTTCCAAACATTTCAATGGCAAGCTCAACATTTTAGTAAGTAATGGCTTAAAATATTGGATATAACTCGGATTCTCTCTGTTTCCGTTTTCTTAATTTCCCTCGATTTACAAATGAATAATCAAGATGATCTCGATTCTTGAAATATTTTATAATATTAATTACATATTTGTATTCTTCATTACATGTTAAACTTTTGATTACACATGACAACATCTTGAAAGAGCAAAATGAAAGAATGTAAATGTAGAGAATCCATTTCCTAAAATCTTTCGTGCACATTCTGGACATTTGCGAAAATTAACAGTTTTAAATCATTTCCTGTGATTGAAGATCAATAACGTGGGAACAAACTTTCTCAAGCCAGCTCTGGAATACTCAGGGGAAGATTACACCAGTCTCATGGCAACCAATTTTGAATCTGCCCACCATTTGTCCCAACTTGCACATCCTCTGTTAAAAGCTTCTGGAGTAGGCAGCATTGTTTTCATATCATCCGTTGGAGGTGTTGTCTCAGTTAACATGGCATCGATTTATTCAGCAGCAAAAGGTACAATCATCTCTCAAATAAAATAGAAAACAATATGCTGTCACGTGAAATGATTCATTATCGTATCATATATTTCATTTAGAAAATTACACCACATGGAGATATATTCATATGCTAGTACCTGTGGTAACAAAACATTTCTATCATGGTACAAACGATGGAGAAAGCAACATGATTGTTTTGTGAATTCTAACGGTTCTATAAATTTCTTGTATGTTGTAGGAGCTGTGAACCAACTCACCAAAAATCTAGCATGTGAGTGGGCGAAAGATAACATACGAAGCAACTGCATAGCACCTTGGTTCATCAGAACCCCTCTTACCCGAGAGGTAGATTTATATACGAGTTTCACTCTATAATTAACTGATATAAAAGTTTAAGCATGCAAATTTGATACAAAAACATACATTTATTACTAAATACTCATTTCTCTTATCGGCTAAGAGTTTGATTTTAGTCCTTAATAAAGACCACTTCATTAGTGCAGGTAAAATGACTTATAATATCCTACTCTTGTATAATATCGAGTCTAACTTCGAACCCAATGACCATTAATTTAAAATTTCAAAACTATTAATGCTAAGCTTAATATATTCCAAACATCAAGAAATTGCCCCTAATACTATGAATTTTTTGTAATTGCAGGTATTTGAATATGAAGCTTTACTAGAATCCATCAATTCCAGGACTCCCCTGGGACGTGTTAGAGAACCAGAGGAGGTTTCATCTTTGGTGGCATTCCTATGCATGCCTGCATCCTCCAACATAACTGGCCAGATAATTTGTGTTGATGGTGGAATAACCGTGAATGGCTTTTTTCCTCAAAACATTTGATACTATCCAGGTTGCTAAGAATAGAATCTATAGTCGAATAGCTGAGATAATACATAATTTTCATTCGGTCTTTAGTAGGGTAGCTCTTGTTCACAAAAAAGTTAGTCCATCCCATTATCCTAGTATTACTAGCAAGAATAATCAAATGAAAAGTGAGCATGTACAACCTAGTTAGATAAGAATTGTACATGTTCTCATTATTATGCATACATGTATGTTCAAACAGATATCAACCACATGCAATGCAAATAGTAAGAGCGGTCTTCCAAAAAGTAGTGTAAATTTTAGAATATAAATCTCCCTTGATCTTGTCTTATGAATCCTATAATGCCATCAAGCCATCCAAACACCAATTTTAAAGCAAAGTTTTTTTCTGGCCAAGACTTGACTACTTTTTATGCATGTAGGCCAAATTAGTAAGGTAGACCCTTGGTATTGTTAACAACGATAATGCTTAGGTTATGTTGTGTTTGGTTCAGTGGAATGAAATAAATCTAAAAAGGAATTGTAATTAATTTATTTTATGATTAACAATACTTTTAGAAAAGAAGATGGTTTTTATGAGGTATAGTTATTGCTCTGGTGAAGGAAAGAAATAAATATTCTTTGTCTATTTTACCTTATATGGAAAATATGTTTCTTATGGTAGAAACTTTTACAAACCAAACAAGAGAATAGCTATTTCACAGTAATAAAGGTAGAATGTTAATTCCACTCGAGTTTACCAAACACAATGTTAATTCACATGTGTTGGAATAAAACTGCTACTAACATGTATTTTTATTTATTTATTTATTTTTGGTTATCGTACAATAGTGATGGCCTTTTATGAGGGAAATGGTGCATTGTGAGATGAGTTTTGTTTAATTTTTGAATATTTGATTAATCTTAAACGAGGTGACCAAACAATTGCATAAAAATTATATGAGTTTGATATAAGCTAATAATTAATTTAAATGCTTATACGAGTTAATTTCTTGAATAGATGTTTGTTAGAAGTTTTCCTTCTGCTTTACCTTCTACTTTATCTTTTGGTCTATCTTCTATTTGTTCAAGAGTACAAACACTATGCTAGGTATGCAGTGACTTGTGTGTTGTGTGCTAGGGTAGGCATTTTGAATGAACTATTAGTTAAAGATGACTTTAATAATTACTTGCTTATGCGTGGCCATTTTTGAGACTTGGTTCTAGGGGCAACAACCTTGCTAGGTAGTGCCAGCATGGTAGTTAGGTGCTTAGGCCATCATGGGTGGCTCGGCGGGCGGCTGATGAGGGAGATGATAGCAGGATAACATCTACCTAGATTAGAGAGAAGTAGTATAGTGTGGTTCATGACTATGGACATTGATTGAGCTGCACTGTATTATGGATTGTGGAAGGTAGAGATGCGTAACATCTGTAACCCTTAGATGAGGCTATTACTTGTAGAGGTAGGAGATATAGGTATTTAGGTTGCCTATATTAACCCTTGAGTAGTTGTTGCTACTCATAACCCCCAGGTTCCCAACGTGTTGTCGGAGTATGAGTGCTCCATTGTTGTTTGCTACGCTTTAATTTAAAGATATAAACTATTGGTTGTTGCATTTCATTTAGAATATGCATGTATGTCCATCTCGTGTGTGCTTATGTTACTATCGTATTAGGCTTTAGCTCATTCCCTTCTTTTTTAGGTGATGATCTAGATGCTTGTGATTATTAGGTATGGACGACTCTAAAGGAGCTTACTAACGGGTTGAGTGGCTAGGAATGTTGAACTATTTATATTGTTGGCAAAAGTTATTGATCATCTTTTGAAACTTATATTTTGATGAAGGCATATCTATGAGCCCATGATTGTATTTTGAGATACTAAATGTGTATATGAGATACTTGATGGTGTGATACTTATTTACAAATGTTGTTCTACTCATGGAAGTAGTCTATTTGAAAGTCTTTTGCAAAATTATATATTTTTCCGCTGTAAATTTCAGACGTTTTCAAAATCTAGTTTAACGATTTTAGAATCTAAATAAAATTGTTTAGCAATAATCACAATAAATTGTAGAATAGGTTAACACTAACGTATAATGCATAAGTGTTATGGAAAATGCTAAGGACAAATTACAGTTTTCTTCTGCACTTTGTTCTCAAATTGATGGTTAGATTATAGTAGTTAATAGGGGTTTAGGTGACTTGTTGCTGTGTCCAGTTGGTGATCGTTTGTCGACTTAGGATCGCATCCTTCTTATGGCAGAATTTGCTTATAATAGCTGAGTGAATAGGTCTACCGGATTAAGTCCCATTGAAGTTATCCTAGGTTATTAACCCATACGTCCTGTTGATCTCATACCACTCCTACTTACATCTAGACCTTCTGAACTTGTAGAATCTTTTGCCACCTATATTCATAAACTTCATGCAAAAATAATAAAGAAAATTAACTTAAGTGATGAATTATATAAGTCTGCTATAGATGTTCATCATAGATATCAGAAATTTCAAAAGGAAGTTTTGGTGATTGATCATATTAAAACAAAAATATTTTCATGAGGCTCTTGGAAGAAATTGCATGCCAAAGGCATGGGACCTTTTAAAGTTTTAAAGAAGATCAGCGTAAATGCTTTTATCTTGGAGCTTCCACTAGATTTAGGTATTAGTAATGTCTTTAATGTTGAGAATCTCTTGCCTTATCATGAACCGTTTGAGATTACAAACTCTTCTCATGAGTCAAGTGCCGCATTTCCTACTCTTTAACTTCCTTCAGTTCCTCATGTTCCACAGTTAAGAGGGAAGATTGAAAAGGTGGAGGATATTATTGATGATCAAATCATGAAAGATGGTAGATACTTTCTTGTGAAATGGGTAGATCATCCGCTTTTAGATGCAACATGGATTATTGAGTTAGGGCTTGAAAAGATTAACCTAGATCTTTATGAGTGATACGTTAGCTTTAATTCACTAGAGGTGCATTTATCCAAGTTGAGGGAGATATGATGAGGCCTAACAATACAAGCTTTAGGAGGTCACATCAATGTTGTCATCCCTTATCCCTTATGGCATGATGATTTTGATATTTAATTTTAGATTATATTTACTTTTATTATATTAGATTTACTTTTATTTATTTTAGATTTACCTACTTATTTAATTAGATACGCATAGATATAATAACAAAGGGTATCTAGATTAATTAGATTTATTAGATTTTCTTTTATTATATTTTTAGGTTGCTGAATAATAACTATTAGATTAAGTTTAGATCGTAAGATTCATATTTAACTTTACTTTATTATAAAAAGTTCTTTTGTTAAGATTTTGAACAAATTGAGTGAGATATTACATAAAGAAATTATTTTCTTTAAAGGTGTGATTCTTATCATGGGAAAAGGAAAAAAGTATTAATATTTTTAAAAATAATTACGAAAATGCCACTGGGATGAAAATAATCCCAGAAATAGGCAACACGGCCTCGTCTCTTCAAGAGACGAGGTCGTTAGTGCCTGACCTCGTCTCTTCAAGAGACGAGGCCTTAATATGTTGTGACCTCGTCTTTTAAAGAGACGAGGCTACACCGCACATGACCTCGTCTGTTCAAGAGACGAGGCCATTAGTGACTGACCTCGTCTCTTGAACAGACGAGGTCATCGACTTCGAATTCCCGCGCGCGTCTCTTCTTCCCCATTTCCCCCATTTGAATCCGCAGTGCAAACCCTAAATCTGAAATCCCCAATTTGCAAATCGCGAATTCTCATCCTTTTTTGGCGCACGAAATCCACAAATCGAGTGTAATCGCTCATCCCCGAGTTTTCCAAAGTTGATTTTGTAGCGTTTGGTGTTGTAGGAGGGTAAAAAAGAGGAGATTTGAAGCGAGACGACCGACGGCGAACGGCGAACTTTAAGGTTGGATTTTCGCGTGTTTTCATATTTTTTTTGAATCATTCATGCTGCATTATTGAATTATGATTGTATGTGGTGTTAGAATAATTTTATAGCATGATTTGTACGCCGACTGTATGTTGCGTGGTTATTGATTAGCTAAGTGGCATGTAGGACTTGGGATTTGAGTTTAAGATGCTGTAAATTCTTTATTTGTTGATGAAATGGGTGATTAATTAGTTATATGGATGAATTATTAGAAGAAATAAGTACGTGGGATGGACTTATGATGTTGGTTGATGATTCAAAGTTGAAATTGATGAAAAGTATGTTGGTTATGTATTTATGTTGTGTGGTGTGATTTAAATGGGGGAAAAATAAAGTGTTTTAAATCTAAAACTTTAAATGGTGTAAATGGGGTAATAAAAGTAGTGTTATAAAGTTTGATTGCGTATTAAATTTATCAATTCAAAGTTTAGGTTACAAATTCAATTTTTGTGTAAAGTTCAGGTACCTAATTTGACACTTATCCTTTTATTTTGGTTGGTTTATATATTTATATATCTTCTATTTTAAGATTTAAATATAAAAAATGAGTTAAGAAAAGACCTTTATTATTTTTTGCTATAAGTATTCTAAAAAGTCAGGTTCTAAAATGCAAAATATAAAAACATAAGTCCTAACCAATTCGTTACTTTCATATCTACCTTTTAACCCGATAGGCTTCAATATCTACAATTGTCTCCTCTATAACTTCCCCATATTGTTCTTAATAATGATTTATTGTATGAGTGTTTATTTCTTTAGATATATGCTTATTCTCATTCTTAGTAGATGATTCAAAAACCTTTGATTTAAGTTTTCTTCTTTAATAAAGATTCACCTCTCATCTCACTGATTTTGTACAAAAGCCTTAACTACCTGCTCTAGATCCTTCATGATTGACTTAAGAGATAAAGAATAGTCTAAAAATCATGGCTCTTTATAGTAATTAATGTTATTTAATGATTTGTAACATATATAGCAATTTAACTTCATTGACTCACCCAAACATATATCAACAATGTCACATAAAACTTCACCCTTGTATTGAGTTATGAAAGAAAAAAGGCTTCCTTCACTTGTTTTGTTATTCACATAGGACCTTAGCATTGGTATGGCGGTTTAAATTTCAACTTTGAAAGTGGAGATTATAAAATTAAATTCCTGCTTTGAAAGTGGAGGTGTAGGTGTAGGAGTTATGTTAAATGTTGGAGGAATGCAATTGATAAGTGTGATTTTTTGAATTTGATACGTGGAAGCTAATTTTGATGAGATGGCAGGATTTGTGAGGAAATGGATAAAGCGAAGTTCGTACTGTACGCTCATGGGAATATTGTGCAAGGGGATGAGGTTTTGGTTATGATAAGCGGCCTGTTGCTATGGTCAGTGTTAGCAGGAATGCAAGATATGAGCAAATAGTGGAGATTATTTGCAATAGACTGAAAGTAAATAGGTGTACACATCGGGTGGAGCTATATCATAGGGTAGCAATTGGAGATAGGACGCTACGATATGATATTATTCCAGTGACCGATGATGATGCGGCACAAGAGATGTTGCTATACACAGAAGGCTCAGTGGCTGTTTATGTGCAGATTTTTGAAATTGAATTATCACAGGCAGCTGTAGGGGAATGGGCAATGATAGAAATATTGGAAGCCAGGGGTTTGTAGACTCCAACTCCACTCCAGTTCAGACAATGGGCAGTGCACAAGTAGAATTAGGTCACTTTGAATTTTCTGTACCTACATCAGTAGGTGGTGATGATATGGATGCTGGGCAAGACTCATCGGCAAGTGAATCCAGCGAAGACTATGACGATGATGAAAATGTTAATGCTGAAGTAATTGCACAACAATATGCATTGCCCGGGGTACAACGAAGGGGCAATAGGTGGGACCGTTTTATTGCTCCTACTGACGTTGATGCAGTAGGGAGTTCAGCGGCAGTTCCGTTTTTCAGTGCTGAAGTTGGTAGTACTTACGCAGCATATGATGAGAGCAGGAAATGAGTGCTGGGAATTGGAGCTTCAGTGATGAATTCAAGGTCGGGATGCGTTTTGAGACCAAAGATCATCTCATACGGGCAGTTAAAATGTGGCACATAACGAACCATTACAACTTCAAGGTAGTGGATTCGGACCCAAGAGCATGGTCAGTGAAGTGTACTGATATCCACAACAGAGGTTGTAAGTGGAGACTAAGAGGCAGCTATAAGAAACATGGTGGGTGGTTTCACATCACTAAATATGAAGGACCTCACACTTGCTTGGATGAAATAACTGGACAGGATCACTCTCAGTTGGACTCCACCAGCTTGTCCAGGGCCATAATATTGGAGATCCGCAATTCTCCAGATGTGAGGGCGAAGGATCTCCAAACGAATATATTAAAACAATTCGGGTATAATGTTCATATGAAGAGAATTCGTGAGGCAAAAAGAAAGGCCATTGAGCAGGTGTATGGAAGTTGGGAGTCATCTTATGTGGAGCTTCCGCATCTACTTAATGCAATTACTGAGGCAAATCCGGGAACAAAGGTTGAGTGGCAAACTCAAGATTCAAATACTGCCGGCCACGTATTCCTAGATAAGCTATTTTGGGCATTTGGGCCTTGCATTGAGGCGTTCAACTACTGCAGGTATGCATTGTATTTATTGTTAAATTTTGTTGTAGGTTATTGATAGTCACTGACTAAGTTACACATGTTAAATCGTTGCAGACCTGTGATCACAGTTGATGGCACATTCCTGTATGGCAAGTACAAGCACAAATTGCTTATTGCAGTGGCAATGGATGGGGCCAATCATATAGTACCGTTGGCCTATGCCCTTGTGGAAGAGGAAAAGGCGGATACATGGAGTTGGTTCCTTGCAAAAGTGCTGGAACATGTCGTCAAAGACCGTTCAAATATTTGCTTGATATCGGACCGGCATGCCGGTATCAGGAGTGCGGTCGAAGGTGAGAATGCGGTGTGGCCTAGGGGGTGGCCTTGGCGTTGGTGTATCCGTCATGTTGCAAGCAACTTCAATTCGAAGGCAAAAAGTAAGGAATGTAAGGAAATTGTTAAAAGAGCTGCCTATCAAACCCAGAGTCGGAAGTTCCACGGATATTTCAATGCTGCACTTCAAAGCAATCCTTGGACAGCACGATATTTTCGTGAGTTGCCCCCATGCATGTGGACTTTATCTCACGATGAAGGTGTCAGATTTGGCCTTGGCACAACAAACATGGCAGAGAGTTACAATTCAGTTATAAAAGACGCCAGGTGCTTACCTGTGGCTGCATTGGTAAAGAAAACCTTCTACAACTGCAACTCCATATTTAATAAGCAAAGGCGTGAAGCAAGCGATGCCATGAGTATGGGTAAGTTGCTCACAGAATACGCTGCGAATAAGTTTGAGCGATGGAACAATATATCCAGTTCCCATAGAGTTACTTGTTTCGATTACCAAGAACGGATATACGAGGTCATAACTGCACCACGTCCAACAATGTATGGTCAGAAGGGGGACCACATACAAAAAGTGGAGTTAAGATCATGTAGATGTAGTTGTAACAAGTGGCAGACATATAGAATTCCATGCTCGCATGCGATGGCAGTGATGGGGACAATGCACATGGATTGTGTTGCCTACGTGGGACAGTGGTACAGGTGGGATCACCAACTAAGAGTGTATGGTCGTTCCTTCATTCCCGCAGCCGATAAGGCAAACTGGACTCGGTTGGACTTACCAAAGTGGCACCCTAATCCAGGACTTATTAGAAAAAGGGGTCGACCTAGGGAGAAACGATTCCAAAACGAGATGGACATTCGAGAGGGCCCCCGCGGTTATTCATGCGATTGTTGTGGGGAGCAGGGCCACAACATAAGAAGTTGTCCAAATACGGGATCGGCGGGTAGACTAGTTACGGGGCAGTCGAGTCGTGGTGGTAATTATTTATTTCCAAACGTTCTGCACAATGTATTCTTGAGTCATGACTGACATTATGTTTTTTGTGCATGTTTATAATGCAAACTTGTCGTCAATAATAATATCTCCTTATTGTTTCTTTGCAGATGGATCCCGGACCGATCGATAGTTCACTACTGACGCAGCAGCCTGTACATAGGTCCACTCTAGCCTGGGATGGGCAGGTCTGTTTATTTATCTATTCCAGTGATTCTAGTTTTGTTCGTTGCGGTGTTTATGGTTTTTAATAAATGTTCATTTTATTGTAGGAGCATGAGGTACTTCATTGTCGTCGGAGAGAGGCCAGGCTCAGGCGACCTGCTGGTATACCCACAGATGTGGACGAGCCTTGTGCCATTCCTGCCCAGGCAGGGTTCATAGGGCGGCTCAGATGCCTTTCATTCAGCTGATTGGCATCTGATTACAGCTTTGGTCGAGCGATGGCGCCCAGAGACACATACGTTCCACATGACCACGGGAGAGTGGACTGTGACGCTGCAGGACGTTGCTATCCTGACGGGCCTCCCTGTAGATGGATTGGCCGTTACTGGCACGGCTCGCATGGATTGGCCAAATTTGTGCGAGGAGTTATTGGGGTTCGGCCAGTCCCCGGCGTCGACATGGATGGAGGGCGGCTGAAGATGTCGTGGTTGGATAGCCACTTCAGCGACCTACCGACTTTGCTGATGACGCGATGATCCGACGTCATGCCAGAGCATACATTCTGCTGCTGCTTGGGGGATTCATTGTCGCAGACAAATCCTCGAACTACGTCCATCTTATGTACCTCCAGCTGCTAGAGATTTCGAGCAGGCAGGGCAGCACGCGTGGGGAGCAGCCTGTTTGGCTTGGCTATACAGGCAGCTATGTCTGGCTTCCGACGTCGACACGGGAGACATGGCAGGACCACTAGTTGTCCTGCAGATATGGGCATGGGAGCACTTCCCCCACATTGCCCCGGTACGGCGACTGCTGACCTCTGTTACCGCAGGCCGCCCACTTATCAGTCATTGGGGTGCGACTTTCGACGTCACCCGTGTGTCGACCCACCTATTGATTGAGTACCGCGCCTCCTTTGATCGACAGATGGCGCATCAGGTATGCCGTAGATCACTTTCGATTTCCATTGTCATCTACTCTTAAATTGCTATTGTACGATCATTTTCTAATGCAGTTGATCACTTTTGCTACTTCCACAGGTGGTGTGGGACCCATACAGCTCCATACTGCCCGCCCTTCCACCGTACTGCCTGGTAGGCAACGATGTATGGCGTGCCCGGGTACCATTGGTATGCTTCTACCTTGTCGAGCACTACTATCCGGACAGAGTGCTCAGACAGTTTAGCGGCTTCCAGGAGATACCAGCCCCCCCTGCTGATATGAGACCCCTCCATGAGATTGACATGAGGGGACGTTCCGAGTGGAACTGGCAGTCCGAGCACGCCAGGTGGATTGCTGAGTGGGATGCTCGGCGTGATTGCATTGTACAGATGCCAGATTTGCCGGCTGGGACATCTGACGATTACTTCCAGTGGTACCACGCGATCACCCGACGCTGGATCGGTCGTACGGGAGCTATCATGCGATACATGGTAAGATCACTGCCTCTGTAAGCTTTATCTCTACTATTACTGACTTGTACTGACTTATTACCTACTAACTGATATAAATATTTGCTATTACTCGCAGGCTGATTTCATTTCTAGCGTCCCAGACATGCCCCCAGAGCTCACTGCATCCACTGCACGAGATGTCTGTCGTGTAGTGGATGAGTTTATGGGGTTGAACTTCAATGATCCAGTACCACCAGCTCCACCAGCCGCAGCAGCACAGGGTGACCCACAGCCTCATACCCTACAGAGACGACATCCTCCTAGAGAGAGGCGTGGGCGGGGACGGGGACGGGGTCGGGGGCGAGCTCGGGCTCCAGGTATACAGATCAGAGATGAGCCTGAGCCGTCCGACCTACCTCCATTCGATGAGTCTGGTCCTTCTCAGGTCATTCATGACGGGGCTGGCCCGTCATCCACTTCTTACGCTATGGTGGACACCCCCATGCCAGACCCGTCATCCAGTGACTTCCACACTCCCCTGGCTCCACAGAAGAGGCGACCATCGCCATCTCATGATATGGGGGAGGGCCTTACACAGGTCGAGCCAGACCCTGTCCCATTCCATCAGTACAGTGCTGCTACGGGAGAGGAGCCCGCTCCAGTTACAGAGACTGGCCCATATTCACCGCATCCTCATCATCAGCGTACCCCATTCCCGAGGACATACGTGAGGCGGGGTAGAGGCCGCACGAGGGAGCAGGGACACACAGCAGTAGTAGGACTAGTGGACGATAGATAGATTTTCTTCTTTTTTTTTTTCTTTTTGGGTACGTAGCTTCTTATTTCTTGTATTATTCTTGTATGTATAGATTTCATTCTATTTCATTTCCTATTATGTATTTTGACGCTACGAATACTCATATTTTCATTGCACTGTGTATGATTGGATCGGAAATGTGAGTTTCGATTGAGCTTGGAAACATGTAGTTTGTTAGTTTTTTTGCCATGGTGGGATGGTTAATGGCTTCTATGGCTGTTTATTTTTATTTGACAGGTTTTTAATGTAAATTTTTGCTTTTTCAAGATATAATAGGATTTGGCTGATTTTAGCCTGGCCTCGTCTCTTGAAGAGACGAGGCCACTCTTGGCCTGACCTCGTCTCTTGAAGAGACGAGGCGACTCCAGTGCCTGACCTCGTCTCTTGAAGAGATGAGGCCAAGTAGGCAGCACGGCCTCTTCTCTTGAAGAGACGAGGTCAGGCACTAACGACCTCGTCTCTTGAAGAGACGAGGCCGTGTTGTCTATTTCTGGAATTATTTTCATCCCAGTGGTATTTTCGTAATTATTTTTCAAAATATTAATATTTTTTTCCTTTTTCTTCTTTTCATTCTTCGATGGTGTGAGGCATCAAATACCAAATTATTTTATATTTTAATTGATCATCATTATAATATTTAAGCATTATTTCATGATTATAGTTGTTTCTGAAATTATAGTTGAGTCGGCAATTCCTTCCGGAATAGTGGACTTCGGTTGGTCATTGTCCTTTTGTGTCTGGCAGAGCAGTACTTTCTGAAGATTATATTATTTTTCATATTCGTGGTGCGTTTCTTGACATTTTTATTATAATTTTTATTTAATTTCATTTTTATGATTGATTTTTCCACAGCCCTCGTATTGCGTTCTTTTCATTAATTAAGTCAATGACCTATTCAATTTTTTCGCCTTTTCATGTTGGATCCAAAGATACCACGTGCTATTGTGCGTTCCACGAAGGTGCATATAATATAATATAATAAATTTATAAATCTTGGCGAATCCTGCTACACAGCAACTCTCTTATATATACCTAATAATTTTACTAGTAATAGGAACGACTACAAATCATATACGTTTTATATCACAGAAAGAACAAGACCGAACATGGCGAAAGAGAGCAGCTTCATGAATAGCAGCAGCAGCAGGTGGTCTCTCCATGGACAGACGGCTCTTGTTACCGGTGGAACCAAAGGAATAGGGTTTGTTCACGAACCCTTCTTTTTAGTGTTTTCATTTTAAGCATGTCAGAGGCTATTTATGTTCGAAATTTAAAAGTTGTCGAATGTTAATTGTCTTAAAGTCAAGTGCCTATGGTCATAAATGATTTTACAGCAAATAATGACATAACGTAAAATGTGATAAAATTGATTATATTTATTCTTGAAAGGAAAAATACATTTCATTTAGTTTCCATTATAATCACTATGGTTAGAAAAAATTCTATACTCCTTCCAATTTTGTAAAGATCAATACAGTCAGTTATTAAAGGATTCAAATTCCTACATGGTTGTAATTGGACTAGTGAAATAGCTACTGTGGTGAACAATTTTGCCTCTATTATATCTATTGCTAAATTTAATAATGTTTTTTATGAGATTACTATGATGGCAACCGACAATCCTAAAATTTTTGTTATAACGAATATATGAGAAGGTCCCACCAAGCGTTTACGCTGATAAAAGACATTTTGTCTGTTCTTTTGTCTACTTGGTCTATCTGCCTTGGGGATGACAAAGTAAATTGGTGAGATCTGTGTGTTGTGATCAACAGGAGAGCCATTGTTGAGGAATTGGCCGGTTTCGGCGCTGCCGTCTACACCTGCAGCCGCAACGAGACGGAGCTCCATGCTTGCCTTTCGGACTGGAAGACCAAGGGTTTCCAAGTCGCAGGTTCTGTTTGCGATGCTTCATCAAGACCCGAGAGGGAGAAGCTTATGGAATTGGTTTCCAAACATTTCAATGCCAAGCTCAACATTTTAGTAAGCACCCGGTTAAAAATCTTGGATTTTGGACTCGGATTCTCCCTGTTTACATTTTGTTAATTTCCCGTGATTTACAGATCAATGATTAAGATTGTCTACTATTTTTTATGTTTATATGCTTCATTATAATCGAAACTGTTGATTCCACATGACAACATCTTAAAAGAGCAAAATGAAAATCTTTCATGCATATTCTTAATGCTTGCGAAAATTAACAATCGTAAATTATGGCCTGTGATTGAAGATCAATAACGTGGGAACAAACTTTCTCAAGCCAACCCTGGAATACTCAGGGGAAGATTACTCCATTCTCATGGCAACCAATTTTGAATCTGCCTACCATTTGTCCCAACTTGCACATCCTCTGTTAAAAGCTTCTGGAGTAGGCAGCATTGTTTTCATATCATCCGTTGGAGGTGTTGTCTCAGTTAACATGGCATCGATTTATTCAGCAGCAAAAGGTACAATCATCTCTCAAATAAAATAGAAAACAATATGCTGTCACGTGAAATGATTCATTATCGTATCATATATTTCATTTAGAAAATTACACCACATGGAGATATATTCATATGCTAGTACCTGTGGTAACAAAACATTTCTATCATGGTACAAACGAAGGCTGTCAAATTTGCTTTTTATTCAAAAGTAGAATAAACAGACTCAATAGAATAGTGCAAAACCATATAGCATCAGTACAAATCATAATACTATTGGATCATACACTGAAACTCATAAATCTACAAAAAGCATACACCTAAATGATTTTGCATCTATTTTAATTAAGAAAAATCTCAGGTGCAAATTTGTTGAATCATTCAGTTAACTCACAATCCTAACAACTATGGGTGCATATGATAAGTCCTTCAATTTGCCTTTCTTTTACCCCAAAAATATGGAAATTGTTCGAACACGGTGGATATATGTAGGACACAATAATGAAGAAAGTAGATTAGTTGTTTGTGAATTCTGACAGGGTTTTGAATTTTTTGTATGTTGCAGGAGCTATAAACCAACTCACCAAAAATCTAGCATGTGAGTGGGCTGAAGATAACATACGAAGCAACTGCATAGCACCTTGGTTCATTAGAACCCCTCTTGTTCGAGAGGTAGATTTATGGATGAGTTTAAATCTATAACATACTAATATAAATGTTTAAGCATGCAAACTTGTTGTTAAAACAAATATTTATTGCTAAATACTCGTTTCTCTTATGGATCAAGAGTTTGATTTTAGTCCATAAAATGGACTACTTCATTAGTACAATATTAAGTTTAACTTCGAAACTAATTGACCACCAATTTAAAATTGGGAAAATATCAAATTTAGTACTTGAATATTTTACAAAAATTTCATTTGATATCTAAAATTTAAAGTAATCAATTTAATACTCCATGAAAATTTTTACGATTATTTTTATTACCTCATTAACACAGTTTACTCTCTTTTTTTTTTTTTTTTTGGAAGTGGAAGAAGTAGTCTATGAATGTTAAATAGGGTTAGGGAAAGTAAGAAAAATTTAACGATATGTTCTCTTTTAGATCATCAAACAAAGTAAACAGTAATAAGCATGTAGTAAAGATATTATAGAAGATTTGATTTTGTATTAAATTATCACTTCAAAATATAAGTACTAAATTGAATATTTGTACAAAGTTTAAGTATCAAATTTGATATTTATCCTTTAAAGTTTTGAAACTAGCGATGCTAAGCTCCATATATTCTAAACATCGATAAATTGACTCTAATACTATAAGTTTCTTTGTAATTGCAGATATTTGAACACGAAGCTTTACTAGAATCCATCACTTCTAGGACTCCCTTAGGACGTAATGGAGAACCAGAGGAGGTTTCATCTTTGGTGGCGTTCTTGTGCATGCCTGCGTCCTCCTACATAACTGGTCAGACAATTTGTGTTGATGGTGGAATGACCGTGAATGGCTTCTTTCCTCAAAACATATGATACTATCCAGGTTGTTAAGAATATAATCTATAGTCGTATAACTAAGATATTACATAATTTTCATTTGGTCTTTAATAGGGTAGCTCTTGTTCATGAAAAGTTAATCCATTTCATGCTTTTAATATTACCCGCAAAAACAATCTACTAAGTGAAACATGTACAACTTGTAAGTTAGGTAAGAGTTGTAATCATTCTCATTATTATACTTACAAACAAGTTCAAACGAATATCAACCACATGTAATGTAAGCATTCAGAATGATCTTCCGAAAAGTAGTTTAAGGTTAAGATGTAAACCTCCCTTCAACTTGGGTTAAGAATCCTATTATACCAACATCCTTGACAGGATTCTTAACATAGAATCCTATTATGCCATTGGCATTCGGGCTATCCAAACACTAATTCAAGTTCCAAATGCTTCTTAGCAGGAGTTGACTATTCAAGATGCACGCCTACCAAAACATTAAGGTGGACTCTTTGTTTTTTTGAAAGCGTGAGAATCCTCAAGTCACTTAGTTCGCATATGGTAGAATAGAACCGCTACAAACACAACATTTTTTTGCCGTTATCATATAACTGTGTGGGCCTTTACAAGGGGAAATTGTGAAATGTGCCCTGAGTTTGATTTAACTTTCAAATATTTAATTAGTCTTATAGGAGTGACCAAAATATTATATATAACTGACACTAAAGTAAGAATACACATAAATTCATTACGGTAATTACATGCATTAACATTTAGAGTAAGTTCATTTAAGATGTTAACGTTACAAGTGATTAAAAAATGGAATCTTCATTTAAGGTATTATTGTTTTAAAGTGGTGAAAGGAGGTATCAATGTTTTGTAAAGAGTCAAATTAGACATTAATAATTGATTACTGACTAAAATTATTGAAACTTAATTTAAAACAAATCTAAATGTTGATGCCTTAAATGAATTTTGCAAATTATTGATATCTCATGTGATTCACTTTATAAAACATTGATTTTTTTTTTTTTTGGGTGTCGGCTCAATTATTGATGAAAATTAAGGAAACTTTCAAAATAAATCTAAACATTGATACCTTAAATGAACTTTGTAAAATGTTGATACCTCATTTGATTCACTTTGCGAAATATTGACTTGTTTTTTTGGGAAATTGCAAATTACCTCCCTAAACTTTTACCTAGGTTTGAATTCACCTCTGAACTTTTAAAGTGGGTCTTTTGACCTCTTAAACTTACAAAAATTGTTATAGTTAAAGACATTTAATATTTTTCATTAAAACAAAAACAAGAAAGTTGCAAAATATCCCCTCAACTTTCACTTATGTATGAATTCAGCCCCTAAACTCTCACCTATGCACCAATTTATTGCCTTAAGTTCATGAAAAATGTTAATTGTTATTAATTGTGTCAATTTTTTAAAGTTTAAGAGGTCAAAAAGCTTGCTTTGAAAGTTGAGAGGGTAAAATTGTACTTTAGTAAAAGTTCAAGGGGGTAATTTACAAATTTTCATTTTCTTGACTGTATAAAACATTGATACTTTAAATGAACTTACCTTAAACCATTAATTCCTTCTGGTGTAATTTACAACAATATCAAATAATTAACATGTCACATAGCTTTGGTGAAACATATAACACTCTTCAATCTCATGCAACATAATCTAGGGTGGAATTTATTTTATGTTCCTTTGATCGCCACATTTCAGTAAAAGCATAATAACATGAATATCATTTCACAAGTTGCTTTATCTAAGTTAGTTCTTAAGTCTGTACCACACCTTCACCCTTATAAGGTAGCTTGGGTGGATAAGACCACATTGCCTATCACCTAGAGGTGCTTTGCTCTGTCTAAGTTAGGTCTTAAGCTTGAACCATACCCTCACCCTTATAAGGTAGCTTGGGTAGACATGACCACATTGCCTGTCACCTAGAGGTGTTTAGCTCCTTTACCATTTGCCACCTATTCAAACAAAATTTGGAGTGATGTGGTGCCTTTGGATATCACTCATGTTCTCTCAGGGAAACTTTGGTTGTATGATCTAGATGTAGTTCATTATGGGAGAGCTAATATTTATGTGTTTATGCATGATGGGAAGAAAACTAAGCTTAGTCCTTCATTACCTAAAGAACTTAAGGTTGGTTCCAATAAAGGGATAGTCGATGTAGTTTTTAAGAAACCTTTCCTTATTCTAAGTACTAACAAATTTAATCGTGAGTCTAAGGAAAACGCCTTGTATGCTTTAGTAGTAAGGAAGTAGAGGAGTGTACCTTTAGGCAAAAATCAAACCTACTAGTAGAAGTGAAACCTTTACTAAAAGAATTTAAGGACCTTACCCTAGGGGAGCTTCTTGATAGATTACAACCGATGTGCGACATATAGCACACTATAGATTTAATCCCTGGAACAACATTGCCTAATTTACCATACTATAGGTACTAAGCATGCAGAGTTAAAGAGGCAAGTAGATGGCTTATTGTAAAAAGGTTTTATTAGGGAAAGTCTTAGTCCATGTGTTGTACCCACACTCTTTACCATTAAGAAAGATAAAATTTGGAGAGTGTGTATAGATTCTAAAGCTATCAACAAGATCATTACCAAGTATAGATTCCTATCCTTAAGCTAGATGACATGTTAGATTTACTTTTAGGATGTAAGTGGTTCTCTAATATTGACCTTAGGAGTAGATATTATTATATTATGATCGAACTAGGGATGAGTGCAAAACAAACTTTAATACAAAAGAGGGTCTTTATGAGTAGTTAGTTATGCCTTTTGGATTAACCAAAGATCCATCTACTTTTATGAGAGTAATGACACAAGTATTGAGACCATTTATAGGAAAGTTTCTTGTGGTGTATTTTGATGATATTTTAGTTTATAGTAACACCAAAGAAGAGCATGTATCACATTTAAGGGGATTATTTGAGACCCTTAGATGCGAAGAGCTTTATGTGAATTTAAAAAGTGTGCCTTCTTGACTACTGAAGTAATTTTCCTTGGTTTTGTTGTGTCAGTAGAGGGATTAAGGGTAGACCTTGATAAAGCTAAGGCAATTGTTGAGTGGTCTAAACCAAAGAGTATTCATGATGTTAAGAGTTTTCATGGTCTTACCACTTTTTGTAGGAGATTTATTAGAGGTTTTAACACCATTATGGTCTTAATTACAAGCTACATTAAGAAAGTGGAATTCAATTGGACCAAAAGTACATAAAAAGCATTCATGGAAGTTAAGAAGAGGATGATTGAAGCAATTGTGTTTAAGTTACCTGATTCTTCTACAGTGTTTAAGGTTTCTTGTGATGCATCTTGTATAAGAATAGGTGGAGTGTTTATAAGGAGGGACATCCTATAGCTTTCTTTAGTGAGAGATTGAATGAGGCAAAAAAAAGGTACTCAACCTATGATAAAGAGTTTGGCGTAGTTGTGTAAGCTTGGAAACATCGAAGGCATTATCCGTTGCTTAATTAGTTTTTTTTTTTTTTTTTATAGTGATCACCAAGCTCTTAGGTATATAAATTCGCAAGAGAAACAAGGAATTAGACATGCAAAATGGGTTCAATTTTTACAAGAGTACACATTTGTTATGAAACATAAACCTAGGGTTAAGAATAAACTTGATGATGTTCTAGGTTGCATGCACTTATTATTAAGCACTTTATTTCTAGAGTTTGTTGGGTTTGAAAAGGTGAAAAAGCAATATGAGACTTGTCCTGATTTTAGGAAAATATATTTGTAGTTCGCTAATGGTTAGTTAGGACTTCATGTTGACTATATCCTTAAGGATGATTACTTGTTTAGGGGTGATAGATTGTGTATTAAGAAGACTTCTTTGAGAGACTTTTTCATTTGGGAATTGCAAGCTAGTGGTGCAACTAGTCACTTTGGAAGAGATAAAATCATAATTATGGTTGAGGATAGGTTTTATTAGCTTAACATTAAGAGAGATGTGGCTAGATATTGAAGCAGTGTCGTACTTATCAACTGTCTAAGCATAGGAAACTCAATACAGGTCTTTGCACACCATTGTTTGTTCCGCATTCTCCTTGGCAAGACATTAGCATGGATTTTGTGTTAGGTTTACCTATGACACATACGAAGCATGATTGTCTTTGTGGCAGTTGATCGTTTTTCTAAGAGGACACATTTCATAACTTGTAGTAAGACTACAGATGCTTCACACATAGCTAAATTATTCTTTAATGAGGTGGTTAGGTTACATGGTTACCTAAAAACATAGTGTTAGATAGAGATGTCAAATTTGTTAGCTACTTTTTGAAGACGTTATGGAAAATGCTAGGGACCAAATTACAGTTTTCATGCTTAAACTGATGGTCAAATTGTAGTAGTTAATAGGGGTTTAGGTGACTTGTTGCGGTGTCAAGTTGGTAACCATTTGGCTACTTGAGATCATCCTTCCTATGGTAGAATTTGCTTATAATAGCTCAATGAATAAGTCTACTAGATTGAGAGAGTCCCTTTGAAGTTATCCTAGGTTATCAAACCAGATGCCCTATTGATCTCATACCGCTCTCACTTACATCTAGACCTTCTAAACTTGTTGAATTATTTGCCACTGATATTCACAAACTGCATGTAGAAATAAGAAAGAAAATTAACTCGAGCAATGAATTATACAAGTCTACTGTAGATGTTCTTCGCAAATATTAGGAATTTCAAGAGGGAGATTTGGTGATTGCTCATATTAGACCAAAAAGATTTTTATGAGGCTCTTGTAAAAAATTACATGCTAGAGGCATGGGACCTTTCAAAGTTTTAAAGAAGATCAATGCAAATGCTTATGTCGTGGAGCTCCCACTAGATTTAGGTATTAGTAACATCTTTAATGTGGATGATCTATTTCCTTACCATGAACAGTTTGAGACTGCAGGCTCTTCACATGAGTCGAGTGCCACATTTCCTACTATTCCAATTCCTTTAGCTCCACATGTTCCATAGTTGAGAGGGAAGACTGAAAAGTTGGAGGATATTATTGATAATCAAATCATGAGAGATGACAGATGATTTCTTGTGAAATGGGTAAATTGTCTACTTTTAGATGCAACATGGATTATTGAGTTAGGGCTTTAAAAGATTAATCTAGATCTTTATGAGCGATATGTTAGCTTTAATTCACTAGAGGTGAACTTTTTCAAGTTGGGTAGAAATGATGGGGACCAACAATAAAAGTGTAGGAGCTTGCGTCAACATGGTCTTCCCATGCGGCATGACAATTTTGATATTTAATTTTAGATTATATTTACTTTTATTATATTCGATTTACTTTTATTTATTTTAGATTTACCTACTAATTTAATTAGATACCCATAGATATAATAACTAAGGGTATCTAGATTTATTAGATTTCCTTTTATTATATTTTTAGGTGGCTAAATAATAGCCATTAGATTAAGTTTAGATTGTTACTCTCATATTTAATCTTATTTTATTATAAATAGTTCTTTTGTTAGGGTTTTAAATAAAAAAATTATTTTTTAAATGTGTAATTCCTTTTATTTCATTGGTGGTGTCAGGCATCGAATACCAAATTCTTTTGTAATTCAATTGATCGTCATTATATTTTAAGCATTATTCCATAATTCTAATTGTTTATGAAATTATAGTGGTGACCTATTCAATTATTCCATTAATTAATTATTTGCTTCTTATGCCTTGCGTCAATGACCTATTCAATCTTTTCTTCTTTTTATGTTGATCCTATGATCCCACGTGCTGTTGTATATTCCAATTTCCACGAAGGTGCATATAATATAATATAATAAATTTCTCAATCATGGCATCTCCTGCTACACAGCAACTGTATTATATATACCTAATAATTTTACTAGAAATAGGAACGACTACAAATCATATACGTTTTATATCACAGAAAGAACAAGACTGAACATGGCAAAAGAGAGTAGTGTTGAATCCTTAATCCAATGTTGGTCTTATATGTGAAATAATTATGTGTTATAGGCTGTCACATTAAATTAAGTTCAATTAAAAGTGATCAATAAGGTTTTGGGCATTTGGGCTTTAATGTATCTAATAGGGTATGATCCTTTTATGTGTAGAAACTTTATGAGTAATTTTTATTTTTATGATGGGCTAAAATAGAAATACCAAAAGATAACAACATGTTATCTCTATAAATAATAGTTATGGTCCCCAAATCACACGTACAATTTTTTTTAGTCTCTTCTAAATCCCATTATTAGAGAGTGCAAAAGAGAAAACTAAAAGGATCTCTAAGAGAAAACATGTTGATCTGAAGGGCCAACCACACCGCTTTAAAGTCATTGCTTGCTATGGATTCAGGTATATTTCCGCTTAATTCATTTAATTCTTAATGAACAAACATGATAGATCTAGGGTTTTAATATGTAATAGTTTTCACATAAGTTTAATCTGGATCTAACAAGTGGTATCAGAGCATACATGTTTGATCATTAGGAATTACTTTCGTAATTTATATATAGGGTTCTTTTCCCTATTTTTAAGAATTAAGGTTTCAAAGAGTAAAATTAAGAGGATTCATTTATGAACAAGAATTTTTTGAATTCTTGTAATATTAATATTCATGAATCTATTATTGAATACTAAAATATATATATATATATATATATTTGATCTGATGTTTGCCTTTTACTTTTGGATTTCTCAATCGTCCATTCTTTTATGGAATTCCCAAAACTTGTAATATAATTTTTTTTGACAACTTTAATAGTCGTGAGTGTTTTAGTTAATTTTCTGAAATGGTTTTTATTATTTTATTAAAATCATGATTTCAATGATTTGATAATCAATTGGATGGGAACATGAAAACTTTCACTTTTGTAATATATATATATATATATATATGCTGCGTTTATTCATTTCGTTTTTTGATGAATTATACAATCAGAGCATCTAAAATCGTGCAAATTATATACGTAGTTAGTCTCGTTGTTTCGTCTGCTTTATATCTAAAATTGTGCAAATTATATTTGTGGTTAGTCTCCTTGTTCCATCTGCTTTATATTTGAAATCGTGCGAATTAAACAGTCACGAACTTATACCTGTTCGTGACATCATTTCTTTTGGGGGGCATTCCGAGAATAGTCACGATTGTTTCTAGATTTTTTTTAATACATTTCGTGGTATTTGTCAGTTTCCGTTATCGGGAAGATATACATGAATGTGATATATATATTTATATATAAAGAACATTTATTATCAAAACCGTTTTGGATTTTAATGTTAACGGTTATTGAATATTATATAAATTCTGTTTTCTTCGTGATATTTGTTGAATTCCATCTGTGGAAGTTCCACTGAGATTTGCTTATGGCATCCGTGTTCTCTGATGGCGTACGTCATTAATCCGATATTGGATTATATATTCCGTTTATCTAATTTTATAATCCTACATTGAATAAGCGAATGCTGATCTGATGTTGACCCAAAATTTAATATAATTTTAAATTTGAATATTGGTATATGCTTATATATATTTTGAGATAAATTAATTGAAACAACATACCGCCAAAGTGGTCCCTCTTGTGGAAATTAATTTGTTTAAAATATAAATGTTGTGTGCTTGTAACTTATATGAATATTTGACCGGCCCAAAGGAAGGTCAATGTTTAATAGAATTGTAAGTGCACCCATAGTAATAACACGTGATTATTTGGTTTTACATGTGAATAATAAATCTACCCAAAGGAAGGTTTATTATTTGATATGTTCTTATTGTCAGTGTTTGATTACTACACCAAGATACACTTAGTAGTTAATGTTTTATCCAAAGATGAAATATTAATAGGTTGCCTGGTATCTTGAGATAGGGTTTACCTTTATTTGAATTTTTATTATTGTTTTGAGACTTATGTAAGCTTGTTTATTTTATTTTATTTTTGTTTTGTTCTCATTCAGCTATGAATAATCCTGCTAATATCACTGCCAACATCAATTCCATTCCTATGCTTAATGGCACTAACTTCAAGTCATGGAAAGATAATCTCTTGATAGTACTTGGAGTAATGGATCTCGACCTTGAGTTAAGGAATGATTCTCCTTCACCTCTCACTGATAAGAGCACCTCTGATGACAAGAGGGAGATGGAAAAGTGGGAGAAATCAAACTGCATGTGTATGATGATCAAGAAAAAGGCCATTCCAGAAGCATTCAGAGGCACAATATCTGAAAAGATAACTAATGCTAAGGAGTTCCTTGATGAAATTGAGAAAAGGTTTGCTAAGAATGAAAAGACAGAAATAAGTACACTCTTGACAAACCTGATCTTAATGAAGTATAAGGGTAGAGGTAGCATTAGGGAATACATCATGGAGATGTCTCATCTTGCTTCCAAATTAAGAGCACTTAAACTAGACCTCACAGAGGACTTGTTAGTGCATTTGGTTTTAATCTCTTCCGACACAGTTTAGCCAGTTTAAAGTGCTATAATTGTCAGAAAGAGACCTAGTCTCTGAATGAGCTCATTTCACACTGTGTTCAATAAGAATAAAGGCTGAAGCAAGATAAGATTGAGAGTGCTCACCTAACCTTGAACCCTAAGAATAGGAAGAAGGATAACAAAAGAAAAAGGGATAAAGAAGCTGCAAATACAGTGCTTCAGAAGAAACAACCAAAGAAGTCAGATGCACCGAATGGTAATGGTTATCACTTCTATAGAGCTATGGGGCCTTATAAGAAGCAATGCACCAATTATCATGCTTGGCGTGCAAAGAAATGTGTGCTTCTTAATTTAGTTTATTCTGAGGTTAATTTAACTTCAGTACCTATACACACTTGGTGGATAGATTCTGGTGCAACAACTCACATCAGTGTGTTTATGCAGGGTTGCCTCCATTACCGAAAACCAATTGGTGGTGAAAGATATATTCATGTAGGTGACGGCAAGACAATTGAAGTTGAAGCAATTGGAAAATTTAAGTTATTATTAAAGACTGGATTTTATTTGGATCTTGATGAAACATTTATTGTACCGTCATTCAGACGGAGTTTAATTTCTATTTCTGCTTTGGACAAATCTGGTTACTCTTGTTCATTTGGAAATAAGAAATTTAGTTTGTTTCATGATTCAAAATTAGTCGGATTTGATTCTTTATCTGTTTATGATCATCTTTACTTGATTGATAATATTGCTTCATTTAATGAATTCTTGCAAGTAAGTACACGAGGTACAAAGAGAAAATTAACCAATGAGAATTCAGCTACATTATGGCACAAGAGATTAGGTCATATCTCCACACGGAGAATGGAGAGACTTGTGTCAGATGAAATTCTAAACCCTTTAGATTTTACAGATTTTGATGATTGCATTAACTGTATAAAGGAGAAACAAACCAATAAAAGGAGATTTGAAGCCAACAGGACTTCAGACATCTTGAGAACTTTACATACAGATATTTGTGGACTGTACCTTACAGTTGCTTGGAATGGTCAATAGTACTTTATAACGTTCATAGACAATTTCTCACGATATGGCAATCTATTTCTCCTTAATGAAAAGTCACAGGTCTTTGGACATGTTAAAAAATTATAAGGCTGAAGTTGAGAACCAACTCAATAAAAGAATTAAAAGCATTAGATATGATCGTGGTGGTGAATATTATGGCAGATATGATGGTTCAGGTGAACAACGTCCAAGACCTTTTGCTAACTTCCTAGAGGAATGCGGTATCGTCCCACAGTACATCATGCCGGGTTCACCCATTATGAATGGTGTTGCTGAAAGACGAAACAGGACACTTAAAGACATGGTGAGGACTATGATTTGTCATTCCACCTTACCAGAATCACTCTGGGGAGAAGCACTTAAGACTGCAGCATATATCCTTAATAGGGTTCCAACTAAAGCAACTAACAAAACCCCATATGAGCTTTGGATGGGTAGGAAGCCTAGTTTAAAACATTTGCATGTGTGGGGATGTCCAGCTGAGGCAAGGCTTTATAAGCCTAATGAAAAGAAACTGGACTCAAGAACAGTGAGTTGTTATTTTGTTGGGTACTCTAAAAGATCGAGGGGTTACAAGTTTTATGATCCCATAACTAAGTCGATATTTGAGTTAGGAAATGCTCGATTCTTTGAGGATGTCGAGTTTGTGGGGGGAAGATATGGTTAGAGACATTGTCTTTGAAGAGGAATACGTTAATATTCCCACAGGTGCTCTTGAATTTGGTCAAGATTATGTTCCTGATCTTATTCAAAACATAATAGACTTAGACAATGGTGGAGATCCCATTCAAGAGACTGTTCTGGAAGAACAAACTCTACCACCTCAAGAACCTATGCCATTAAGGAGATCTACTAGACTAAAAAGAAGTGCGGTGCCAAATGATTACATCGTATTTCTTCAAGAACATGAGGTTGACATTGGAATGATGGAAGATGATCCGATTAATTTCCATCAAGCCATTGAAAGTTCTAACTCTTAAAAGTGGATTGATGCCATGAATGAAGATATAAAGTCTATGAAGGACAATGACGTTTGGGATCTTATCCCATTGCCAGAAGGTACGAAGCCCATTGGTTGCAAATGGATATTTAAGACCAAGAGGGATTCGAAAGGTAATGTGGAAAGGTATAAGGCTCGTCTTGTTGCAAAGGGCTTTGCACAGAAAAAGCATCGACTATAAAGAGACTTTCTCACCAGTTTCTTAAAACTCTTTTAGGATTATAATGGCATTAGTGGCACATTTCAATCTTGAGTTACATCAGATGGATGTAAAGACCGCTTTTCTCAATGGTAACATTGATGAGACGATCTATATGGTACAACCAGAAAACTTTGTGGGAGATCCAAAGAATATGGTTTGTAAACTTAAGAAATCCATCTATGGACTTAAGCAAGCATCTCGACAATGGTATTTCAAATTTCATCAAGTGATCATCTCGTTTGGTTTTGAGATGAATTTGGTTGATGATTGTATATACCATAAGTTCTGTGGGAGTAAGCACATTTTCTTGGTCTTATATGTTGATGATATTTTGCTTGCCAGCAACGATATAGGCTTATTGCATAAACCAAGAGATTTCTAGCTAAGAATTTTGAGATGAAAGATCTTGGTGATGCTTCTTTTGTGTTAGGAATACAAATACACCGAGATCGCTCTCATGGTGTTCTCGGATTATCTCAAAAGAGCTATATCGAAAAGGTACTCAAAAGGTATGGCATGCAAGATTGTAGACGAGTGATACCCAGTGGCTAAAGGAGACAAATTTAGTCTCAGTCAGTGCCCTAAGAATAATTTTGAGGAAAAAGAAATGCAAAAGATTCCTTATGCATCAGTAGTAGGGAGTCTAATGTATGCTCAGGTTTGTACTCCAGATATTGCGTACATTACAGGAATGTTGGGCAGATACTTAAGTAATCCAGGATTAGACCATTGGAAAGCAGCCAAACGGGTCTTGCGGTACTTACAGAGAACAAAAGATTACATGCTCACTTATCGGAAGTCAGATCAGATTGAGATCGTTGGGTATACTGATTCTGATTTTGCTGGATGCCAAGATAGTATGAAATCTACATCAGGCTACATCTATCTACTAGCTGGAGGAGCTATCTCTTGGAAGAGTGTAAAACAATCTCTTGTTGCCTCTTCTACTATGGAAGCAGAGTTTGTAGCATGTTATGAGGCGTCTAATCATGGAATATGGTTGCGAAATTTTGTCACAGGCTGCGCATAGTGGATACTATTGATAGACCACTTAAGTTATTTTGTGACAATAAGTCAGCAGTTCTATATTCCAACAACAACAGGAGCTCGACAAAGTCAAAACATATAGACATCAAGTTCTAGTTGTAAAAGAAAGAGTTCAGAGTGGACAGTTGTCTATAGAGCATATAGGAACAAACTCCATGATTGCGGATCCGCTTACTAAAGGAGTGCAACCCAAGGTGTTTCATGAGCACACTGCTCTTATGGTGTCATGTCCTTAAGTGATGTTCAGTTTTAGTGGAGTTTGTTGCTTTGAATGCTTTTATGTCATAGACAAACTTTAATTAGTTGTTTTTGGTTTATTATGTTTTAAGGATATTTTCTGCAGAAATAAATTTTTTGTTTGCTTATACTCTGATTTTGGTTTATGGTTTGATCTCACTAAGGTTTATGGTGGACCAGTAGGAAATAGACATGTTAAGATCACATTGCATGAAATTTCCTTGCTACACATCCATATCATGATCCATGTCATTCAGTTGTGTCGATATTGTGACCATTGATGGGTTGAGTTACAATAAATGTAATGAATACCGCTTTGATCCTATGTTGATATAGTTGATGGACCGGATTGGTTATAGATACATATTGGTCGTGACGGCAAATTTGAGCTCATATGGTTGTCTTTTGGCAAAACATAATTATAAGGTTACACATATAGTCCAAGTGGAGATTGTTGGATCCTTAATCCAACGTTGGCCTTATATGTGAAATAATTATGTGTTACGGGCTGTCACATTAAATTAAGTTCAATTAAAAGTGATCAATAAGGTTTTGGGTATTTGGGCTTTAATGTATCTAATAGGGTATGGCCTTTTATGTGTAGAGACTTTATGGGTAATTTCTATTTTTATGATGGGCTAAAATAGGAATACCAAAAGATAACAACACGTTATCTCTATAAATAGTGGTTATGGTCCCCAGATCACACGTACAATTTTTTTAGTCTCTTCTAAATCCCATCATTAGAGAGTGCAAGAGAAAACTAAAGGATCTCTAAGAGAAAACATGTTGATCTGAAGGCCAACCGCACCGCTCTAAAGTCATTGCTTGCTATGGATTCAGGTATGCTTCCGCTTAATTCTGTTTAATTCTTAATGAACAAACATGATCGATCTAGGGTTTTAATATGTGGTAGTTTTCACATAAGGTTAATCTGGATTTAACAAGTAGCAGCTTCATGAATAGTAGCAACAGCAGCAACAGGTGGTCTCTTCGTGGACAGACGGCTCTTATTACCGGTGGAACCAAAGGAATAGGGTTTCTTCACGATCATGAACCCTTCTTTTTAGTGTTTTCTTTTTAAGCATTTCAGAGGCTATTTATGTTCGAAATTTCAAAACCATCGAATATTAATGGTCTTAAAGTCAAGCGCTTATGGTCATAAATGATTTTAGCAGCAAATAATGACATAACATAAAACGTGATAAAATTGATTATTTTTATTCTTGAAAGGAAAAATACATTTCCTTTAGTTTCCATTATAATCCCTAAGTTAGAAAAATTCTATACTCCGTCCAATTTTGTAAAGATCAATACCGTCAGTTATTAAAGGATTCAAATTCCTACATAGTCGTAACTGGACTAGTGAAATTGTGTTGTGCCTCTATTATATTTATTGCTAAATTTAATAATGTTTTTTATGGGATTACTGTGATGACATCTGACAATCCTAAAATTTTTGTTACAAACGGGTCCATGAGAAGGTCCCACCAAGCGTTTGTGCTGATAAAAGAAATTTTGTCTGTTCTTTTATCTGCTTGTTCCATCTGTATATTGTGATCAACAGGAAAGCCATTGTTGAGGAATTGGCCGTTTCGGCGCTGCCGTCTACACCTACAGCCGCAACTAGACGGAGCTCCATGCTTGCCTTTCGGACTAGAAGACCAAAGGTTTCCAAGTCTCAAGTTCTGTCACGCCCGAAGGGTACCCTAAACGTGGCAGTCCGCCACATACAGTATTAAAACTTAAGAATGACTTCCCGAAGTCATGTGAAAGTTTTCAACACCATATGTAAGGCGTCTATCACAACAATAGGAGACACCGTGGGGTGTATAGTTTGAGATAGTAAATAAAGCAATACAAGAATCTAAATAAACATCAAATTTATCATTAATAGAATAAAATCTTTACATCATCTTAGGGGTCTTTCCCTTATAATTCTCCAACAATTATAATAACAACTTAATCTTTCTCATAACCAAATAATATTAACACCAAAAGGTATTAAAGGATAGTTAACCTCTGATCTTCAAAAAGGTTTCCACAAGCTTGACTAGGACATCATCCCCCTTGAGTATATAAAGTCATCGGCATAAAAGATATTATCCTGTTACAACCAAGATCTATCGGCGTATAAGCATTACTAGCTTAGTGAGAATATTCCTGAATCATCGTACTTGTATAAATAATTTCAAACAAGTTATTAACAAGCATATGAATGCATCAAACACGTGATCAAGCAATACATATGATCTACCGGAAATCATATGTTTGAATGGATTTACCCCTCCATTCAGGGTTAGGTGTTCCAGGCTCTTTAAAACCCAACTTAAAATCCAACTCATGTAGTTTATTTCAGGCTCCTACTAGCCATCACAAAATAGTTCTTTCAGCACCTATCGCCCATCTTAAAATAGTTCTTCCAGGCACCTATCGCCCATCTTGCAGATTTTTGGCTACTGCACACCCGGCTACTGAGCTCTTGTCCCATCGAGATTAGCAGCTCATGCAATGAAATTAACTACGTGATATGCATGAATCAATTGATATAATTCATAGTATATGTTTAAAGTAATTTAAAGGTGATCATAGAATTTTACACACACTCCAGCAGAATAATAGCAAAACATAAGTTAATTAACAACGATTCATGCCTCGGTATGCTTAACATTCTTTCAACCAATATTATCATACATAATTCATTTCATCTTTTCCTACTTCTAGTGCTTCTAGCTACAAGCACAACCAAGTACGAGAAAGGTAGGAAATAAACTCACTTGGCCATGAGGATCTATCTTCCTTACGGATGAGTCGATCGGTAATTCCACTAATCAAAAGAATCCTCCTGGTATGAATACTCCTCCTTGGGTTCACCTAATCAAGAAGAATACCCATAATGAGTATTTCTTGTCGATTCTATGGTACTTATCAAAAACTATGTCATAAGATCGTTAAAATTCGCGTAGAAGGTAATTCCAACTTAAAATGGCCATAACTTGGTCATTTTAACTCGGAATTGCGCTTATATATCGTTTTCTACTTACTCGAAAAGATCTATCCATTTCTAAGGTAATTTTTGTCATAAAAAGCCATTTGGGTTGCAAACTAACACGTACAGAATAGTTATGAATTTATAGTTTTCAAAATATGATTTTTCCAAACTTTACTTTACTCAAAATTCCTTAAGAAAAGTATATGGATATATATATATAGTTGAAAAATCCTTTGGACATATATTTATACTCATATGTATGCATGATCTTTGTAGTGTTGTCTCAAGATTGATATTTTATAAACAATTTGTCTTTAGAGATTTAAAAGACAAGACTTTCGAAAATTTCTCCTTTTTGAATTGTGAAAACAAAATATATTTGAGTTGTTATGAATAATTGTTTTATTATTATTTCATTTTCTTACTTTTCAAAAGTGAATTCATTTACAAAAATTCTGGTTCCTTAAGTTATTTACCAACTCTATTTCTAGTGGTTGAAAATAAGCTTTTCAAAATATTCTTTTAAGCTTCGAATATTTGAAGTTGCATTAAATATATGTTTTCCTCATATTTTTATAGATACACCTTTAAAACTTTATTTTCTTGACAAATTTTATTTTTCTAAGTTGGTCTTTAAAATAGGAGTTGATTTTATCTTGGTTTGAAAAACTTGTTTTATTCTTAGTGTTAGTTAAGTAGTAAAATAATTTTCTTAGACAAATTTATAAGAAAAGCTTTCTTAATAAAGATTTGTTAATTTTAGAACTTAGTAAAACTTCATTTTAATTTTGAAAGGATAATAACAATTATAAAATTCAAGTTTGAAGATGCTTTCATAGCGTGTGATTTTTAAAGTCTAAAATGAACATAATTAAGTCGTATAAAAGATATGGTTGAGTTAAAATCCTTTATGGTTAGAAATTCTTCCTTTATGGGGTATTTAATTTTGATTTAGAAAAGAAATAAGTTCCTTTTATTCCTTTGAAGAAATCTATTTTACTATTTCTTCTAAAAATTATGATTAGCTTATCCTTTGGAAAAACAAAACTTAGATCCTTTGAGAAAAATTCTTTTTGTTAAGAAATCTAGTTTACTTTTGAAGGAACCGATTTTTATTTTTTTCATTTTTGTTTAAGACAACAACATTCTTAATCATGCATGAATATGATTATGTAGCATTGTAAAACTAAAGATAAAACATAGTAAGATAGAAATAAATACTTATAAGTAAATAAACATAAAAATCAAGCATTGGGAACCTTAGCTTCATCAAGGTATCCCGATCATGTATTAAGAGCCTTAGCTTCATCAAGGCAACCCGGGACTAAGAATAGACTAGTCCCAAAAGAAAAGAAAAGAAAAGAAATTTGTTTTGACTTGACATGGACAAGTTAAGACTAGAAAGACTAGTCTTAATAAATTACATAAAACAAGTAAATAAATAAATTGCAAGACTTGGAAATAAATAAATAACAAATGAGCTTATATGCTCTAAATAGATATATATACATAGTATACATAATATTATATAAGTTAGATTAGAGCAAAAATAATAACAATAATAAGAACAACATAATAACATAATGTAAAATAGGAACATGAACAAAAACAAAGCATGAACATATTGTTGCTTCTTTAACTCATATGAGCCTAAGAAACATACACTAAGCTCATGCTAAGTTGTATGAACATGATGAAGAAATTCAAGTAGAATTTTACCTAAGGTCTAATGAAGTTTTGAAAGAGATGAATGGGTTTTTTGTTTGATATTTTTCTTGAAGAGTAGAAATGGGTAGAGAGTATTTTGTGAGAGATTTGTTGGAGAGAGGTTTTGAGAGAGTATTTTGGTAGAGTTTTGTTATGTAAAATGAGTGTGTGAAAGAATGAAAGAGGAAGGGGGTATTTATAGATTTTTGGAGTGGAAATTAGATGTAATTAAATAAAATAAAAAAGAAAATAAATTGAGATGCAAGGGGAAGAGAGGGGCTCCGGTTTGCCTTTTTGTAGGGTGAGAATTGATTTATTTTTGTTTGATTTGTATTAAAAGAAGTAATGTGTAAAGTAGATGTGAAATAAAGTTGTATTGTAAAAGTATAAAGTAAGAAAATAGGTATGTAGGTAGTTAGAAATAGGTGTAAGAAAAAGTAGAGATAGATGAATAGTAATGAATAGTAGGAATAGTACTATGAATAGTAGACTAGAGATGTAAAATACCGATACTAATAAAAATACGCGTAAACGAGCCATATCTGTTATTTTTAGTTACCGAAAAATTCTAAAACTGATATTTTTGAAATCTTTGTTTAATTACGAGTCTTTTGGTGTCATCGGAATATTTTTAATATTCCGAGCTCCGTGACACGTTTTTCGAGAACTAATCTCGTTCGAGTCCGAAGGACACTTGAAATTCGCGAATCTGATATTTTTATGTTACCCTATATTATTACGAACTATTTTAAGCTATTAACTTAATTTTGTTTTCTAGGGTTTGAGAACGCGGGATTGCCGGAATTGAAATTGTTTGATTGTCTTGACATTTGTTGACTTTTAAAGTTCCGATTTGACTAGGGTTAGGGTTTAACCCATATTTTCCTTAGGAATTGAAAGGTTTAACTTAGGGATCGGATGGGCGGATCCTTTCATATTCGGATTTTCGAATCGAACGATTATTGAATTTTCTATTTTTTTTTTGAAATTTCTCTTATGAAATTCCGTGATCGAAATTGCTCAAGGTTCGGTTTCATCTTGGGCTAGACTTTAGGATTTTCGATTTGATATTCCAAAACCATAATCGAAAAATTTGGGGGCTTACAGGTTCAGTCTGTGATGCTTCATCAAGACCCGAGAGGGAGAAGCTTATGGAATTGGTTTCCAAACATTTCAATGGCAAGCTTAACATTTTAGTAAGCACCCCCCTAAAAATCTTGGATTTTGGACTCGGGTTCTCCCTATTTACATTTTCTTAATTTCCCTCGATTTAAAGATCACTGATTAAGATTGTCTACTATTTTGATGTGTATATGCTTTTTCCTAATCGAAACTATTGATTACACATGACAACATCTTAAAACATCAAAACAAAAGAATCCTAAAATCTTTCATGCATATTCTTGATGTTTGTGAAAATTAACAATTTTAAATTATGGCCTGTGATTGAAGATCAATAATGTGGGAACAAACATTCTCAAGCCAACTGTAGAATACTCAGGGGAAGATTACTCGAGTCTAATGGCAACTAATTTTGACTCTACCTACCATATGTCCCAACTTGCACATCCTCTGTTAAAAGCTTCTGGTGTTGGCAGTATTGTTTTCATATCAGCTGTTGCAGGTGTTGTCTCTCTCAGCTTGGGATCGATTTATGCAGCAGCAAAAGGTACAGTCATCACTCGGATGAAATAAGGGATTATGTGTTGTCATGTGAAATGATTCATTATTGTATCATATATTGCATGTAGAAAATTACATTACATGGATATATATTTACATGATACTACGTATGGTAACAAAATATTCTTATCATGATACATTCAAAGGTTGTTAAACTTATGATCCCATTCAATACTAGAACAAATAGAATATTAGAAATAATAGAATAGTACAGAATCATATGGAATTGGTGCATTACAACTCAAAATTCCATCAAAAATCTACACCTAGATTGATTTTATATTTATTTTAACTAAGAAAAGCCTCGAAAAATTGCAAACCCGTAGAATAGTTCAGTTAACTTATGGTCTTAACAACCATGGTACATATGACAAGCCCTTCCATTTTTCTTCCGTGCAGCCTGAAAATATGAAAATTGTTTGAACACGGATGGACATATATAGGACATAACGATGGAGAAAGTAGTTTGGTTGTTTGTGAATTCTAATGGGGCTATAAATTTCCTGTATGTTGTAGGAGCTATGAACTAACTCACCAAAAATCTAGCATGCGAGTGGGCAAAAGACAACATACTAAGCAACAGCGTAGCACCTTGGGTCATCAGAACCCCTCTTGCCGAAGAGGTAGATTTATACACGAGTTTCACTCCATAACTAACTGATACAAAAGTTTAAGCATGTAAAAATTTGGTGCTGAAGCATATATTTATTACTAAATAGCCATTTCTCTTATTGACCGAGAGTTTGATTTTAGTCCTTAATATAAACCACTTCATTAGTACAAGTAAAATGACTTATGATCTCCTACTCTTGTATGGTATTGAGACTAACTTCGAAATCGATTGACGAAAAATTTAAAATTTCAAACTATTAATGTTAAGCTTAATATATTCCAAACATCAAGAAATTGCTGTAATACTATGATTTTTTTTTTTTTTTTTAATTGCAGGTATTTGAAAACGAAGCTTTAATAGAATCCATAAATTCTAGGGCTCCCCTGGGACGTGTTGGAGAACTAGAGGAGGTTTCATCTTTGGTGGCATTCCTGTTCATGCTTGCATCCTCCTACATAACTGGCCAAACAATTTGTGTTGATGGTGGAATGACTGTGAGTGGCTTTTTTCCTCAAAACATTTGATACTATCCAGGCTATTAAGAATACAATCTATAGTCATATAACTAAGATAATACATAATTTTCATTCGATCTTTAGTAAGGTAGCTTTTGTTAATGAGAAGTTAATCCATCCCATTATCCTAGTATTACCTGCAAGAATAATCAAATGAGAAGTGAGCATGTACAACCTAGTTAGATAAGAATTGTAAATGTTCACATTATTATGCATACATGTATGTTCAAACAAATACCAACCACATGCAATGCAAATAGTGAGAGCAGTCTTCTAAAAAGTAGTGTAAAGCTTAGGATATAAATCTCCCTTGATCTTGGATTAAGAATCCTTTTATGCCATCAGGCCATCCAAAGACCAATTTTAAAGCAAAATTTTTCTGAGCAAGACTTGACTACTCAAGATGCACGTAAGCCAAATCAATAAGGTAGACCCTTGGTTTTGTTGAAAAGGATAATACTTAGGTTGTGTTGTGTTTGGTTCACTGAAATGAAATAAAACTGAAAATGAATTGCAATTAATTTATTTTATGATTTATGGTACTTTTAGAAAAAAGATGGTTTTATGAGGTATAGTTATTGCTTTGGTGAAGGGAAGAAATAAATATTCTTTGTCTATTCCACGTTATATGGAATAGGCATTTTTTTATCGTAGAAACTTCTACAAATCAAACGAGAGAATAATTATTTTATAGTACTAAAAGTAGAATGCTAATTCCACTCGAGTTTACCAAACACAACATTAATTCGCATGTGTTGGAATAAAACTGCTACTAACAGGTATTTTTATTTATTTATTTGTTATTGTATAACAATGATGGCCTTTTATAAAGGAAAATGGTGCATTGTGTCATGAGTTTTGTTTAATTTTTGAATATTTGATTAGTCTTAAAAGAGGTGACCAAACAATTACATTTAACTAACACTAAGTAAGAATACATACAAAGTAATCATGGTGGCAAACGATATTGAATAGTTACCATGTCACATGACTTCAAGGGGTAAAACATATAACCCTGTTCAATCTCACATAACATAATTAATGGTGGAATTTTCTTTTGATTGTCAAATTTCATTTAAAACAATGTTGCAATTAAACAATTTTAAATTCAATTTGATTGATATCTTAGTATCTAAATTTTAAAACTAAATTACATTCAAATTGAAAGGTATAAACATTAAATACAATAAAAATGTTTAAACATTGAGTTACATCTTGAACTACTTCACTATTTATTGATGAAAATTTAGAAATAGTTGAAAATATAGCTCCAAGACTATTTGCTAGTGCATATATACATTTCATGAACTTATGAAGTGTGTAGCATCCCTCCATAATTTTTGCATATATACATGTATATCTCCAAATTATTACTATAACCTCAAAAGCCTTACCAATATGACAACGAATAGTGAAATTTGCAAAGTATTAATAATTTGTATTGGTGTACACATTTATTGACCGAGTTTTATAAATTTAAAGTCCTATGATCTCTTTCCCACAAATTAATCAATGCTAGGCATGTACACCTATTATATGTAATATAAGAATGGAGTGTCGGGTTGTCTCCTTAGGGATCAAGAATTATTAGTAATCACCTATCAAATTATTATCTAAACCATAAAATCAATTGAGTAATGTCACTAAGTTATTAATTACACTACTAAAATTCTATAAGCCATAGTTAATGACTTCAATTACTGATTTTACTTAAACTAATGTAGAATACAATAACAACTTAGAACTTGCTTCACCAATGAGATTACCAAGCACATTAAAAACATGAAATTATCATTGCTTGTTTCCTTAACTACGAGATTTCAACAATTAAGTTAATATCTTGCTCAAGATCATTAATGTCTAATCCTAACCTTATTCACTAGCATCTCTTCTTAGGCTAATAGCATATTATGATCGCATTACGTTCAGAAATCCTATGCTAGTGTAGATCCTATGCATATGATTTCATACTTCTATCTCTAGAATCATGAGTAATCCCTTCTAATAGCCTAGATCTATTTGACAGGATAATTTCTTAATCTATCCTAAAGAAATCTAACATAAAACTATATCGTGCACTACATAGAGTTATGATTCAAGAATGCCAATTGCAAAAATTAAGAAAATTAACAATGACTATTGCCTTCTCGTGCTAATACATAAAATTCATGGTGTAGCAAGCCTAAGTAACACTACTCATGCATCATACATACAAGAAAAAAAACACAAAGACAAAGAAGATAGCAAAGGGACATGAATATAACCCTTTTTCATGCCGCAAATGTCTCAATGTTTAAATTCTTGTTACACGATTACAATATCTCATCTCCTCTTCCTTCCCTCTCGAGAATCTCTAAGGAGTACACTCATAAAATGATACAATTACAGACAAACATTATGAAGAAGTGTAATGGTTATAAAGGAATCTTGATTGTACTAGTTTAGTGGTATGAAAATGATTCCCTTCTCAATGTGATTTTTAGATCTTGTATTTATATGATCTGACATGATAGGGCACAACTTGGCATCTTTTCCTTGTCTCAGTTGGCCTCCAACCTTTTTCAAGAGGTGGTTTATTTATCTCTAACATGGAAATAGGGCAAATCGTACCCTTTGTCATGACCTTTACTTGGGCCATGATACCCTAAATTTTCTTTCTTCAAGGACAATCACGGGCATGACTTAGCTAATGATCCTCATGGTTTACAACTTCAATGCTTATCTCGGTTGCGATGGGGGACTTGATGTATCAGACTAGCATCGTCCTTGACAATCACAATCATGATAGGACCCTTGATCTAGGTGGCATCAGATTCTCCTTATTCCATCACACCATGATCAAAGTGTTAGCAGGGAAGACAAGTAGAGATCATGATCGCGATATGGCCTTTGATCTCCACAATATATGTTTCTTCTTCTTCGCTTGCATCCGTGATTTAACCTTAGACTACATCTGTGTTGGCTAGTGTCTGGATCATGGTCATGATGCGGACTATGATATTTATGGCTTTCTATTTTTCTTCCTTTCACACCCACAATGTTGCAAAACTTGATCCCTAGTGCATGCGTGTTCTATCATAACCTCAATCGCGACCGTAATACACCCTTGATCTTTTAATCTTGAACTTAAGTTTATTCAACTTCCCTAAATGTTGATAAATTATCCTTAGTTACTTGAAATGAACATGTTTATAAATTAAGTACCAATTATGAAGATAAATCGTAAATAAAAGCATGATTAAGTAAATTTAAACCCTTATTTGATAGAGTAAATAACCTCTATCAAACTTCCCCATATTTAACTTTCCTTGCCCTCAAGCAAACAATTTGATAAGAAAGTTAAACTTTGTGTAAGGAAAACAAATCATGATTGGTGCTTTTATTGAACACATATCCAATTGTTCTTATTGCTAGTAATGTGCCCTAGGCCATATGGATTCTTTATCATTTGTATGTTTGTTATCAAGTCATTTTAATTATCAAAGTTATTTTTGGCCTATTTACTTTGGTAATGTTATTTCTTGAATATTTAGTTATACCTTATGTCATTAAAGTATGTGACTTTAATAGTAGAACCATAAGCTGAATTATAACTTTATTCTAAATTATCCCTAGTCACTCATTATGTGGAATGATAATGAATTAAGACTAGTATGATTGTTGTATGATGATCAAGTTTTACTGATCATGGATATGGGATATCAATTCAGCACATAGATACAAACAGGAGTGTATTGTATTGGATTGACCAACTATAAGAATACTGTATGGATCAATGCAATAAGTATTCTTATTTACAATGTTGTTTTAGTCCTTTGACCTAATGGCACCATGGATTCCTATATAGCAGTTTCCATGTTTTGATTCATCTCTTCATCATCTTTAATCGGATGATTGTAAGAATAAACTTGGGCATGCAATATGTTATATAGAGGAATGTGAGTGTTAGTAAAGGGATTTGTTCATCTCATTAATTTGAGAGAGATATCTATCAGGCCACTTGATGAGTAAGACTGAGAAATGCATGGCCATGCTCGAATGAATTGATAAAGAGTTATCAATATCATTTGTTTAAGTCAGTCAAACTCTAGATTCAAGAAATAAGTAATTAGACAATATAAGAGTGTTTTGATCCACACCTTATGTTTGATTATAAGATATCGTGTAACAAAAGGACTGAATGACTAACTGTTAGTAGGTAAAGTCGGATCATCGATCTTCACTAAAATTGGGTAGACAATAATGTCTTGCTAGAGACCAATTAGGACTACCCATTTTAGGTGAACCTACAAGGTCACACACAAAGAATGAATAAAATGGATCTTCGATAATCGTATTGGGAATTGATTAATTATTTATTTGTTGATTTTAATTAATTAAAATTAACAAATAAATAAATTCAGATAATAAGGATATATATGTCTTTCTAATTAAACCCTAATTTGTTCAGGGTAATTTAAAGAGACATAACCCTTATATATATCAGGGTAATTTAAAGAGACATAACCCTTATTATATCATTATATATATTCTCCACTAAGTTAAATTTTCATTCATCTGACGCTGGCCGTCATTTAGAAAGAAATTTCGTAACCTAGAAAGAGAGTGTGAGGGATTCCCAAAGGTCAAAGCTTTTCGACGTGCTAGCACACACGAAGATCCAATTCATTCGTGTGGATATCGGTAGAGGGAGTTGGTGTAATCTGCATCTCCTTTGATCCCATCATCAAGACAAAAAGGTATGACACGATTCCCTTTTCTTTCTGATTTAATTGGAGAGTTTGCATCCGATTGGGAATTAAAAAAAAATGATTTTTCTGCTGCACGATTCAGATTTGGATCGAAAATTCCCAACACTTATCTCGCTCTTGTCTTGTTAAATCTACTAAGTGAATATATGGATCAATCTCCCTATTGTTTCACTCAACGTACTATCACATGCACATGATTTATCACTGCTAAAATGCCAAGACTAATCCAAGTAATTCAGCCTTTACCATCATCATTTAAATAGGATTCCAAAGATAAAATTAAACAGATCATCACAAAGTAAAAGAAATTCATCCTCTTAACATGATAGTATAAAAATTCCTAATTACCTCTACAGCATTACATTCTTAAGTGAAAGCCTATACCTCTACATATCCCTTGAATTTTTCTCCTCTATTAGCCTCTATACTTTATTTTTCTTCTTTATATATGTCTGTCTATTTTTTGAGGAACTCCATAACCCTTATAGTGAACTTTCAACTGATAATCCTAGATTCATCACCTAAGTTAGCAAATGTCAGTCCCTTATGGGGCATCTTGCGAGCTTACTTACTCGAGTTACAAGACCTACTGCACAATCTTTCTCTTATTATCTTAATTGTCAATGGAATTTCCTTGGTTGGTAGATCACAGGCCAAATGAACTTAAGTGGCTAGGTTTCAAAGGGACCCCATTAAACCTCCATCACTTAAAAAATTGAAATATACCTTCGTCCTTTTTTTTTAAATAAAAGGAGAAAAACAATGAAGGGGAACATCAAATTACGAATTTTTTTTAAACTTCCGTCAAAAGAATATAAGGCCTTTAAGACCATTAAATGAAAGATTATACTACCAGTAAAGCTTAGAAATGAACTAACTAGCCTTTATTAAGGATCTTATGCTGGCTTCAAAATTGAATTCTTAGTTTAAATAACAAGTAAGACTATATCACTTGTTTTTTACCATGTAATTCTAACATGATAATAACAGTACATAAGCAAGTGACTAACACTTTAGAACAAAAATCACCTTTAGTCACTTTGGTTCACTTTAGTGTGAGAGATATTACTAGAAAAATTTTAATTAAAATTTTTGCACCATTAATGTTTTCCTACTTCATGCTTAAATGGAGGAAATCAAATACAAATATTACACATTTACTCTACATTCCTTTCCCCATACTTAGATAAAGACATTGTCTTAAATGTCTCAGCAGCAACACAAAAAACAGGGAAATGAAATAAAAAAATTAAAAATTAAAAAAAAGGAAAAAAATTGACACTCCCATTGGAATTTGAAAAAATAGGATTCAACATTGTTCCATTCGACTAATTGTGCTGTAAACCATTATTAATAAAATACTAAAGCATCAAAAGTGAAAAAAAAATAATAGAGATACAAACAAAAGAAAAAGAAAACAAAATAAACTGAGTTTTAAAAATGTACAATGATAAGTGCCTACGCTCTCTAAATATTACATCCAAACATAAAAACAAACAACAGAGGTCCACTCTCATTCATCCTCCTCACTTCTGCTATCGTTAGTTGATCCCTCCTGCCTACCCTCACTAGATCCCTCATTCTCATCATTTTCAACTGACCCCTCATTATCTAGTCATAAGCTACTCTATTTAGCCCCTTAAGGGGTACTTTATTGCCTAGCCTAATATTGGCACTGTGGTTTAATCTTCTATTGACTATGTGGCCTAGCACTTTACTTATGTTGCAACTGACCTTCTTCTTCCTCCTCCTTTGAACTCTTAGAACCTGATGCCTCTTCACTTGAGCCATCTTCTTCATCATCACTTTCTTGAGCCTAAGGTAGAGGTGTTGAGGCTCTAGTAAGTGCCCTCCTTTGTTGTACTGGGATCAAGGTAAGCTCATTTTTAGCTAGAGCAGGCTTGCTTGGTCTTGCTACATCTCTAATAGGGCTACTTCTAAAATAAGAGGGCATCTCAATCTCTATCTTGTTGGTGATGGTTAAGATACCCTCCTTAATTATCTACTTCATGCTCTTTTATTCCTCTCTTAATTGAGCAATTTCTTGCTAACCTAGTAGAGTTAGTAGCAGCCTTAATGTCTATGCTAGGGTCAGACCTTGACAATCATGTTGGTCTTCAACACCTTATGCTCCACCAACTATTTGTGTTTGTGTCGATGATTTCCATTCATTCAATGTGGATTACTTAAGCCGCTAGAGTTACGAGGCTGAGTAGAAGGAGAAGATCTCTTAATTCTTGGGCATTTGGTTCCTTCAGGTTTGGAAGCTTTCTTTGGAGTCATTTGCAAAGACAAGTAATGAAAGAGTTAATTTGTGATGTAGTATGAATAAGGACATCATATTGATACCACATGGTAGTTTAAGACAATATTAGACCATCATAAGGCAAGTACACAATTCAATAAACCATAAACATTAAAGATTCTAATGTTAACACCTACAATATACCCAAACCAAAGTAAATCATGATCATACTATCTATGAAAGCATCATCATGTTATTCTTATTCATGGTTGCAAGGTAAATTCCATGTCTATGAATGGTAAAGTGACTTTATAGAACCAATGCACTTCCTTGGACATGACAAATGACTTCATTAGGCACTACAGTTAGTCTCAATTTCACCATATTCATCAAATTTGCAGAAATTTCCAAAAGCTATAATCATCTTCACCACATTTGTCTAAGCATGCGAGACTCTACTAATCCAATAAAAATCAATAAGTACTACATTAATTAAGCATTCATTGCAAAAATCCGTCAAGTTTACATCATGGATCATCTTAGGCAAAATTTAGGGTTTATGGCATAGATCTCTAACTCAGGGCATGAAACATGTAGTAAAAAACATGCATTAACACATCTAAGTCTTATAGAATCATATGCAATATCATCATTGCACAACAAGCCCTAAAATTTAGAAATCTTGAAACTACACATTGATGAATCAATTGAAATCCAAGGAAAATTTTGTAGCAAAATAGGTTGTATGTACCTTTAATGATTGGTAATTCACAAATAAAGTAAAGGTAAATGGTTGATTTAGTGAATTTTGAGTGTAAGTGAGTGAGTGCATGCAAAAATATAGAGAAAACCAAATGGAGATAATAGTCGTTAAGTTTAAAATGAAGGGAGAGAAGCCCTTTGTGTGCTTAAATACTTAGTGGAAGAGGCATGTGATCATGGCTGTGACTCAGGCCATGATATTTGTGTAAAAAAAAAAAAAATAGTACTTACTTCACTCATAGCCATGAGGATATTTTGACCTATAGGGTAATGTTTTTTAGCCTCCATTATGGGGGTGATATCGACATGATTATTATAGAATTTAAACCAATACTCATGATGATTGAAATCACAGGTGTGAGGATGACAATGATCACTTTGTTTATCATTCTCCCCATATCACATGTGCAATAGGACCCATGATTGAAGTGGTAACCAATTTCCTTTCAGTTTAGACCCCCTATTATGGGCATGATGCCCCTGTCATTGACCACATCACGGCTGTGATTGACATGTGGATCTCCTTCGATTTTTCAATTGTTACATCATTGGAGAGATGTGGCTCATGATCTTAGGTTTGATAATTTTCATCTCATTTTCCCCATACTTAAGTCAAATTGACCATCTAAGTGTGATTTTCTTTGCTTGAAACGACCCTCATTGATAAAAATCAACCTTAATAGTTTGCATATTTGAAAATTATAGCCAAATAAATTAAAATAGGCCCTAGATAACTAAAAATTAACATAACAAACATAGACAACATAAATTAAACATGTGTTGCCTCCCATGAAGCGCTTGTTAAACACCTTTAACTTGATGTGTAAATAAGCTAAGTGCAAGACCTAACTAGGGGAAACCTTCTCTTGCTCCTTGGGATTTGGTTTAGAATTTCCTCGTACTGACTCTTGAGTTCTTTTAGAAAGCATTGTGGCTATCTGACCAACATGGTTCTCTAAGTTATGAATTGAAGCCTCATGATTTCTTAATGTTGCTTTGGTTACTTATTGGTGCACTTTTAAATCCTTAATAAATCGGGTCACCGTCTCATTAAGGGATGGTTGTGTATACTGAGAGGGAGGGGGTGGTCTTTGAAATCCTAGTGGTTAGATATTAGGATTTTGGCCATTAGAATTAGTCCATCGAAAATGGGGATGATTCCTCGAACCTAGGTTGTATGTAATACTGAATGGATTATTGTGAATCCTGTTTAGGTTTCCCATGCAGTCTATTCTCTACCTATTAAATGCTTAATTTCTCATATGTGTATAACCTACACTAGCCAACTATTGACCTTGAGATCTAGCTAACCCATCAATTTTCTTATTTAATGCCTCCATCTTAACTTCCAGAGAAGTTGCAACATCTATCTCATATATTATAACTGCTTTCTTTTCCTTAAACCTTGAGGATGACCATTGGTAGTGGTTGTTGGTCGTATCCTCAAACAATTGCAAACATTGCTCTAGTGACTTGTAATTTAGACTTCCCCTTACAGCGACATCTATAAACTATTTAGTCTGGTAGTTCAAACTATTATAGAAGGTTTGAACTTGTGTCAATTTAAGGATTCCATGGTGTGGGCATTTCCTTAGCAATTCTTTCCGTCTTTCCCAAGCTTCATATAATCTCTGAATCCATCTGACAAAAGGAGGAGATATCAACTCTTAACTAAGCAATCCTTGAAGGTAGGAAGTACTTTCTTATGAACTAATTCACCATCTATTGTTAAGTGGTAATTGATTGTCTTGGTAGACCATTAAGCCACTTCTTGGCATTGTTCCTCAAAGAGAATGGGAACAAGTGCAGACCGATTGCATCATCTAAGGCCCTATTGATCTTAAATGTGTCACATATCTCCAAGAATTGTTGGAGATGTGCATTAGGGTCCTTATCTCGAAAACCATTGAACTGAACATACTATTGGATCACATTCGACTTAATCTCAAAGTTATGGGCAACTATTCTAAGGCAAGCTATGTTCATGTCTGCAACATTCAAATTCAGTCTACAATAATCTATTATGTTGTGAAGAGGCACAAGATGATTGACTCCTTCATTCTGGTGAACAAGTAAGTTGTTCTCGTTTTCCCCATTCAAATTATCATTTGGCATTCGATTCCAACCATTCAACCCCTCTGATTCTCAAACTATTTCTCATCTTTGGGTTTAAGTTGACATTCTCATTCAGATTAGCCATATCAGATGTTTGTGGTTGATCTTCCTTACTATGTGTTGCGTGAGCTGATTCTGCTAGTAGAGTTAAGCTCCTGTAAACATAGAAAAAGCAGTTAGAGGTGCACCAGGGGTTGCCCTGCGTAGCAAATTTAATGCCTCAGTTAGTTAGTGGGTTCCTCTTCTGATGGAGAACAATAGTACACATGGAAAAGCTTTAGAATTGCTTCTCCCTTTTTTCTTCTCTTCTCCTTTCTCATTTGAGAAAAGGGGATATTTATAGTGTTTAGGGTTAGACTAGGATAGACCCATCAAATCTACTAGGGTTAGGGCAAATCACAAACTGGTCCCCGAGGTAAAGGAGCACCAAGGTTGGGGAGCGGTAGTGGTAAGGAGCCTGGCTGGGTTAGTTATGTCCCTCCGGTCTTGAGATGGGACTCAATCACTTCGTGGCTCAGGAGCTTGGGTGAATTGGCGATCATTACTCCTAGCGAGTCGAATAACGTGAGGATTTGCTAGAGATTGGGGAGTTTACCACGTACTCCCAGATTATGGAGCGAGCTGTTACCGACCTCGTAGAGGACCTACTTCTGGGTCATCCCCAAGTTGGTATGAGTAACAATCGAGATCCCTACACTGAGCTGAGCTTAGAACTTTCCTAGTGGGGCCTTTCTTAGATAGGTGGAGCTAACTGTCGACTGGGCTACGAGGCCTAATTGTGATCATGGTATGCGGAGTGAGCCGTAGTCCATATTTTGCTATAAACACTTGTCCCTCTCGCTCTCATTGCACAGGGGCAAAGAGAGTAATCGCCTTGAGTTTAGCTTGCGAAGCAGGGACCTGGTGGCCTTGATTTCTTTCGAGGTGTTGGCATCTTTCTAGGCACTATTGCTCTTTTATCTAAGCTACATCCCCATAATTCCATAATTTATGTCACATGCATATGTTATTATTATCCCTTGGTTTTGTCCCCCTGAGCTTGTCTTTTGGCGTACTGTGTCGTTTCTCCAAATTTTGCATTTGATAGGCTTGTTGGGCAAGCGTTATGCGATTCCCTAGAGACATGTTAGGGATTGTGTTAGTTATGATGCTTGTGCTGGTTGTTCCAGTAGCATGGATGGGCTCTAGGGATCTGAGTTGCACTATTTTCGAGCATGGGTTAGTAAGTAGTCTCTTCAACTCCCGTTCCTACTCTTTATATATACACTTGCATTCCTTCGCTCCTTCATCATAACAATTTTCATTACTTTGAGCTCTCATCTCTTGTAGGAAGGTTTTCCTATTCTCAAGTGCTTTCTTTCGTTCATCACTGAAGGAGATGTTGAGCTTAGGTAACTCTAACAATCAGTCCTTTTCTCATTGTTTCGAGGATAGGGTCCAGCGGATTACAGATGAGGTAGGGAGAGGCTAGCTCCGGACTAGGAGGTCCGAGACATGGAGGAGATGATAGAGCAGAGGGCAATAGTTTAGACTTCGTGAGCGATCATGTAGAGAGGTCTAGCAAAGTCTCAGTATCATCAGTGGAGAGGTAGGCCATTCTGGAGGCGGTTTATTTCATTATTTATACCAAAGCGACAATAGGTGATGGCCTTGATGAGATTTGTTGAACTCTCACACAGAAAGCCTTCCAATCAATCCACTAGAAGGAGATGTAGGGAGCTCCTTGGGAATAGCTGCAATCCTCCTAATTTTTCATAACATGATCATAATAATTATTAAAAATATAATATAGAATTATAAAAAACTATAATAAAAAGTAGCAAAAATTGCTCTCAATTTTTCGCGAATTAAAATTATTAAAGTATGAACAAATTCGATTATTGTTAAAAAAATTAAAATCCTTGCCAATAAAATTTCAAAATATAAATTAACTTCCATAACTTTAAACAAATAATGATCGATGATAAATCGATCGTTACTGAAAAATCCAAAATCCGTTTCCTTAAGTTTTATACTTAGAAAAATAAGATTATAATAATGATACAATGATTTTCTAACTATCCTTAATATTTTAAAACTATAAATAACACTAGAAAATTTACTATTATTAATAATTTGGATAAATAATTCATATACAGTAAAAGACAATATTATGTGACAAGATTAAATAAATTCAATAAATAATCATAGTTGACCTTAAATTTCAATTATAATAAAAGACAATTAATTTTTAGAACCCATTAGTTATAAAAAAGAAGAAGAAGAAGATAGTTTAAAGATAAATCAATAGAATTATAAAATACACAAAAAGATAAAGAACTGATGAATACTAAAGAATCTATACCTTAATTAGATATTTGAATTATACTAATATTTTAGTTAGAAAACTTTGAGTTACAAAGACTAAAATCCTTATTTAACTATTTTAACCCAAGAATTTTTATAACTAAGCGGAGTAGCAAAATAAAATAGATATTAAACAAAGAACCAAATAAAAACTCCAAAATAAACTTATGAGTAGTAATAAACTCATTTATAATTTAAAAACCCGAATAAAAAATTCTTTGACCTTTATAGATACCAAAGACAAGCTTTTATATCTTAAGTAAATAACTCAAGATATAATTAAAAGTAGCTCTACATTTTAAACAACAATAAAAGATAACCCTTTTATAGAACTTATTGGCTATAAAATGATAACTAAAAGATGAACTGCTAGAGTTATAAATATGCGATAAGAATGAAAATAAATCCATAACTAATGATCTAGACTTCAAATAAATGTTTAGATTACACCATTGTCTTAGTTAGTGAATTCTAAAGCTCATAGAGACTGAAATTGAAATTAGTCTATTGAGCTTAGAAAAACCTAATCACATGACAGAAAACCCTAATCACATGAGATAAAACCTTAATAATAATTAATCGCATAAAATTTTAACTCACAATTTGAGCTCAAAGATAATATAGAAAATTTGTAGAAATTTTAAATAAATTCTTGGAGATAGAATTCCTACATAACTTATATAAATATACCTGTTTAGCTTGATAAAATATCCTAAAACTAAAATAATTAATCAATTAAATTAAAATTATAATTTTATAATACAAATTCGGTGCATCTAGCATGAGGTATATGGCTGAGACTTTCCCAAACTGGCAGCAGGCAAAACCTATGAATAAATTGCCCAAATTTGCACTAAACAAGTCAAGTTGACTAACCCCTAAAATTTTCGGTTAATTTTAAGTTTGATCTTAGAATTAAAAGTTAACCGAAACCCTAAAGGTCAACAAAAGTCTAGTACAAACCCTAGATTTTAGATCTGGCATTCTCGTTTTCTTTAACCCTAGAAAACGAAGTTAGAATAAATAGTGGTAATAGTTCATAATGGCTTTAGGTTATACAAAAATATCAGATTTTCGAAATCCGAGTGTCCTTTGGACTCGGACGAGATCAGTTCTCGAAAATTGTGTCTCGGAGCCCGAAATAATAAAAATAATCCGATAGGACCGATTTAATATAAGGATTTAAAAAATATCAGTTTCATAATTTTTCGGTAATTAAAAATATCAGATATCGCAATTATATGCGTATTTTCTTACTACCAGTACTTAAATTGTCATGTCTACTTTATATTATACTATTTACTACTATTCTATTATTCATCTATCTCTACTTTTTTCTTATAACCTACTCTTACAAACCATACCTCTATTCTCTTACAATTTTCATTTCCAATACAACTTCACATCTTTCATATCTTACTCTTCATTAACAAAAATACAAAAAAAAAAAAAAAATCTCTCTCTCTTTCCTTCATGAATTGTGTTGGCCACTCCCTCTCCCCTCTTCAATTTGTTTCAATTTTCATTTATTTAATTAACACAAATTTCCTTCCATATTTTCCTATAAATACCCCTTCTTTCTTCCACTTCTTTCACACCTTCCATACACTAAACTTACTCTCTAAAAATCTCTCCATAAACCCTGTCAAGTTCTCTCTAGTTTCTACTTCTTCTATAGGCAATAGTTTTAGCTTTGTAAAGTGTTTCACTTACTTAGTATGAGCTTAGTGTGTGTTTTCTAAACCATGAAGGCTAAAGAAAGCAACAATAAGTTCATACTTTGTTTTTGTTCATGAATCTAATTTCTTTTATGTTGCTTTCATATATATTTAACTAAATATATCTATGTAGCTATATAAATCTTTTAGAGTATATAAGCTCATTTGTTTTGCAATTTATTTACTCTCATGTTATTTTTAAGACTAGTCTTTCTAGTTTTAGACTTATCCTCATCAAGTCAAAACATTTTCTTTTTCTTTTGGAACTAGTCTTTTCTTAGTCCCGGATACCTTGATGAAGCTAAGGTTCCAATACTTGATTTATTTCTTTACTAGCTTATTTCTTTAAGTTATTATGTTTCCTTATGTTTTCATAACTTTATGATTCATATTCATGCATAAATATAATGATTTTTGTCTCAATAAAATAAATAAGGAAACGTTTTCTTAAAATAGAAATTTTCCTCTAAAACTAAAAGTAGGGAGTAATTTTCATAAAAACTAAGGATTTTACCTTAACAAACTTTTCTAACAAATCTAGAGGAGTTCATAGGAATTTCTACGAAACATACATAACATGGAAAGAACTTCTTGAGTAAACAAAAGTTTTACTAAACTTTATTTTTTTCATCAAAAACTAGGTGACAAACACCAAAAGTTTCTTTTCATGAAAGTGGAATGATCTTAATAAACAAGGAAATTATATTTACAAATATAGAGTTGTTATTATTTTCAAAAAGCATTAGAAACTAAGCTTAGAAAATGAAATCATTCTTTGGAAATATAAAAAGACTAAGGAAATGAAATTAAGAAAAAGAAAAGTACTCATTTAAAATAACTTAAGATATTCATTAGCAAAAATAAGAAAAATTTTCGGAAGTTTCACTTTCTAAGACCTTACTATTACCGAAAATTTATGATTTGAGACAACTTCATTAGTTTCATACATTTGATATGAGTCAATAAATATATGTAAATACATTTCAAAGGTTTTACAAACTATTATAATACCTATATCTTTTCTATGAGTTTTGTTAAAAGAAGGAATTCAAGTTTTGTGAAAATTCGTGGTAAATCTGGTCACCACTATTTCGGAACTTAAATGACTTAGTTTGATGAAAATAATTTTAGAATTGGATAGATCTTTTTGAATAGGTAGAAAACGGTATATTATATGCACAATTCTGAGTTAAAATGACCAAGTTATGGCCATTTTAAGTTAGAGTTTCTTTATATACGAATTTTAACGATTTTATAATATAGTTCCTTATTAGTACCATAGAATAACAAAGAAATACTCATTTTGGGTATTCTTCTTGATTAGGTAATCTCTAGGAGGATTGTTCATATCCCGAAGATTACTACAATTAGTGGAAATCCCGAACGACTCATCCATTTTCAAGAAAGGTGTCATGATGGCTGAATGAGTTTATTCCCCGTTATTTTTCATACTTCTGATTGTTCTTGTAAATTTAGTTGTATTAGAATTTAGGAAAAATCAAATGGAAGTTGTATGATAATATGTTGAAAGAATATTAAGTATATCGAAATATGATTTGTTTGTAATAAAGTTGCATGTACATTAATAACTTAAAGTGTTTGAAATTGGTTGCTCACTTGAAAAAAGTTAAATATAACTACTAGACTTTAATTAAGAAATTATGCATGCACTTCATATGTTGAGTCACATTTCATTCACAACTATACAATTGGTGGGACAAGTGTATAATAGTGGTGGTAGGCAGAATCGGTATATCATGTAAGTGGCGAGTAGGAGCCGGTAAAAACTACATAAATTGATGGCTAGTAGGAGCCTGTAATAACTACAAGTTTTTTATAGTGTTTAGGAGCCAATAAGATCTATAAAACTGTTTTAAAAGTTATGGCTGTAATTGGCTTAAATACCCAACCTCGAATGAAGGGCGTAATTCATTCAACATATGATTCCTGGAAAGTCATATATCTTGTATGCTCACGTGGTTGTTGCATTCCATTTGTTTAACTAATAAACTTGGTTGATAATTTACTTTGAGTATGAATTTTTTGGATTTACTCACTAAGGCCATAAGCTTACGCCCCTATAGGTATTTGTATTCTTAGGAACACCTATTTTTTTACCTGAGGTCTCCTCGTATCCGCGTAAGTTTTCTATTGAATCTTTTGGAGGAAATCTACTTGAAGATTTAGATTATAATTCCTTTGAAATCTTTAATGTAGTATTTGAATGTTATAAAGACTATTACGATCTTTAGTATTAGCAGGGGTATGCCCCTAAGAAATCATGTAATAGACCTTTGGTTATTAATGCTGTAATATATTTTATTTATGGATTCTTATATGTTTATTTTTACTTGCTTAAACTATGCTTCCCAAAAGCGTCTCCTATTACCGTGCTAAACGCCTTACATGTAATACTAAGGCTTTTACGTGACTAAGGTAGTCATTCTTAAGTCTTGATATTATATGTGGCGGACTACCACGTTTAGGATACCCTTTGGGGCATGACAGTTTATGTTGGTATCAAAGTGACAATTTTAAAGGAATAAAGTTAATAGGAATGAATCTAGAATAGAAAAAGATAGATAAGTTTATTAAGAAAGGACTTAGATAAGTTAGATAAGCCTAGAAATTCTCAAAAAGGAAAATTAATGACCTCCCTTGTCTTTTATAGCTTACTCTTGGAGAAGTTAGAGCTAAGTCCCAACGCTTGAACTTAAGAAGTGATGAAACCCTTGTGGATTACCTGCTGAAAGTAAGGAGCCTATGTGAGGAGTTTGCCCTAATTAAACGACCTAAGTCTGCTCGGGAGATGTATAAGATGTGGAGGAAAGGACTCCGTGACTCTATGTGAGACCATGTGATAGATGGGTTAAGGTACGATGCCATAAGACGTACAAATTGGACTGACTTGGAAGTTATTTATGGTATGGAACGGCTCATGTGCCACTACAACCACACCCTTATGCTCCAAGAAGCCACATTCATTTTTCGAAACGACGATCGTCCAGTTTTCCCCGATTTTCGAACTTAGAATTCCATAGGGCCGATATATATCTATGCCCACGATGAGCTAGCAGATCACACCGATTGGGGACGAGCAGACGAAGAATCCTACTTCTTTTGGTATGGAGTTATCAGAATTTGTGGCCATACCCTGATGAACTACCTCCACCACCATCACCGGAAGGGGAAATACATGAACAAGTCGATTGGGGGGAAGATATGAATCATAGAACGGAGAACGGAGAGCCGCTAGCAAATCATGGATGGGACGAGGATAATTCCAACCATCATGAAGTCAGTTAAGATTTCGGATGGCATGTTGAACCAACCCCAAATGGGAACATTTCGAATAAAAGTCGATCCTACACTTCCCTTATAAGAGACCTGACTGAGGATGAAGTGATGAAAGTATCCAATGGAGAGCCTGCATCGCAGTTGGAGTATGATCAAAGGGGAACCAAGCACGTCTATGAATCAACCCTCCCGCAAAGGAAAAAGAATGACGGTCCGAAGCTACTTGAAGCTATTCATTGCTAAGAGGCCAAGGACGACTTCTAGCCTCAACCACCATGATATGGCCCCCTCACCATGAAGAAAGACCAAAGAAGGAAGGATCCACCTGAGCAATCCCATGTGTCCAACAAGAATTTTGTAACCAGATCGACCTAGGATATAGGATCGATTAGTAGTTTAATTTATGTTTTCGGAAAGGTGTTTAAATATTGTTGTATTTTGAATTTCTTTTACAAGCCTTGATTTCTTTATGTACGGGATTTCATGCCCTTGAATGCTTTTAATTAATTAAGTATTTTGGTTTCAACAAATTTCATCTCTTGATTTAATTGCTTAAACTTCTTTTATATGATATTTTTCTTTACATGTTTATTTCTTTAAAAGCTCCCGCAATTTTCATAACTTAATATGTAAAAGACTTAATAATCTAGTATTTACGTAAATAATTAAAATAGCCAACCTAAAAGAGGACGACCAAGGGTAAGGCAGGCATCGAACAATTCGCCTGAAGAAGTTAACTGACCAGAAGTGCCCTCTGTGGCTCCTGCCCCGAACCCGTAAGTGGATCTCCAAGCCGCTCTTGGTCAATTAACATAGCTTCTTAATGTGTTAGTTCAACAACAACAGATGAATATGCTATCACAGGCACCAGCTTAAGCACCACCCCAGCAAGCACCTCAAGCATCTGTGCACGGACCAGCAGCACATGATGCTCAATCACATACGGTGCCTTTGCTGCCTCCGCCACCACCCTGACCATGCAGAACTTCACTCCTATATTTCATCAAAAGTAACTGTAAGCCCCAGAAAATTTCAGTAAATAATTCCGAGATGAACTTCGAAAATAAACCCTAAAAATTACTCTAAATTAAAACCGAACTTTGACTAGTCCTAAATCATGAACGAATCCAAAAATTTCTCAATCATGAGGAAAATAAGAATTCTTAAAAAAAACAAAATAAGAACTCAACATACTTCAATTCCAAAACCACTACGTACAACAAATTCTATATTTAACTTCAACTTATAAAATCGGGTAATATAAAGCCCAAAAACAAATTATTAAAAAGTAAATAATGATTAACCTTCGGAAATAAAACTCAATTCAAAGAATTCCGAAAACGTCGAGAGATATTAAATACTTAAAAAAATAAAATTTAAGATAAATTTCTCAAATCAAATATGTTGTATAAACATAAAATATCAGTTTCCAAATTGGCAAAGATCTAAACCGGAAAATCACCCGAAAACCCTAAGTGGAATACAATAGTTTAAGTCTGACAATCTAGCGCCCTTAACCGTAGAGGCCAAGGTATAGTTTCAATGTGTAGAATAGCTCATAGTAATATAAGTTTGCTTAAAAATATCAAATTGGTAAATTTTTGACCTATTTCGAACTCGTTTGGATATAGACTTCGAAAAGTGTGTCCCGAGGCTCGAGATATAAAAAAATATACCATTAGTACCGTTAGACTCGTAATTTCATAAGATTTTCAAATATATCAGTTATATAATTTTTTGGGTTATAAAAGTTATAGTTATAACCTTTTTATCGTATTTTCATTACTATCGATAATTAATTAGTCTTTTGCACTATTCACTTTTATTTCATTACATAATTTTATTATTCTTATGAAGCCTTATATTTTTAGATAAATATTTAATATATTATAGAAAATTTTGTTTTTTTAAAATTTAGTTCGTTTCGGGCTTATACGGATCAGATTCTATTTAAGACCCAATACTAATTATAAATTAAATTAAATTAAATTAATAATTGAAAAATATTTCTATTTTCATAAAATAATTTTTAGAATTTTTCGGGTTATAAAAATATTATTTATAGCCCATACTCACGTATTTTGATCATACCGGTAACTTAATTGATAACTCACCAAAATAAATAAATTAATTATGTTATTTTTATTATGAAAAATCTACTACAAATATTTGGAATGAATTTCCTATTTTTATTTTATTTTATTAAGAAAGTACTCTTACAACCCATACTTTCAAATACACCTTTCACATATCACTTCTTTTTCACTTCAATCTTTTTACACTTCATTATATCACTTCATGGTAGATTTTGAATCCTTTATGGCTACATTGACTCTTGAAGTACTCCAAAAATTAATTAAAATAAACCCCTTTCAACCCTTCTTCAAGAAGGTACATTCACATTAATTACACATTACATTTTCAAGTCAAAATTCAACAAATTCCCTCTCTCTCCTCTCTCCACTTTCACGTGTAGCACTCCCTTCATTGCTGCCCTTGTTTTATTTTTTTTTTCTTCTTTCATTCATTTAATACACTTATTATTTCTCTTTTTCATTTACTCATTTTTCCCTTTACCATTCATTATCTTTTTCTCTCTCTTTTTCCTCTCTTTCTTCCTTCATTTTGTTCTTGTTCTTACAAGAACACAAGCTGCCCCTAATTCTTCTTTGAGCTCCTACACATATTTCTTCAAGATTCTTGAATAAAACTCTTGTCCAAAGCTTCCATAAGTGATATAGGTAAAGTATAGTGAGAGTTTCATGCATCAAATGACATTCCATAAGCTTAAAAGCTAAGGATGATGGTGCCAAAATGAAACACTCCTCTTCTCTATGATTATTCTCTTCTATTATTATTATTATTATTATTTTCTTGCTAAAAGTAGTTATATTTTGTAGATCTAACTTTTTGTAGCTTTGATTTTTGTTTATGCCTTAGATCTTGTTATTTGAGTTATTATTTTTGTTATTGCTTATGATTTATGCATATATTCATCATTCACATAACTATCTTAGTGTTCATGCATTTATAACTAGTATAGTAAACTAGATCTAGTGTTTTGAGTTCATACATGCATTAGCCTTTTGTTTTATGTTCATAAATAATTTATAGTAGCATGATGATAGTAGGAAGGTTTTAGAAAGCTCAAGATCTATTTTATTTTCAACAAAAATCATTTTTGAAAATTCGGATGAAAATGGAACCATATTTAGAAAAGTTATTTTTCAACTTCAAAATGTATATTTTTCATTTAAAATGAAGGGCTTAGGGTATAGACAACATAAATGAATGATTTTGATAAGTAAAGTTTAGATCTATGAGTTTATAGTTTACTACCATGGGTTTCTTTTAGATTTATGTTCATATTAAGTGTAGATCTTGGTTTTGAACTCAAACAAAAATTGTGAAATTCAAATGTTGGCAAGACCTCAATTAAATAACCACTTTCCAAGTGTTAAAATGAAATTTTTACTTGAGATAATGAAGGCTTAATGTATGTATATCATCAAGGCCTCATGGCCCGTGTCACGGCACGATCACAGCCAATCCAACTCTACGTGTAGGAGTAGCTGCCTTCCGAAAGAGATGTGACTCGATGGATGCTATGCGTGAGTGTTTCATTTTTCTTAAGCCAAACCTTATTAAGTTTTATTAGGGAGTGATCAATCAATTTATTAATTAATAAGCAGTCATAGTAAGTAAACAAAATTATTTAAACAAGCAGTTTGAAGTTGCGATATTCTTAATTATCATTTCACACATAAATATAGAATCACATATATACTCATAATCTCGAAATCCCCAAATATTTATCCATTTTTATCTTGTCTTATACTAATGCTACTACTTTACAAGCACAAGCAAGGTAATAAATTTAAGAGGAATAATTCACTCGTCCATTTTGCAATATTCTTAGTCGTAGTAATCCTTGAGAAGGGTAATCTCGCATCTTTCGTTACCTAGACAAAAGAAATAGCCAGGATAAGTATTTCGTAGAAATTCTACTTGAACTTTTTAATTCTATTTCACCATGTCCGTCAAATTCGTATAGAATGGAATTCCAATTTAAAATGGCCATAACTTGCTCATTTTAACTCGGAATTTCACATATAATATACCGTTTTCTACCTATTCGAAAAGATCTATCCATTTATAAGGTTATCTTTGGCATATAAGGTCATTTGGGTTCCAAAAATGTTGGGTACAGATTTAAAATGAATTTTTCTAAACTTTTGCAAATCCATTTTCTAACTCAACTTCATTAAAAAATCCTTTAGTAAAATATATATATATGTATATAATTGATAAATTCTTTGAGTATATAGATAAGCTCACTTTATATGCAAAATTTCTAATGGTAGTGTCTCAACAATTTATTTTATACAACAATTCATTTTGAGTTGTTAAAACTTTAACCTTGATAATTTCTTTTCAAGTCTTTTGAAGAAACTTTATATTTTCATAGATTATTATAAATGGATATATTCTTATTTTATTTTCTCC